>SJYV01029934.1:317955-377188 GCA_006410875.1 Neotragus pygmaeus
TCCCCTCCCTCTTGAACCTCCCTTCCCCGTCCCTCCCCATCCCACCCCTTTAGGCTTCACAGAGCACTGGGTTGAGCTTCCTGTGCTATGCAGCAACTTCCTGCTTTGAGTTTTAACTCATACTTCATTTCAAGAAAATTTGAGTTAATTATTCATTTAAAAAGTTTAATCACTGGGAAAAATGTACATTTGAAATGAGCTGGCCAAACTCAAGTGAGAGCACAGTCCGCCAAAAGATACCAATTGCAAGCTCAGGGTTGCCCAGGGCCCATCCTCACTTCTAACTACATAGCTGGCTACAAATTCCAAGGTTTCCATGACCACGCTCAGGTTTTATAGTTTGCTGACATGACTCACAGAACTTCAGAGAGCACTTCACTTATGATAACAGTGTTAATATAGCAGGAGGATACACATCAGAACCTGCCAGAGAGAGGGACTCACAGGGTGAGATGTGAGGGGGTTCCAGACCGAAGCATATATCGCAGGGATGCAAGACTTTTTGCAATAACAATACTCAGAGTATTACAAAGCAGGAATGCTCATTCAGCTTTTAGTGTCCAGAGTTTTTATTGGGATTTTATTGATTACAGGAAATGCAGGTTCAATCCCCAAGGAAATGGTAACCAACACAGTGTTCTTGCTTGGAAAATCCCGGGGACAGCAGAACCTGACGNTTACAAAGCAGGAATGCTCATTCAGCTTTTAGTGTCCAGAGTTTTTATTGGGATTTTATTGATTACAGGAAATGCAGGTTCAATCCCCAAGGAAATGGTAACCAACACAGTGTTCTTGCTTGGAAAATCCCGGGGACAGCAGAACCTGACGGGCTATAGTCCACAGGTTTGCAAGGGGTCAGACACAGTTGAGTGCGTGCACACACACACACACACACACATACCTGGGAGATTGGACTGACATCACACACACACACACACCCCTGGGAGATTGGGCTGACGTCACACACACACACACACACACACACACACACACACCTGGGAGATTGGACTGACACTGGGAAATTGGACTGACATCACACACACACACACACACCTGGGAGATTGGACTGACATCACACACACACACACACACAAAACTGGGAGATTGGACTGACAGTGGGAAATTGGACTGACATCCCTTTGCTAAAGCCTCAACCCTGTGATCATATGTTTGATCTTTCTGGGGTGACTTGTTCCTGTCCTGAGTCATCATGTTCGCACAAACTATCTAGGGACCCACCTGGAGCACCTCATTAGCATGGTGGATCTGAGATGCCCACCATGAGTAATAAAGACACACTACTGTCATTTGGAACATTCCAGTGGTTTCGAGATTATTTTAGTCATTAAGGCAAGCCAAATTCTTCATTAGGCAATACTAAAACGAATAATTACTATCCTCCATCTATTAGTGATAATATTAGCATGTTTTTATTTTTTAGAGAAACAGTATGAGATGTTAGGGATAAAATCGAAGTATCTTGTGTTTCTCACATTCATCTCTCTCTCTATATATATATATGTATATATATAGTATATATATTTATCCATATAATGTTTTGTGTGTTTTTGTTTTGATTTTTAAAAATAGTTATTTTTATTTATGCAGTTAGCTGTGTCAGGTCTTAGTTGCAGCATGCAAACTCTTGGTTGTAGCATGTGGGATCTAGTTTCCTGACCAGGGACTGAACCTGGGCCCCCTGCATTGGGAGCAGAGAGTCATGGTCACTGGACCACCAAGGAAGTCCCTAATTTGTGTGTTTTTAAAATCTTTATAAACATGATTTTTCAGATTCACAGAAGAATTGCAAGAATAGTACAAAGATCCCCGAATAGCCTTCACCCAGATTCCCCAATACTACATTTGCTTCATCATTTCCTTTTTTTTCCCAAATCATTTTCAGTGAGTATTTCATAAAAAGAGATGATACAAATCATAGAGTTAGCACTGACACACTATTATCTAACCTATAGAGCTTACTAGATTTAGTTGTCCCAATTAACGTTCTTTGCGGAAAAGAAAAATATCTTGGATCACGTGTGATACTCATTTGCTGTGTCCCTTTAGTCTCGTTTATTTATTCACTCTTGGTTGTGCTGGGTCTTTGTGGCTTAGAGCGGCCTTTCTCTTGTTGCAGGGCCCCTCTTGGGTTCGGTTCCCAGGCTTCTCGCTGCGGTGGCCTCTCTTGCTGCTGAGCACAGGCCCGGGCTGCTCTTAGTTGCTCTGCAGCACATGAGGTCTTCCTGGGCCATGGACCGAACCCATGTCCCCTGCATTGGCAGGCAGATCCTTTTTTAAAAAAAATTATTTATTCATTTTTGGCTGCGCTTATTCTTCGCTGCCTTCTGTGGTTGCAGGGGGCGGGGGCTGCTCTTCCATGAGGCGCGTCGTTGCGGTAGCTTGTCGAGCGGAGCACAGGCTCTAGGCTCACGGGCTTCAACAGCTGCGGCACTTGGGCTCGGTAGTCGTGGCGCAGGCGCTTAGCTGCTCCGAGGCATGTAGAGTCTTCCTACCCCGGGGACTGAACCCATGTGCCCTGCGTTGGCAGGCAGATTCTCATGCCCTGGGCCACCAGGAAGTCTCTCTTTAGCGTCTGTTAACAGTTTCTCTGTCTCTTTTCAATTTTATGATATTGGCATTTTTTAAGAGCACAGGTCAGTTATTTTATAGGATCCCTCATTTGGGGTTTTTCTAGTGTTTCCTAAATGTTAAGATTCAGGTTATGTATCTTTAGCAGGAACATTATAGAAGTAATGTTTTGTTCTTCTCAGTGCCTTNCACACACACACACACACAAAACTGGGAGATTGGACTGACAGTGGGAAATTGGACTGACATCCCTTTGCTAAAGCCTCAACCCTGTGATCATATGTTTGATCTTTCTGGGGTGACTTGTTCCTGTCCTGAGTCATCATGTTCGCACAAACTATCTAGGGACCCACCTGGAGCACCTCATTAGCATGGTGGATCTGAGATGCCCACCATGAGTAATAAAGACACACTACTGTCATTTGGAACATTCCAGTGGTTTCGAGATTATTTTAGTCATTAAGGCAAGCCAAATTCTTCATTAGGCAATACTAAAACGAATAATTACTATCCTCCATCTATTAGTGATAATATTAGCATGTTTTTATTTTTTAGAGAAACAGTATGAGATGTTAGGGATAAAATCGAAGTATCTTGTGTTTCTCACATTCATCTCTCTCTCTATATATATATATGTATATATATAGTATATATATTTATCCATATAATGTTTTGTGTGTTTTTGTTTTGATTTTTAAAAATAGTTATTTTTATTTATGCAGTTAGCTGTGTCAGGTCTTAGTTGCAGCATGCAAACTCTTGGTTGTAGCATGTGGGATCTAGTTTCCTGACCAGGGACTGAACCTGGGCCCCCTGCATTGGGAGCAGAGAGTCATGGTCACTGGACCACCAAGGAAGTCCCTAATTTGTGTGTTTTTAAAATCTTTATAAACATGATTTTTCAGATTCACAGAAGAATTGCAAGAATAGTACAAAGATCCCCGAATAGCCTTCACCCAGATTCCCCAATACTACATTTGCTTCATCATTTCCTTTTTTTTCCCAAATCATTTTCAGTGAGTATTTCATAAAAAGAGATGATACAAATCATAGAGTTAGCACTGACACACTATTATCTAACCTATAGAGCTTACTAGATTTAGTTGTCCCAATTAACGTTCTTTGCGGAAAAGAAAAAGATCTTGGATCACGTGTGATACTCATTTGCTGTGTCCCTTTAGTCTCGTTTATTTATTCACTCTTGGTTGTGCTGGGTCTTTGTGGCTTAGAGCGGCCTTTCTCTTGTTGCAGGGCCCCTCTTGGGTTCGGTTCCCAGGCTTCTCGCTGCGGTGGCCTCTCTTGCTGCTGAGCACAGGCCCGGGCTGCTCTTAGTTGCTCTGCAGCACATGAGGTCTTCCTGGGCCATGGACCGAACCCATGTCCCCTGCATTGGCAGGCAGATCCTTTTTTAAAAAAAATTATTTATTCATTTTTGGCTGCGCTTATTCTTCGCTGCCTTCTGTGGTTGCAGGGGGCGGGGGCTGCTCTTCCATGAGGCGCGTCGTTGCGGTAGCTTGTCGAGCGGAGCACAGGCTCTAGGCTCACGGGCTTCAACAGCTGCGGCACTTGGGCTCGGTAGTTGTGGCGCAGGCGCTTAGCTGCTCCGAGGCATGTAGAGTCTTCCTACCCCGGGGACTGAACCCATGTGCCCTGCGTTGGCAGGCAGATTCTCATGCCCTGGGCCACCAGGAAGTCTCTCTTTAGCGTCTGTTAACAGTTTCTCTGTCTCTTTTCAATTTTATGATATTGGCATTTTTTAAGAGCACAGGTCAGTTATTTTATAGGATCCCTCATTTGGGGTTTTTCTAGTGTTTCCTAAATGTTAAGATTCAGGTTATGTATCTTTAGCAGGAACATTATAGAAGTAATGTTTTGTTCTTCTCAGTGCCTTGAATTCTTTTGGATATATGCCCAGGAGTGGGATTGCTGGGTCATGTGGTGGCTCTATTTTTAGTTTTGTGAGGAACCTCCATTCTGTTTTACAGAGTAGCTGGACCAATTTACATTCTCACCAACAGTGCCAGTACTTTATTTAGGATTTTTACATCTGTAGTCAGTCATCAGAGCTGTTGGCCTGAAGTTTTCTTTTCTTGCAGTGTCTTTCTCTGACTTTGGTTTTCAGGATAATTTTAACCTTATAAGTTTGGAAATCTTGACCCCCCCCCAAAAAAAAAAAATTGCACAACATGAGAATTGCAAAATAAGTTTTATCTGAGGCACAATGAGGACTATAGCCTGGGAAATAGCATTTCAGGTAGCTCCAAGAAACTGCTCCAAAGAGACAGTGGGGAAAGGTCAGTGTATATGTGATTTGCAATCAAGCACTTTTTTTTTTTTTTTTGCAGAAGGTTTCTGCTAGTCAGGAAGAACAGTCATCATCGTAAAGGATTTTAGTGCTTTTCTAGATATGAGGAGATATAAGAATTGGGCTCATAAAATCTGCTTCTGAAAATATCTAATTATCTGAAGACCTGTCCTGCCAGTTTTTCCCTGAGCACAGCGTGCCTCGTTCCTGCTCTCCTCCTTGAACTCCTTTCATGGGTGTTGAAAATCAGCAGCTGCAGCAGCACATGATTTAATTCCTTGTAGAGGTAGATGGCAACTGCCCTTGACAAGTGCCAGTTTGTCGTTGACAGAAGTATTCCCTCCTCTTTAGTGTTTTTGAAGACTTTAAGAAGGATTATATTTATTCTTTAATCATTTGACAGAATTCGCCAGGGCTGCTGTTTACTGATAGTCTTGGTACATTTTTGATACTGATCCAGTCTCCTTTCTAATTATAAGTCTGTTCAGATTTGCTATGTGTTTATGACTCATTCTTGTAGGCTGTATATTTGTAGAAATTTACCTATTTCTTCTAAATTATCCAATTTCTTGGTATATTTTGTTCATGAGTTTCTGATAATCTGTTTAATTTCTGTGGTATCAGTTGTAATGTCTCCTCTTTCATTTCTGACTTTATTTGTATCTTATCTTTCTTTATCTTAGTTAATCTAGCTGAATCTGTCAACTTTGTCAGTCATTTCAAAAAAACAACTCTTAGTTTTGTTGATGTTTTTCTGTTGTTTTTCTAGTCTCTATATTATTTGTTTCTGCTCTAATAAAATTATTATTTCCTTTCTTCTCCTAACTTTAGTCTTAGTTTGTTCTTTTTTGTTCGAGGTATAAGTTGTTTTCTGATATTTAAAATTTTTTTTACTTATTTAAATTTTTTGAAAATTGGATTAAAAAAAAAAACAACATAAACTTTTTTTTGGTTGCCCCACATGGGCTGGGGTGTTCGTACCCTGACCAGGGATCGAGCCCATGTCCCCTGCATTGGGGCTCTAACCACTGAACCAGCAGGGAAGTCCCTGATATCTTTTTAGATGCATGTGTTTGTAAACTTTGCTCTTCAGTGCTTTTGCTGCATCCTATATGTTTTGGTATATTTCGGTTTTGTTTTCATTTGTATCAGGACATTTTCTAATTTTCTTTTTGATTTTGTCTTTGATCCATTGGCTGTTCAAAAATTGGTTACTTTCCGCATATTCGTGAGCTTTCTAGTTTCCCTTCTGCCATTAATTTATAGTTTCATTCTGTTGTGGTCAGAAAATAAACATGGTGTAATTTCAGTCTCTCTGAATTTGGTATGACTTATTTTGTGACCTACCATGTGCTGTATATCCTGGAGAACGTTCCTTGTATTCTTGAGAAGAATCTATGTGCTTCTTTTGGGAGGAGTATCCATATCATTTATGGTGTTATTCAGATCCCATACTCCTTACTGATCTGTCTGGATGTTCTATCCATTATTGAAGTAGAGTACTGAAATCTTCTATTATTGTGTAACTGTTTTTCCCTTCAGTTCTGTCATTTTTTGCTGCATATATTTAAGTGCTCTGATGTTGGGTGAGTATATATTTATAATTGTTCTATCTTCCTGGTAAATGGACTTCCTTGAGTTTGTGTGTGCAGTTTCTCAATTAGAGCCTTGCTGGCTTTTCAGGCACTCGTAATCTCTTGCTCCCTCTGGTGCCAGTTTATGGTACTGCACGTTCTTCAGCCACAGGGTGCCTTCACTGTCTTGGACCCAGAGGCCCCCAGACATCCAGAATATGCTGGCTCCCGACAAGGGAATGAGACAGATACCATTCCCTTGAGCTGGCCTATGGAAAGATAGCACACCAAAAGGAAGTCTTCCTCTTCTCCCTCCCTGCAGCACTGGCTCCCGTGCTATGCCAGCTCCTTAAGTGCACCAAATGAGACATGACAGAAACCAGTCCTCTGGGAAACCCTCCACGGAGCTGGAATGTTGAATGCACACTCCACTCCTGTGTGTCTTTTCTGAAGGAAAAGTCAGGAGCTGGGCTGTGCTTGCCTGGTTCCGAGCTGTGATAGCTTGGAAGAGGGGTTGACATGAGGCAAGGGAAATTACTCTTCTTACCCAGTTCAGTACAGCTGTTCTCAGCTTTGTGCTCCTTTGGGATTTTTTAACTGAATTCTGGAAATCTCCTAAAGGTATTTTGGTCTGTATATCATTTAGAAAGTGTGTGTCCCTATGGTAGAATGAGTCCTAGGACTTAACTATGGTGTCGTATGGCTGGCGTCATTTTCCTCCTTCTTTATACTGCTGGTTTAGAACTGAAATGACTTCAGAAACCCACCCATGTGTTTATTAGGGACTCGCATGTTTGCCACTTTACAAGGAAAGACATCTTGAGGCCACTCTGGGTATCAGTAGCCACATCTTTCCATAAAAGCTACGTGCTGCCCCTTGCTCATTTTTCTTTTTCTGTCCTTGCAAAGTCTAGCTTTCTGGAATGGAGAGAAAGATGACCCTGGACATCGGGATGTGGGTTGACCTTTATATCTAAGTACATGATGACGTATTGTTTGAGACTTAAACGCAAAAAGAAATGCTTCAACTTACTATGTATGAAGTTCTCCAGCCAGAATATGTCCATAACCATATTATCCTCTGTTTTAAAAGAGGGATAATGTCTATTTTTAAGTGCTTGGTAAACAGTAGTCATTGCATAGACTCTCCTAATAAAAGTTTAAGGGATGATCACATTCATTATAGTAGCAAATATGACACATTTTCTATATGTCTAGAACCAGAATATAGAACAGAAATGTGCTATCATAGCCATAAACTGGTAATGTGGACTCTGAAGTCAGAATGCCTGAGTTCGTGTCCTAGCTCCACCACTCAGCTCAGTGATCAGATCAGTTTATTTTCCCTTTTCTTTAAACCTTATTTTTTCTTTTGTGCCTGAGTTTACTCATGTATAAACTGGGTATGATATATAAACTGGGTATGATAATAACAGCGCCTACATCATGGATTGCTACATGAATTGAGTAAGAAGATTTATAGATAAGATATACAGACACAAAGTTTTCAGAACAGGACCTGGAATTTAAGAAGCGCTAAATCATTGTTAGCTATTCTTAAGAGTAATCGTGATGAGATAGCTCTTGTTATGCTTAGCAACTAGTAGAGATCGCATTAAAAAAGATATTTAAAAGATTTTTCTGCCCCGTTGACAGAGTTGAAACTGTGGGACAACCAGACAGAAGAGACAGTATAGGAGTGTGTGCAGAAAAACAGAATGGATATGACTCCCTGCAGCGGGATCAAGCAGTATGCATTAGTACAAATGGTAAGGAGGAAATAACTGCCATTCTCTTTGAAATGTATGATTTACTATAATAAGATTTGAATCAGTCTCAGTATCACACGTTTATACCAGATGAAAAAATTTAGGTCTTAATGACATATCTATGTGACTGCTTCATACCAGGCATTATTCTATACCCTTTAAAAATAATACCTTATTTAATCTTTAACACCTTTTTGAAGGGAGGAGTAGCGTTACATCCATTTTGTAGTTGATGAAAGGGCTTCCTAGGTGGCTCAGTGGTAAAGAATCTGCCTGACAACAGCAGGAGACGCAGGTTCGATCCCTGGGTTGGGAAGATTCCCTAGAGGCCGAAATGGCAACCCACTCCAAGTATTCTTGCCTGGGAAGTTCCATGGACAGAGGAGCCTGGTGGACTGCAGTCCATGGTGTCGCAAAGAGCTGGAAAGGGGCATGCACAGCACACGGCAGATAAGAAAAGCCTCAGAGAAGCTGGGGCTGAAGTAGCTGGCGTAAAAGCACTTAGTTCAGAGGTGATTGAGCTGAGATTTTTTGCCAGGCAGTTTACTCCTGGATTCCGTGTGCCTAAGTCATCTGAATTCAACATAGAGAAGATAAATTCAGCATAGGTTAGGGAAATGAGAGTTTACATCTGTAGTGTTCTTTGGTCCCTTACTTCACAGTGATCACAGTTAAAAATCACTACCAAGATGTGTTAATATTTTATGGTGTGGGTCACACAGTCGGTAGACAGGATCCTTATGTATTACCTGTGAAACAGTCCTACTGTTCCACAGGAAGTAATTTTATAATGGAGATGCCATCCACGTAGGAAACTCACGGTCTCTGTTTTAAAAGAGTGGAACCCTGGACCAGAAGCCTAAAACGTTATTAAAGCTTTACCTATTCCTTCTGCCTTGGGCATGTGGGGGTTAGTGAACGTGTTAAACTGCATTATCTTTGACCAGTTGGCATTCCAAAATGTTTTCTTTAGTTAGGAAATCCGCTGCATTACCAATAATCTAGCATCTGTTTCCATTCTTAGTTGTTGCTCACATGTGAATGACTCTTTACCTTAACATTTTAGGTGCAGTTTTTGTAAATGGAAAAGAAATGACTAATCAGTTGCCCGCAGTTACTTCTGGGTCCACTGTCACGTTTGACATTGAAGCTGTGACTCTAGGATCCACCAATAATAACGAAGGCGGAAACTTCAAGCTTCGAGTGACTATTAGCTCAAATAACAGAGAAGTGGTGTTTGATTGGTTACTCGATCAGTCTTGTGGTTCTCTTTACTTTGGATGCTCATTTTTCTATCCTGGGTGGAAAGTGTTGGTATTCTAGGTTTGCCGATGATTGGCTTTGGGTGTGCAGGGGTTTCACGTAGCTTTCCTCTCAGCCCACTTGTCATTGGTTTAAAAATGGTTAGATTCATCTCTCAGTTAAGCCATTGGAAACAAATTATTTACGGGATTTCTTTTGGACTATCTCAGCAATAAGAGGCATGAATATGGTGGGCAAAACTGTCGCAATGCAGTCCATTTTATTTTTTAGCATAATAATGCTAATTGGAATATGACATCACAGTAAAAATCAAATTGGCTTTTAAAGTATGAGGAGATACAGAAAGCCCTATGAACCCTTCCACTGTACTTCTAAAGTTGGTTGTAAGAACAGAAAAATCCAACATAGCATCATTTTTTATTAAGTCTCCATCTTGTAAAGATCCAAGGCCATTTAAGACTTTAGAATGAAAGCCAGGACTAGACCAGGCAGAATATGCTATAATGCATGCTGTAACGGACACTCCCTTGTGTGTTCTCCACAGGAGTGTTGAATATGCTCTTCATCTTCAGGGATTTGTAAGCAGTATTGAATTTTATCTCATGTTCAGTAATCTTTAAGTCCCAAAAGTGTGACAAGTTTTAAAAATTACTGAGCAAATATCTACAACAGGCAAAGTGTTTTCTTTTGTTCTTTCCTTGCAGTTCCATTCCCAGTTAGGTTTGAGGGGTTTTACAGGGTAAAACTACTTACGGAAGTAGTATGCACAGCAGTGTTATTAATAGCTATGTCCCATGTATGAAATATGCACCGGTGTATATCCAGCCTCAGTGACTTGCATGTCACTCTTGGTAGGGTCTGAGTTGCAGTCCAGTTCATGAATGGTCTTTTAGTGGACCAAACAAGTGTAGGCTAAATACTTGACCTATTTTTTGGGAAACAAATTTGTTTAAAATATTTATTTGAAGGACTTGGATGTAAACATGATTATCTTAACTTGCTGTTTACCAGCCTAAGATCTTTTCTCTTTAATGTGAATTTTTTTTTCCCATTTTTAAGAGTAGAAAAGTGGAAAAGCAAGTTTGATATTTTTGTAAGATAATTTATTGGGGGATTCCAGTTCCCTATTAGACAATCATGAGCTTTTCCCATTGCCTTTTTATATATAAGTAAGCTGTTTTTCACTTGTTTAGTGATTAAGAAGATGTGCTAGAATGTAGATGCCTCGTCCGACTATCTGAAACAAAAATAAAAAAGTAAAAGGTATGTGTGTGTATTTTTTTTTTCTTTCATGAGATTTAATTAATTCAGATTTAATCTTTTAAGTGGAGGGAGAAAAGTCATCTTCACTTTTAAGTGTGTGTGTATATATATATATATGTATATATATATATATATAATGGTAATAAATAAGTCATGTACCCATATATAACATATATATTGGCAAGACTGTACTCCTTCCAGAGGGTCTAGGGGAGAATCCTTGGAGCTTCTGGTGGCCACAGGCATTGTAACTCCAGTCTCTATCTCTTGTCTTCCCATGGCCTTCTCCTTTGGGCTTTTTTTTTTTTTTTTCCAGCTGCCCTGTGAGGCTTGCAGAATCTTAGTTCCCAGACCAGGGACTGAACCCAGGCCCATGGCAGTGAAAGCACCAAGTCCTAACCACTGGATCTCGAGGGAATTCCCTCCTTTTGTCTCTTCTAAGGACATTTGTCTTGGATTTAGTACCCATTCAAATAATCCAGGATGATCTCATCTCCAAGTCTTTAATTTACTTATAGTTGCAAAGACCCTTTTTCCAAATAAAATTGCTGTCATAGGTTCTGACGTGGACGTATCTTTTTGTGGGCCACCACCATTCAACACGGGTGATGGTGTTGGGCTGAGTGGTTGTTGGCCATCAGTTTGTCTTGCTAGGCTGCCCCTTTCCTGGTCCCTTGGCTGCAGAGAGCAGGTTTTAGTTGGGGCTTTTTTGTCTGTCGACATGTCCACGTTGCCGGCATCTTTTGCCCCCAGGTCTGGGATACACAAGATGAAAACCTTAAGAATGCACAGTATGGAGTTCCTTGAGTTTTTAGGTACCTTGGTCGTCTGTCAGTCTTCTTATGTTTGTTTTATTGTATTTTTTCCCATAGTTTTTAGTTTTTCTCAGCAAGAGGAGTGGGAAAATTATGCTATTCCGTCTTCTCAGAAGCATACATTCTGAAGCCATATAATAGATTTTAATATCAAAACAAAAATAAAAGAGTAAGTAGGGATGAAGGGTAAATGCATCTCTTCGGAGGGCTTTCCCTGTAGAGGGGAGCAGAGTAAGCATCTAGCTCCTCAGTTAAATATGAAAGATTTAGTTCAAGAAGTGAAATTTATTCAGAAGGCAATGGCATCCCACTCCAGTACTCTTGCCTGGAAACTCCCATGGATGGAGGAGCCTGGTAGGCTGCAGTCCATGGGGTTGCTGAGTCAGACACGACTGAGCGACTTCCCTTTCACTTTTCACTTTCATGCAGTGGAGAAGGAAATGGCAACCCACTCCAGTGTTCTTGCCTGGAGAATCCCAGGGATGACGAAGCCCAATGGGCTGCCGTCTGTGGGGTTGCACAGAGTCGGACACGACTGAAGCGACTTAGCACATTGACACCAAACTACTGTGACAACTGTTGACAGTAACGCACTCACTGAGGTATCTCCTAAACCTGTTCGGAACTTTCCACACGTGTATGAATCAACCAGTGCCAGGACGGACAGTTTGTTCAGCTCCAATCAGTGTCCTGTGTCTTTCTCTCTCTTGGATTATTCCTTAACCTTAGTGGAGCATTTCCTCCATTTGCTGAGAAAGGGTGCCCAAGAGGTAAATTTTTTGAGATAGAAAGCTGAAAATCTCTTTATTCAATCCTACCTTTGACTGTGACTCATTGAGAATTCTAGGTTGGTGATCATTCCCTCTCAGAATTTGAGTGCACTGTTCTGTGGTCTCCCAGGAAAACTAATGCCCTTCTGCTGCCTGTTCATTTGTATGTTGTATGTTTTTCCTCTTTGGAAGACTGTAGTATCTTCTCTTTATTCCAGCGGTCCCCTACCTTTTTGGCATCAGGGAGTGGTTTCATGGAACACAATTTTTCACAGACTGTCAGGGACAGTGGTTTTGGGATGATTCAAGCACGTTATATTTTCTGTGCACTTTATTTCTATTATTCCACAAGCTGCACCTCAGATCATCATGTATCAGATCCTAGAGGCTGGGGACCACTGCTTTGTTCTGTCTTCCTAGTTTGTTTTTGGTATAACACTCAGCCATGTAGCTCATATGACAGCTGACCCTGTAGGTATGAGTTTCTAACACCTGCTTTAAACCCACTAGATTATAAATTCCTTGAGTTATTGTATCTTCTATAGCAAGTTATTCTCAACCCTGGCCTCACATTAGAATTTCCTGGAGAACTTTAAAAAATAGCAGAAATTCTGATTCAATTGTTATTAGTGGAGCTCTTTTTTTTTAAGAAATGAAATTATTATTATGAAGGCAGATTTGGGAGTAACCACTCCAAAGTAACTAAAAGTCCAGTCTCCATTGTGGTCTTTTTTTTTTTTTTTTTTGGTAAATCTAAATTTGTTCTCTTTGGAAGACTATCCTTTATTCTGAAATTTAAGTTTCTTGACTGTGTCCTGTAAAATCAAAGTGACAGTTGATGTCAGGTTTGCTGGGTTTGTTTGTAAATCCTGACAAAATGTCAAAAATTTTTTGAATATATATTACAGGTCTATGAAATCCAAAAGTCTGGGATGTACTTCCTACCCAACATTTCCTGATATGTGGGTATCTATAAGTACTTATGAACTAAGAACAGCACTTTTCTTCTTAAAAGACAAAAACCATATTCAGCAAAATAAAACTAATCTCTCACAAAAGCCTTTCTTTCATGGAATTCAATGTTGATTAAATGAAAAGTGACCTTTCTATGTCACTTCCATTCATTAGTCTTACTTAAGGCAGTGTTAGAAAGCTTGCAGTTCTGTAGAAATTAAGACTTTGTTAATGTAATCTCAGGAGACTTCTCCAGGGTCTTAAAATATATAGCTTGTGGAAGAAGGAGCAAGCATGTGATTTTTCCTCAGAGGTGGGAGCTGAGGATTGAAGTTGACAAAACTGTAAGGTTGTAGGGAAGGAAATAGTGATGTTAACCAAGAGCAGGTTACTGTCTAGATCCCTTGTTGAAGGAGGCACTCTTTTTTTGCGGGGGGAGTCTATTGCCATAGTGATTATTTTTTAAATGTGTTTTTAATTGGAGGATAATTGCTTTCCAAGTTTGTGTTGGTTTCTGCCATATATTAACATGAATCAGCCATGGGTATACACATATGTCACCTCCCTCTTGAATCTCTCCCTCCCACTTCCCATCCTATTGAAGGAGGGATTTTGATCCCATTTTACAGTTGAAGAAACAAACTCTGTGTTGTCAAGTAACTGAGTTTTGGAGCTGCAAAGGCCCTGGAGTTGGCATTCAAACCCAGGCTCGTGGACTCTCAGTTCTCCTGCCACGCTCCTCTGTGTCCACACTGCCCTATGTCCCTGGGGCACCAACTTGAGATGAGACGTTTAGCTTACTAACCTGGCTTACTAAAAACATGAATGAATGTTGCTCTCTCTGGAATTCAAGATTCACGAGGACAAGAACAGTGTCTGACTTCTTTATCTTTGTATCCTCACACTTAACTAAGGCGAAGGCCATTATAGGTGCCCATTATAGGTGACCAGGAAGTATTTAAGGAATAAATAAGGCTCCGCGAGCCTAATTAATGGCATGGCAACTGTGGTCCTTTCCCTTCAGGGCCTCACAGAAGAGCCAGCTCCCTGCTTTCCCCAAATAAGAGAAATAGGGATCATTTGGACAGAATCCACTCAGAAGAAAATCTTAGTTGAATTAGTGAAGAAAGGAGTTAAGATTGTTGGACCCCCGTTACATTCTAAGACCCTTGTTCTAGGTGATTCATACGTTTGTCTCAAAATAGAAAATGCTTTCATTCTGTGACCTGTGTAGCTTCACCGCTTCTCTGGAGTAATGAGCGATAAGTCTAGCAGAAGTGCATGCTTGTTTAGGGATAGGAGAAAGAATTGACTTTAGTTTTGATCCATGAGAACTGGGAGAATCCTTGAAATATGAGTCTTACTCAACTCACTCCCAGTACTTGGGGCAAGTCCCGGCACACATCCACAGATGGATGACTGGACGGCTGGAGTGGGAGTGTGCCGCCAAAGCAGGCAGAAGCTACTAGGGTTCTGAAAAAGGACAGAGTAGTGGACAGAAATATGATTCCAGGAGATGGTGTACCTGTAGGTGGCCACTGGTTAAGTTCTGCCATGTGGGTGGACAGGATGGTAGTCAGAAATGGGAAAAGACAACCGATTAAATACAGTAGTTTGGGAGATACACACCCTGTTCTTTAAAACCAGCTTTATAATGTGATTGATCCATGTGACATCTTAACATAAGTAACAATCTTATGTTTGTCTAATATACTTGAGTGAATATTTACTTCTGTATAAAAACCAATCTTACACTTGTAAGAAACAGAAGGGGCTCCAGAAACTGGATTGTAGACTCTGTGGAGAACACCAGGGTGCATGGTGTGTACCATGCTGTACTCTGGTACCCTACCTGGTTGGAGGGGAGACTGCATACAAGAGATTAAGACTGAAAAGATAGTGAATTCCAATCAGGCAGGAAAAGTATGATTTTTATGCTGTCAACAACTCAGTTCAGTTCAGTCGCTCAGTTGTGTCCGACTCTGTGTGACCCCATGGACTGCAGCACACCGGCTTCCCTGTCCGTTACCAATTCCCGGAGCTTACTCAAACCCATGTCCATCACGTCGGGGATGCCATCCAACCATTTCATCCTTTGTTGTCCCCTTCTCCTGCCTTCAGTCTTTCCCAGAATCAGGGTCTTTTCCAATGTTAGTTCTTTGCATCAGGTGGCCAAAGTATTGGAGTTTTCAGCTTCAGCAGCAGTCCTTCCAGTGAATACTCAGGACTGATTTCCTTTAGGATTGATTGGTTGGATCNGCACAGAGTCGGACACGACTGAAGCGACTTAGCACATTGACACCAAACTACTGTGACAACTGTTGACAGTAACGCACTCACTGAGGTATCTCCTAAACCTGTTCGGAACTTTCCACACGTGTATGAATCAACCAGTGCCAGGACGGACAGTTTGTTCAGCTCCAATCAGTGTCCTGTGTCTTTCTCTCTCTTGGATTATTCCTTAACCTTAGTGGAGCATTTCCTCCATTTGCTGAGAAAGGGTGCCCAAGAGGTAAATTTTTTGAGATAGAAAGCTGAAAATCTCTTTATTCAATCCTACCTTTGACTGTGACTCATTGAGAATTCTAGGTTGGTGATCATTCCCTCTCAGAATTTGAGTGCACTGTTCTGTGGTCTCCCAGGAAAACTAATGCCCTTCTGCTGCCTGTTCATTTGTATGTTGTATGTTTTTCCTCTTTGGAAGACTGTAGTATCTTCTCTTTATTCCAGCGGTCCCCTACCTTTTTGGCATCAGGGAGTGGTTTCATGGAACACAATTTTTCACAGACTGTCAGGGACAGTGGTTTTGGGATGATTCAAGCACGTTATATTTTCTGTGCACTTTATTTCTATTATTCCACAAGCTGCACCTCAGATCACCATGTATCAGATCCTAGAGGCTGGGGACCACTGCTTTGTTCTGTCTTCCTAGTTTGTTTTTGGTATAACACTCAGCCATGTAGCTCATATGACAGCTCATACCCTGTAGGTATGAGTTTCTAACACCTGCTTTAAACCCACTAGATTATAAATTCCTTGAGTTATTGTATCTTCTATAGCAAGTTATTCTCAACCCTGGCCTCACATTAGAATTTCCTGGAGAACTTTAAAAAATAGCAGAAATTCTGATTCAATTGTTATTAGTGGAGCTCTTTTTTTTTAAGAAATGAAATTATTATTATGAAGGCAGATTTGGGAGTAACCACTCCAAAGTAACTAAAAGTCCAGTCTCCATTGTGGTCTTTTTTTTTTTTTTTTTGGTAAATCTAAATTTGTTCTCTTTGGAAGACTATCCTTTATTCTGAAATTTAAGTTTCTTGACTGTGTCCTGTAAAATCAAAGTGACAGTTGATGTCAGGTTTGCTGGGTTTGTTTGTAAATCCTGACAAAATGTCAAAAATTTTTTGAATATATATTACAGGTCTATGAAATCCAAAAGTCTGGGATGTACTTCCTACCCAACATTTCCTGATATGTGGGTATCTATAAGTACTTATGAACTAAGAACAGCACTTTTCTTCTTAAAAGACAAAAACCATATTCAGCAAAATAAAACTAATCTCTCACAAAAGCCTTTCTTTCATGGAATTCAATGTTGATTAAATGAAAAGTGACCTTTCTATGTCACTTCCATTCATTAGTCTTACTTAAGGCAGTGTTAGAAAGCTTGCAGTTCTGTAGAAATTAAGACTTTGTTAATGTAATCTCAGGAGACTTCTCCAGGGTCTTAAAATATATAGCTTGTGGAAGAAGGAGCAAGCATGTGATTTTTCCTCAGAGGTGGGAGCTGAGGATTGAAGTTGACAAAACTGTAAGGTTGTAGGGAAGGAAATAGTGATGTTAACCAAGAGCAGGTTACTGTCTAGATCCCTTGTTGAAGGAGGCACTCTTTTTTTGCGGGGGGAGTCTATTGCCATAGTGATTATTTTTTAAATGTGTTTTTAATTGGAGGATAATTGCTTTCCAAGTTTGTGTTGGTTTCTGCCATATATTAACATGAATCAGCCATGGGTATACACATATGTCACCTCCCTCTTGAATCTCTCCCTCCCACTTCCCATCCTATTGAAGGAGGGATTTTGATCCCATTTTACAGTTGAAGAAACAAACTCTGTGTTGTCAAGTAACTGAGTTTTGGAGCTGCAAAGGCCCTGGAGTTGGCATTCAAACCCAGGCTCGTGGACTCTCAGTTCTCCTGCCACGCTCCTCTGTGTCCACACTGCCCTATGTCCCTGGGGCACCAACTTGAGATGAGACGTTTAGCTTACTAACCTGGCTTACTAAAAACATGAATGAATGTTGCTCTCTCTGGAATTCAAGATTCACGAGGACAAGAACAGTGTCTGACTTCTTTATCTTTGTATCCTCACACTTAACTAAGGCGAAGGCCATTATAGGTGCCCATTATAGGTGACCAGGAAGTATTTAAGGAATAAATAAGGCTCCGCGAGCCTAATTAATGGCATGGCAACTGTGGTCCTTTCCCTTCAGGGCCTCACAGAAGAGCCAGCTCCCTGCTTTCCCCAAATAAGAGAAATAGGGATCATTTGGACAGAATCCACTCAGAAGAAAATCTTAGTTGAATTAGTGAAGAAAGGAGTTAAGATTGTTGGACCCCCGTTACATTCTAAGACCCTTGTTCTAGGTGATTCATACGTTTGTCTCAAAATAGAAAATGCTTTCATTCTGTGACCTGTGTAGCTTCACCGCTTCTCTGGAGTAATGAGCGATAAGTCTAGCAGAAGTGCATGCTTGTTTAGGGATAGGAGAAAGAATTGACTTTAGTTTTGATCCATGAGAACTGGGAGAATCCTTGAAATATGAGTCTTACTCAACTCACTCCCAGTACTTGGGGCAAGTCCCGGCACACATCCACAGATGGATGACTGGACGGCTGGAGTGGGAGTGTGCCGCCAAAGCAGGCAGAAGCTACTAGGGTTCTGAAAAAGGACAGAGTAGTGGACAGAAATATGATTCCAGGAGATGGTGAACCTGTAGGTGGCCACTGGTTAAGTTCTGCCATGTGGGTGGACAGGATGGTAGTCAGAAATGGGAAAAGACAACCGATTAAATACAGTAGTTTGGGAGATACACACCCTGTTCTTTAAAACCAGCTTTATAATGTGATTGATCCATGTGACATCTTAACATAAGTAACAATCTTATGTTTGTCTAATATACTTGAGTGAATATTTACTTCTGTATAAAAACCAATCTTACACTTGTAAGAAACAGAAGGGGCTCCAGAAACTGGATTGTAGACTCTGTGGAGAACACCAGGGTGCATGGTGTGTACCATGCTGTACTCTGGTACCCTACCTGGTTGGAGGGGAGACTGCATACAAGAGATTAAGACTGAAAAGATAGTGAATTCCAATCAGGCAGGAAAAGTATGATTTTTATGCTGTCAACAACTCAGTTCAGTTCAGTCGCTCAGTTGTGTCCGACTCTGTGTGACCCCATGGACTGCAGCACACCGGCTTCCCTGTCCGTTACCAATTCCCGGAGCTTACTCAAACCCATGTCCATCACGTCGGGGATGCCATCCAACCATTTCATCCTTTGTTGTCCCCTTCTCCTGCCTTCAGTCTTTCCCAGAATCAGGGTCTTTTCCAATGTTAGTTCTTTGCATCAGGTGGCCAAAGTATTGGAGTTTTCAGCTTCAGCAGCAGTCCTTCCAGTGAATACTCAGGACTGATTTCCTTTAGGATTGATTGGTTGGATCTCCTTGCAGTCCAAGGGACCCTCAAGAGTCTTCTGCAACACAATTCAAAAGCATCAATTCTTCGACTCAGCTTTCTTTATAGTTCAACTCTCACATCTGTACAGGACTACTGGAAAAACCATAGCTTTGACTAGACAGACCTTTTGTTGGTAATGTCTCTGCTTTTTAATATCCTGTCTAGTTGGTCATAACTTTTCTTCCAAGGAGCGTCTTTTAATTTTATGGGTACAGTCACCATCTGCAATGATTTTGGAGCCCCCAAAAATAAAGTCTGAATGTTTCCACTGTTTCTCNATGTCTCTGCTTTTTAATATCCTGTCTAGTTGGTCATAACTTTTCTTCCAAGGAGCGTCTTTTAATTTTATGGGTACAGTCACCATCTGCAATGATTTTGGAGCCCCCAAAAATAAAGTCTGAATGTTTCCACTGTTTCTCATCTATTTCCCATGAAGGGATGGGACCAGATGCCATGATCTTAGTTTTCTGAATGTTGAGCTTTAAGCCAACTTTTTCACTCTTCTCTTCCACTTTCATCAAGAGGCTCTTTAGTAATTCTTTGCTTTCTGCCATAAGGGTGGTGTCATCTGCGTATCTGAGGTTGATATTTCTCCTTGCAATCTTGATTCCAGCCTGTGCTTCATCCAGCCCGGCATTTTGCATGATGTACTCTGCGTGTAAGTTAAATAAACAGGGTGACAGTATACAGCCTTGACATACTCCTTTCCCCATTTGGAACCAGTCTTGTTCCATATCCAATTCTGTTGCTTCTTGACCTGCATACAGATTTCTCTGGTATTCCTCTTTAAGAATTTTCCAGTTTGTTGTGATCTACAGTCAACAACTGGGAACCATCGATCCATTGTAATATGGTACTGGTGTAGTTAATAAAACATGTATCTCTGCTTTCCTTGGAGTGACATACTATTTAGATTAACAAACAAAAAATATAAATACAGCATTCAATTTTTTACAGCACCTGTTTTACTTACTACCGATTGACTGTTCCAAATCTTTGTTAACAACTTATCCATTATACCTGGTTCCCAGTGAGAAACCATCCCTCTTGTTTTTTGAGGTTTTTAAATGTAAAAACTACAGAAAACAGGCAGTACATTTAGATTTAAAAACTGCACAGTAACAGCCTCCTTCCTACCTGTCCTTTCACCGAGCCATCTTCTCTGACAGCAGTTGCTTTTGTATATCCATTTAGTCATATTCTTCAACCAAGCAAATACGGGCACACGTTTTCAAATTTTGTTAAAAATGGAAGTATTCTAGAAACTTTTCTGTACCTTTCTAATCTGCTCAACTGTGGTCAGTTTGACATGTGCCCCAGTTTATCTGTCAGATTAAATTCCTGAAGATGAAATTGTTAGGGCAAAGTTTAAACGCATTATGATTTTAATGATAAGTACCAAATTACTCTGCAGAGGTTGTACTAGCTTATTTCCCCACCAGAAATGTCATGAGGACCCACTTCTCTATTTTTTACCCAACAGTATTATCAGCACTCTCATCTTTAGCAAGCTGAATCCACCTGTGTTCCTTATCTTTCTTTCCTTTTCTGGCCATGTGTATCTTTGGAGTCCTCTGTCTTCCATAATCTGCAGGTTCAACCTTCCTATCCACTCTCCCCAGTCTGCCTGTTTCCCTTTCGACAGCCCTATTTCCCGCATATTCATGATAAACTTCTCCAACTCATTTTCCATTTATTAACACTAAACTCCTCAAACCTGTTTCCTGTTATTTAAACCCTTAAAGTTGCTGTCTTAAACTCATTTTCTGTTACAGGACGGCTTCCTTTATGAAACTCTTCTTCCCTTGGGTTTGACACTGCTGATTAGTTCATTTCTTCACACTGAAACACCATTACTTCTTGGGCACTTACTTCACAATGGGCAGTTCTATTATTTAGTTGGGTATCTCACCTGGAGGACTCCCACAGCATCCCTGTGCTTCTTCCCTCCCAGAATCTTGGAGCCTATGACACAGACTGGTTTGTGTCATGTCTGTGCAGTAAATCTCCAAATACTTCTTACTGCCTGAAATCCAAATGCTTAGTTACCATGGCATATAAGGCCTTCAGTTTATGTAACAAGTATCTGAACACCAATGAAGACCATGAGTCACTACTAAGGCTAGTGCGACTGCGACTGACTCAACAGTCTAATGAAAAGAAAGNAAAAAAAAAAAAAAAAAAAAAAAAAGGCTATAAGCGATGCACCCAGTCATCTGAACTAGAACTTAAAACACTTAAGTCCTCCATTCCCCAAGTATAAAGAAAATAAAATACTCCTTCCCATTTATTTCATTTAACCTTTAAAGGAAAAAAACCTTAGATCCATGTGCTATAAAAGAAAGCCTTATTTGAGGGTCTAATACTAATGAAGGTAGAGAAGAATCTATGTACTGACAGGTAAATAGTTCACATAGGGAAGCAGTTGTACAGGAAAAACAATGCTACAGCCCCAAAGGTACGAGAAATTAGGATTGTTCTACCCTCAGCCTTATGAAATGGTAGTAAGAAATAAGAAAAGCTGTTTAGATTTTACTCTGAATAATAAAGCAGTTAAAAATTTTGTTAATAATTGTGTTAGTGGTTTTCAGGATTTCCAGGTGTGTAGCACATGGTGTATTATTTATGTATTCCCTAGCAATAAAAGGAATAAAAGCTGGGTTATTAAGAAAACATTAACTAAAAACCTGCTGTTAGATGGAGCTAGCACCTTACTTAAACATTCTTTGAAGATAACCACTTTCCTAATACTTGAATTAGGATATTTAGGACAAACTATACCTAAATTTTAAGTAAGATCCTAACACAGATTTATAGAATGTGAAGCAACAAAAAGAACATAAAAGAAATGGAATATTTAAATCTAGAAACACCCTACCCATGCTTCATGACATGGAGATTCCATAGTTTCATCACTTCTTTCTCTCCTTCATTAACATCAGAAAATTCCTCAATTTGCTTTTAGAAAAAAAGAGGAAAAAAAATCTATTAGATGCAGAATAAATATAATTGATATTTCTAAGAAAAAATTGTGAGAATGTTAAAAACAGAATTTTTTGTAACTAAAAATACCACAACTTATTTATATAGCAAAGCAGCAATGTTTCCAACATCCATTTAAGTGGTAATTTTAAAAGGGAAATCCTTAGTTATGAAATAGTTGCCTCATAATAAAGTGAAAAAACACAAAATCACAAGAAGAAAACCCGTATTTCCTTTAGTTGGTAACTATTAAAATGACACAACTACAAAAATTGTAGACTCCTGGATTCCTTAATTTAGAAAAATGCTCCTTAACATTTAATTCATATTAAAGTTATTAGTTTTCAAACAAAATCATTTTATCATAAAATTGTAAAATCATTGTCAATAATGATAATGATGGCAATAGCAACAAAACAGTAATAATTACAGTAATGGTTTTTTCTCTTAGCCATTCAGGGTCTTTTTCATCTTCACTATCTACTTCCATTTCTTGTGGACGGAGAGGTAAACAAGTATCACTATGGAAATAGAGGCGGTTATGTCCACTACTGTATGTTCGCTGCTGTTCCACTTCTCCATCTTCAGATTCAAGAAATTCAGACATACTTGCTTTTGTTCTTTTTGGCCTAATGAAAAGAAATGTTGCTGTAATATTAAGTAACACAGAGAGGGCTCACACTACTCAGAGTACATTCCTTTCTTACAGAGGTGTCCACCTAGGCATGCACACAGAAACTTCTACTGGGAGACACTTTAATCCCCCTATAACCACTAGAGCAGTAGCCACATGAACACAGGAAAAAGCTGCGCGGAGGAAGTGAGAAAACTGCTGTAGAAACAGGAGCCAGGCACAGTTGTAAAGCAGTATACGACCCCAGAGACTTATTTAAAAGTGAAATAAGAACTGCCACCTAAATAGTAGTTTTGACTGGCTTCCCTTTATTCCTCAAACATCAACAGTCAGAAAATAAACTTTTGCCACATCACCTTTTTACCTACCTGCACACAAGAATGTGTGTGATAGGTGTTCTCTTTACTGGTCCATTGCGACTAAAAGCAAATCCAGGTTGGCGATGAATATCCTGAGGATTTCCTGCATAGGAGCCATCATAACACTCATTGATAGAAACATCTATCCTAGCACCTTTGGGATGATACTGTAACAAAAATGGCAAGGTGATTAGAAAAATAAAGTATTAATTATCCTATCTTAAATACCTATTCCTCCAACTTAACTAATTAAAACGTACTTGTGGGTTCTTAAATGTTTTGAAAACTAAAATAAGCCAGGCATACCAGCATGGTGAACAGGAAGCCAGAAGATCTGGAGTCAAAAAGATCCATGTTAAAATCCTGGCTATGCCATTTCTTGGCTTGGTAACTGTATAAATTATTTCTTGTCTGAGCAAGGATAAGGAAATTACCACTTAATTCAAAGAGCTGGGGTTAGGATTATGTGAGTCATTAGAGGTGCACTATGCAAATATATACAAACACTGAATCATTCACTGTAATTCATCCATAAACAATCCATTCAACGTAGAAACTGGCATTCTGCACAAAGTACAATTTCTGAAAGCCAAATTGTATCATAATGTGTAACAGTAAGAAAAAATGAAAAGCTACTTACAACATAATTGAAGATAAATCTGCTATGGCAGAGTTTAAGATGTTTAAGTAAGCTATAAAGTTTGCGGCAGTTCAGGGTGCACCAAGGGCAATGTAGGTCATCTCTTGCTTCAGTTTGTTGTCTCGTATTGTTGTTATAAAGGAACTTTAAAGATAACAAAAAACAAAAAGAACAGCAAATCTCCAACTTAAATATCTCAAGATATTTTGTCTCAATATGAACTTTAAACAATTAAAACAATATAAAAAGAAAATCAAGTAAGAGGCATTCTTTTATTTAAATATGCCAAAATATTTCAGATAGAACGTGCAAAACAAAGGTATCTCATGATTACTTAAAAAAAGAAGGGTCAGCTATGCTTACCTGATAAAATATTCTTAATTTTTGTCGGTTTTCATTTGAAGTATCTTTTTCTTTTCTTGTTTGCAGATCTGTAGTCAATGATTCTTTAACAGCTGAAAATATATACTTTTAATGAAAATACTTGCTTCTAAAAAGTGAAATAATATCTGTTGTGAACATAAATAAACAATAAAAGTTTCACAAAATTCTTGTGGCATTTAATACAATGTTTTCACCCTCAACTGATTTCAGGGGAACAATCCCTTTATCATCAACCTAACCAGATACTAAGGTCTTTACTTGTTAAGATCCATTCTTTTTTCCCCTTTAAAATGTCCTAAAACATTAGGACACCTATCATGTTCTAAAACATTTAAAAAATAACCCCAAGTAATTATACGTAGTCACTGTAATGCTTTAAGCACTTTAAGGTCAAAGTAAGGTTTTGATTGGTTTCTGTATTCCCAGTGCACAACAGTGAGCAGATATCCACTAAATATTGGTTTAACAAATTAAATGAAAATGACTATAATAATATCATCCCAAATACAAAACATAATCATTATTAATAATTTTGGTGTATTATTTTACTGACTTAAAAATGAAAATTTGTATTTCTCCTGACATAAGTAATCATTTCCTATGTACAACTTTGTAAAAATCTTTTCTTCTCAGTTTCCTGAAAACTCTTTTAGTAGTATTTGGCCACAGAACACTTTGAAAAGTGCCCAGACTACAATTTCCTTGGGAAATCTTTCCCCTAACATGGGTCATTTCTTACATCTCCTAAAACTGACTCTAACTACAGTGACTTGCACATAGCTAATGGATGTACTTGAGTGATATATGTCAAAGACAGCTCCCTTCTGCCTTCTTAAACAGTCTTAGATAAAACACATGGAAATCCTCAGGTCAAGGACAGTGTTCTCATCAGGCAGATAAAAAATGAAAGAATACTGCAACCTGAGCCTTAACCCAACAGAGCTAACTGCTACAATTTGTAAATGTTTCTCCTCTTAAAAATTTACTACAAAATTTAACCTGATAAAATTCAGGTTATAATAATCCTCTTCCAGCCCCCAAATTGTTCAAATATTCTTAAATGGTTAAGTCAATTCCATAATATTAACAGATTTTTATGTAAATTTGAAAAAGGACATAGTTCCAAAGCCCTTTATAGCTGCAATTCCAAACTACAAAGCTCTGAAAACCAATCATTTTCTCATGAGTTTGGCACAAATTTATTTAATGGAAAAACTTATCCTAAATTGCCATAAAGGTATCTATAGACTATGCCAAAGCCTTTGACTGTGTGAAAAATTCTGAACAAGATGGGAATACCAGACCACCTGACCTGCCTCTTGAGAAACCTATATGCAGGTCAGGAAGCAACAGTTAGAACTGGACATGGAACAACAGACTGGTTCCAAATAGGAAAAGGAGTACGTCGAGGCTGTGTATTGTCACCCTGTGTATTTAACTTCTATGCAGAGTACATCATGAGAAACGCTGGGCTGGAAGAAGCACAAGCTGAAATCAAGATTGCCGGGAGAAATATCAATAACCTCAGATATGCAGATGACACCACCCTTATGACAGAAAGTGAAGAGGAACTAAAAAGCCTCTTGAGGAAAGTAAAAGAGGAGAATGAAAAAGTTGNTTATGACCAACCTAGATGGCATATTAAAAAGAAGAGACGTTACTTTGCCAACAAAGGTCCATCTAGTCAAGGCTATGGTTTTTCCAGTAGTCACGTATGGATGTGAAAGTTGGACTGTGAAGAAAGCTGAGCACCAAAGAATTGATGTTTTTGAACTGTGGTGTTGGAGAAGACTCTTGAGAGTCCCTTGGACTGCAAGGAGATCCAACCAGTCCATTCTAAAGGAGATCAGTCTTGGGTGTTCTTTGGAAGGACTGATGCTAAAGCTGAAACTCCCAGTACTTTGGCCACCTCATGGGAAGAGCTGACTCATTGGAAAAGACTGATGCTGGGAGGGATTGGGGGCAGGAGGAGAAGGGGACGACAGAGGATGAGATGGCTGGATGGCATCACCAACTCAATGGACATGAGTTTGGGTGAACTCCAGGAGTTGGTAATAGACAGGGAGGCCTGGCGTGCTGCAATTCATGGGGTCACAGAGTCGGACATGACTGAGCGAATGAACTGAACTGAAACCTCATTTGAAGATATTATGTAATATATGGTATATATACTATATATAATACTATGATTCTAAAATTAAAAAAAAAAATCTCCAAAATTCCCACATACATCTAGTGAATAAAGTACTGTTGATCAGTACTTCATCACAAAACTGTAGGAGAATCGTAATTTACTCATAATGTGTCTAATAAGTCAAATATTTCCAAAGATTACTAGAGCAAAAGACAAACTAATCTAAAACTTCTGTTCTAACTCTGCAAAGCATTATTTTGACAGCAAAATTTTCATACCAATAGTTTGAGTAGGTTTTACTGAACCAGGCTTATTTTCTTGATGAAGACTCTCTGAATTTCTAGTGGCAAGAGGTTTGGCTATAGGAGCTGTAGATTTATCATTGGTCTCTCCTGTCCAACGAAGAGTGAACTGCAAAGTAGGTCCCTGAGAAAATGTTTCAAATGGAGGCAGTCTCTAAAAAAGAAAAAACATGAAAACAGTGAAGATCCCAAAAAATGAAAGAAATTCTAGGAGTAAAAGAAAAAAAATACTTATTATGACATATTAATGTGGAACTGACTTCAATCAACAGATTTTTCCTTTAAAACCCTTCAGATGCCTACATGGATAGCCAGGGAAATAAAGTAAATGTATGGCGCAGTAAACACTGTATACAGTACTAGAGGGCTCAGACTAGCAATTGCTAAACTGGTTCCCCATACAAACACTGGCCCAATACAGCCAGATTTTCAGACTTTTTTCTAAGTTCATATGAAAAATACTCCCATTTTTATTTGCTGGTACCTAACAACAACAACAACAACAAAAACAAAACTATGGTACCCAAAGCCTGCCAGTTTGCAACTTCTCTTAAAGACGACCAATTACTTCTGACTGAATTGGTTTTAGCAATGAGTAATTTTTGACTTCTCAGCTTCACTAACGACTGCCCTTGGTTATCGCTCTGAATTTTAGGACACTGAGGCTTTCCTCCTCCACTTTCAATCACTTACAAAGCCACTCTTCCCTTGGTCTCCTTAATTAATTCCTAGCCAACATTTAGCCACAAGCCCCAATCTCTCACCCATCCTCAAGGATTTACCTATTAGATTATTCCCAAATTGCTTCTCCCTTCTTTACACGTAGAGCTCTAAACATTGTCACTTGGATATCCAGGTCATCCTGAACTATATGTTTAGACATGAATCTATTATCTTTTCTTCTCAAGTACACTTATTTTTGTCCCAAGCATTATCATTCTACTAGTGACTCTAAAGGAGAAGGAAATGGCAACACACTCCAGTGTTCTTGCCTGGAGAATCCCAGGGACAGGAAAGCCTGGTGGGCTGCCGTCTATGGGGTCGCACAGAGTCGGATACAACTGAAGCGACTTAGCAGCAGTGACCCTAAACTAAAAATTTCAGAATTATATTTGAAACCTATTCTTGCTATTCTCATATAATTACCACGTAGTCTTACTACAGTATCTTATTACTAGACAGCAGTATCTCAGCTGCTCTCTCTGCTTTTTACTTCTCAATCCATATTCAGGAGAACAAGTAATTTTTGTCAAAGATGCTTTCATGCTATTCCTTTTTATAGAAATCTTCAATGATTTCCTATTTTACTGCCACACAAGTCTAACCTTCTACATCTTTATTACAAATAATCCTTTTAAAACTATAATTTTAAACTTGAGTGAAGTGAAAGGGTAATCATATAAACCAATTCTGACATAGTGAGTCCGTATCTAGGAATTTATCTTGTAAAAATACTTGCAATGCATAAAGATATATGTACAAGTGAGTACAAGTATACTCACAACATTTGTTAAAATGTAAAAAAATTAAATTATCAACTTAAGTGACATTAGCTTAGCAACTTATGGGACATTTACTTAAAAGAATAACATAGAGCTGTTAAAAAGAAGCAAATCTGTATGACCTGACTTAAAACAATACCTCAATTCCTTGGGAAAACCCCCAAGCTCATGTATCAGTTCAATTCAGTTGCTCAGTCATACTCAACTCTTTGCAACCTCATGGACTGCAGCACGCGTATAAACTCATAATGAGTATAAATTCATATATAATAATTCTGTTTTCTCATGAAGAATCTTAAAAAAAAAATTTAATATTGTCTCAACTTCTTGGAAAAACCTCAAAACTCATACACAATAATCCTATTTTCTCAAGGATAAATTTAGATTTTAAAAAATTTAAAACATAAAAATAAGAAATACCTGCAGAAAATTCATGCACTGTAGATACATATAAATTAAAGTTATTTAAAATCCCATCACCTGAAGGTAACCACAATTATGCTTAATTTTAGAAAAGGTGGTTGTATGTATTATTATGTAAAAATTGAACATCATGGAAATCTTGTCAAAATGTTGCCCTTTTTAATGGCTATCATTTTAAGAGTTAAGGTGTTTCCAATTTTTCACTATTTAAAAATTTCAGGCAAGACTTGTTACCTAGATCTTTTCAGTTATCTAGGTACTACCTTGTGACCAAATTATAAAATATAAACTGTTATATCAAATTGAGTATATACACAATTAAAATTTTCATTTATACTATCAGTCTCCCCTCCAGTAAAGTTATATCAACTTATTCTTAACTTAAAGCATTCTTTGAGAATATATGTCCCCACATCTCCAACTAGAAACTGTCAACCTCTTTTAACTGTTGTCAAACTAGTAATTAAAAGCTAGTAATCTTTGATTTTGTTTGCATGTCTCTGAATACTAGTAAAGTTGAGTATCTTTTTAAAAAGCTTACTAGTCACCTGTATCTGTTGCTTTAAGAGCTGTCTTAAAAAGCTTACTAGTCACCTGTATCTGTTGCTTTAAGAGCTGTCAGACTGTTCTTTATCCATTTTTCCTAATTAGATTGCTTATTAATTGCATATTCATATTAGCCTTTTGTATGTTACAAATATTTGCCCCAGTCCATCACTTGGTTTTAACTTTAGACTTTTAAAGTATAGAAACGACTCGTTTTAATTAGTCGTTTTTATTGTATGCTTTCTAGCTTCTGTATCATACCTAGAAGGGCTTTTCTCATAGCAAGATTATATTAATATTCACCTGTCTTTTTTCTGAAGCTATGTAGTGTTAATTTTTACATTTATGAGCCTTCTGGAATTTATTAGGTCTAAATTTATTTCCAGATGGCTAGAGAGCAATTCTGTCACATAGATAATTAACAGTTTATCTTTCCCACACAGATCTAACACCAATTTTATCACAGATTAAACTCAAAACTATTTCAAGACTATGCTTCAGTGATGTGCTTGTCTATTCCTATACCTGTACCATAAATTTAAGCTCTTTTATTGTTATCTGGAAAGTAAAGGTTCTCAAAAAACTTTTCCATAATTTTCCGTAGTATTATTACACATAGTTTTAGGTTAACTTTAGACTAATTTTAAGGCTTAAGAAAAAAAAAATCCTTTCAGGATTTTGCTTGTGCTGCTACACTGATCTAATATATTTAGAAACAAATGACACTGGTTCTGTTGTCTGCCTATCCAAGAATTGTATGTATGCCTATTTTTAAGTCTCTCAAAAGTTATTTTAAGCCTGCTTCATCTAAGATTTAAAGACTTCCTGATAAGTTTATTATTAGTCAGGTGTTACCTGCTGTTACTATGAATGGGATTTAAAATATCAGTTAACATTTATTGAGCACTTATTTTATGCCAGGCACGGTGCTAAGCATCTTTCATTAATTATTTCATTTAATCCATCAATTCTATGCCTTGCTTTACAGATGAGAAAACTGAGACACACAGGATTAAGTAACTTGCCAGATGCCACATAGCTACAAGTGGAGATTTGAACCTGGTGATCTGGCTCCAATCATGATGCCTTCCATTAAATACTCTGACTAGATAATTTTGATTTGTTTTTCAAGATATTAAAAAAAAAGGACTCTTCCTTCCAATATGAATTCAACATGAATTTGCATTCGGGGAAGAAAACATCAATCAGAAATGGGAGTTTATAACTATAACGTGCTCAGTCTTCTGAGTAGTCCATACCTTCCCATCAAGAATAGTCTCCCATGTTGCTCTTTTCTTGCTTATTGGACATTCTTCCATTTCCTGCATGGCTACTTCATATTCCCCATCTAAAAGCTGTAAGCGCCTGTTAGACAAACACATACACTTTAAAGTAACCTGAGTATTATTTTAAGTACACAAATTCTACATCTTTAGATTTATATTCAAAAGCATTTATTAAATTTATAAACTAGCTTACATTCCCAACAAGATTTAAAAATATACCTACACTCCATTCCTGGCCAAAATATTTTTTGATGATTTGTACTAATAACTATTACTAGAGAATTATTTCATTACTGTAGCTAGTCAGATATAACTTAAAACATTTAAAGTATAATATGCTTACGGTCTTAAAACTTAGTTAAGTTTTAAATATTAAGTATAAAGCATGTGTGCCGGCTTTATACTTTTAGAAATGAAATAACAACAGTGTTTTAATGCTTGCCTTAGGGAGCCACTAAGAATTATGTCTGTTATCTTTAATTATTGTAAATACTTGAACTAGAATTCTTGACTCAGCAAACTGATGATTGTAATGACAAATCGGATAATTATAAGATCCTAAAGGGGCACCTGGCACATATAGGTGCTCAATAAACATTTCACGGGTGAATGAATATGTGGAATACTGGTTGAATCAAAGAATCAATTAAAGCCATACTCACAGTACAGTTTTAATGTGTGTGTGCATATTTGTGTGTGTATATATAATTTTTTATTTTTTCCATACCATTAAACACTGGTAACACTACTAACCTAAATACCATTCTCCAACCATACCCAATAATTAACTATATATCAAGAATCTGGCATCTCCTCATCAGTCTTAGAGAAATTCTCTTAGGCTGATATTAGCTAACATTTATTGAGTGCTTACTATGTGCCAGGCCCTATTTTAAAGACTTTATTTACATGGTTCATTTAATCTTCCCAATAACTCTATGAAGTAGATTCAATTACTTCACTGTTCAGAAGAGGATAACAGGGGCATAGACAGGGTTAAATAACTTACTTTAAGATGACATAGTGAGTAGACAGAGCTAGCAATACAATATAGACAGCTTGTCTCTAAAGTCTGACTCTTAATAGCAAATGATTTCAAGAACTTAAGAATTTTTGTCTTTATGTTGTGCTACTTGAATTTTTTCTACTTCAATATATCAGCTTAATTTTTTAAAGCTGATTTTATTAGCTTGAATAGATATTAATATTCGTTTAAAATGGAAAGGAGCTCTCCTCACACGTTTACATGGCTACATAACATTCTGTTTTATGGTTGTACTTTTGATGGCTACAATCCAATTTACTCTCCTATCTGTTAATGTATGAAGAGTCCCTTTCCCCCCACAATCTCATCAATGGTACTTTACCAAGTTTTTTGATATCTGTCAAACTGCTAAGTGAAAAAAATGACATCTCAATGCATTTTTATATTCAGATGTTTTACCTTTTAGTTGTTTAAAAACCATATATGTTTTCTTTTTTTGTATTTTCATGATATCCCTTCCTCATTCTATTGGTCAGTTGTGTTTTCCTTTTTATTTAATATGATCTGTATGTATTAGAGAAATGACGTATCCATTGATATCTACATATTGTGAATTCTAACTAATTTTCTTCTGACTTGTCATTTTTATTTCAACTTGGCTTACGATGGTGTTTTAGTTTTCAAAAGCAAAGGAAAGTGAAGTCTCTCAGTCGCGTCAGACTTTGCGACCCCATGGACTGCAGTCTCCCAGGCTCCTTTGTCAATGGGATTTTCTAGACAAGAGTACTGGAGTGGGTTGCCATTTCCTTCTCCAGGGTATCTTCCCGACTCAAGGATTGAACCCAGGTCTCCTGCATTGCAGGCAGACGCTTTACTCTCTAAGCCACCAGGGAAGCCCATTTTCTAAAAGAAACTTTTAATTTTGCTCCATATTCATCCATATTCATATTTTTTGATATGGCTTTTGATTTTTTACTCTTTAAGGAGACTTAACTTCTCAGAGATTATAAAACAAATTTTTAAACATCTAATCCCTAGATCTTGGCTGGCAAATACTTTTCCTCTACTAAAGGAACCATGACTCTTAAGAAAGAGCCAATTCCAGAGCTGAGGTAGGAAAAGGAGAATGTAAAGCCTGAAATATCTAGAATACTCCAGAAAACAAGGAAATAAATGAATAAAAATAAGTCAAAGGGACTTAGGAACCTGCTTGGAGCTCCAGAGCTCCTCCTGAGCAAATTTAGGACAATTTGAACATTAAAATAGCAACAGAAATAGATTAAAACAGGCTGAATAAAAGTGGAATTCATTAATCCATACTTGGTACTGTTACAGTGGAGAAATATGAACACCACTANAAGAATACTGAAGTAGTTTGCCATTCCCTTCTCCAGTGGACCACATTTTGTCAGAACTCTCCATCATGAGCCATCCGTCTTGGGTGGCCCTACATGGCATGGCTCATAGCTTTCTGGAGTTGGACAAGGCTGTGGTCCATGTGATCAGATTGGTTAGTTTCCTTTGATTGTGGTTTTCATTCTGTCTGCCCTCCGAAGGAGAAAGGTAAGAGGCTTACAGCAGCTTCCTGATGGGAGAGACTGACTGAGGGGGAAACTGGGTCTTGTTCTCATGTGCAGGGCCATGTTCAGTAAATCTTTAATCCAATTTTCTGTTGATAGGTGGAACTGTGTTCCCTCCCTGTTATTTACCTAGGGACAAACTATGGTGGAGGTAATGAAGATAATGGTGACTTCCTTCAAAAGATCCCTTGCATGTACTGCTACACGTAGTGCTCCCAGCCCTGCAGCAGGCCACTGCCGGCGACTCCTGGACACTTTCAGGCAAGTTTGGGTCAGTCTTTTGTGGGGTCATTGCTCCTTTCTTCTGGGTCCTGGTGCACACAAGGTTCTGTTTTTGCCCACCATGAGTTTGTTTCCCTGTCCTGTGAAAGTTCTGGCGGCTCTATGGTGGGGTAGTGGTGACAGCCTCTAAGAGGGCTTTTGCAATACCCAGGTCTGCTGCACCCACAGTCCCTGCTCCTGCAGCAGGCCACTGCTGACTCGCACCTCCTCAGGGGATGCTCAAACACAGTCTGTCTCAGTCTCTGTGGGGCCTCTAGGTCCTGGTGTGCACAAGGTTTGTTTGAGCCCTCTGAGCTTTTCTGGTGGGTATGGGGTTTGATTCTAAATGTGATTTTTCCCCTCCTACAATCTTGCTGGGGCTTCTCCAACATGGACTTACTGTATAGCACATGGAACTCTGCTCAATGTTATGTGGCTGCCTGGATGGGAGGGGAGTTTGGGGGAAAATGGATACATGTATATGTTTGGCAAGGTCCTTTTGCAGTCTATCACAAACTATCACAATATTGTTAATCAACTATACTTCAATATAATATAAAAAGATTTTTTTTTAAAGTCCAGTACTCAGGAATATAAAATTTTTCTCAAAGATTACTCACAATCTAGCCAAAAGTTATCATGGGGATGAAAAGATTTAATTTCTTCAAGTCATGGAAGCTCATTACTATTGTGGAGGATGGATATGCAATTACATTTAAAATAGTTGAAAATAACTTCTTGGCTAATGTTCACAGCATTTCTGTGATGGATTTTGGGGAATATTTCTCTCATATCCCACAGTTACCTGAGAGCCAGAATCTGTATAAGTTGAGAAAGGCAGTGTCATCTCAAAATAGCCAAGATGAGAGTCTGAAGTCTGAGACTACAATGTGAATTTCTTATTTCTGAGAAATATGTCTAGAAACTAAAGAAATGTCTTTTACTTCTGTTGGCACTGGTCTCAAGATTTAGTGTAGCTACTGTTGAAAATGCCATCAGTCTTGGATCATAAAAACTTACATGAATTTCTCTAGTGATCAGATAGTCTGAGTACATGAACAAACACCACCATTATTTTTTTTTATTGCCATGTAAAACCAAACATGAAAAAGTAACAATATTCAATTTAGAACAAGGACTTGCTTCTGAGGCAGATCCAAGTCTTTACTAGGAATGGCTGCAGTAAAATACTTTTTTTTTTTAATTGCAAAACCTTTTTCACAATGCTGGCAAGAAATTTCTAAAGACATTGTGTTATTATACTGAAGGTTGTTCCTCTAGGATGGATGATTCAGAGAACTAATACACTCTCTAAACAGGAATAAGTTCATTCTCCAGGGCTCAGTCAAGCTGATTTATCAAAGTAACGAGATAGCAGTGGGTTTTGACATAAGTAAATAAAATAGTTCCATGAGCTGGGGAGGTGGGGGAACACACTCAGGAGAAGCAGAAAACCTTCTCAATGGACATCTAAAAGCCTTACTGCATGTCCTGCTGTTTCAAATGAAAAGCTTCTAGATTAGACTTGTGAGCTCCAATAGCCCTGGCTGTGCGCATAGCCGAAGGTCAGGTGCAGCGAGGGCAGTGGAGAGGGGTTACTTAGCAACCTCGGCAGGAAGGCTGGAGCAAGGTGGTCAAACCTGGCTCCTGAAGAAAGGGTTGGGCTGAAAGCTGCACAGCTGGCCAGACATTTAAGAAAAAGAAGGAAAGGGAGTCCTGAATAGAAATGAGTTAATTGTTTCATTGCTTCACGCAGTTAATGTAACCAACATGTCCTTCTAAGATAAAAGCAAACTTCGACTAGAATTTAAAAAAAAAAAAAATTAAAGTCACAAGAATCCAGATACCACTGACTAGAAAATATAGCTAAAAAAACCATAGTAGGTTATTTCCCCTTTGAGATAGACACACACACACGTGTTCCATATGTATATAAAGCATACATGTTATATATATTTATACACATTTCAATATGTCCTTATTTAAACATAATGTGGCGTGAACAATGAAGAAATTCTAGTTCCATTCATATTTGTTTTTTTTTNGCAGGCAGACGCTTTACTCTCTAAGCCACCAGGGAAGCCCATTTTCTAAAAGAAACTTTTAATTTTGCTCCATATTCATCCATATTCATATTTTTTGATATGGCTTTTGATTTTTTACTCTTTAAGGAGACTTAACTTCTCAGAGATTATAAAACAAATTTTTAAACATCTAATCCCTAGATCTTGGCTGGCAAATACTTTTCCTCTACTAAAGGAACCATGACTCTTAAGAAAGAGCCAATTCCAGAGCTGAGGTAGGAAAAGGAGAATGTAAAGCCTGAAATATCTAGAATACTCCAGAAAACAAGGAAATAAATGAATAAAAATAAGTCAAAGGGACTTAGGAACCTGCTTGGAGCTCCAGAGCTCCTCCTGAGCAAATTTAGGACAATTTGAACATTAAAATAGCAACAGAAATAGATTAAAACAGGCTGAATAAAAGTGGAATTCATTAATCCATACTTGGTACTGTTACAGTGGAGAAATATGAACACCACTTTAACCAAGTGATCAAGCCAAATATCAGCTGTGTCTGTGACATGCACAAAGAACACATCATCAATGAGTGTTCTTACCCAAAATGTTTAACCTGAATCTAAACATGAAACAATCACAAAAGTCCAAAATGGAATACATTCTGCAAAACTACAGGCCTGTATTTAAAGTGTCAAAGAAGGGGAAAAAAGCAGGAGGTGGGGACTGGAAAATTATCCCAAATTGAAGGAGACTGAATATATACAACAATGGACAACTAGCTAGAGATCACAATCCTTGACTACGGAGCAGAAAAGTACATTACCGAGGCAACTGGAGAGAGAGCACTGTATTTTTGTCTCATGTTAACTTTTCTGCATATGGTAGATGTACTGTGGTTATGGAGGTTAATGTCCTTGCTCTCAGGAGATCTGGGCTAAGTTTAGAAATAAGAAACGGAATCAAGTGTCATGATCTAACCCTCAAATGGTTTATCACAAAAATACTCATGAATAAAGCACATGTGGTAAAATGTCAACAAATTATGAATCTAGGGGAAGGGTACATGGGTATTAACTACCTGCTTTTTTCCATCAACTTTTTTAAGTTTGAAAATTTCCAAAATTTAAGTTGGGAGAAAATTATTTTATGATTTCCTCTTGGTACTTTTTTTAAAAGCAGTTTTTATATGTATACCTATAGCTGATTTGTGTTGATGTACGGTGGAAACCAATATAATATTTTAAAGCTATTATCTTACAATTAAAAATAAAACTTTTTAAAAGTCAGTTGTTTTTAAATATACAAGGAATATGTTAACATATTTAAGGTAGAAAGAATTTTTAAAAGAATATAATGTACCCCTTCTCCTACACTGCCTAAAATAGAGCATTTACTAACACTGATGAAGTCCAGTGTATGACAGCCTAATTGCTTTTCCCACAGACATAACCCCTTTCAAATTTCTGACTTTAGAGGAAACAATGTCGCTGACATTAAGTGATAGACTCAAAGACAATATGGTAGCAAAATCAATGGCACTATTCCTAATCACCTTTGCTTTCCCATTAAAAGCCCAGAACCTTTCTTTACCCTGGTGGCTAGTAAGTGGATTATATCAAGGCAATAATCTCCTTTTTAAAGAGCAGGAGAAACACACTAGTTGGCTTGGCTTTCTCCTATTCCTGACTGACAGTGAACTGTGTTCACTACCAGTGAGCACCTCAGGACAAGAAATCATGGCATATTACAGGTTTCATCCTGTAATCGTACCAAATAAAGAATACTGCATTCACTTCCCAGCGGTTCTTTACTGGCACTAAGGTGCTTAATTCCCAAGTGAAAGCTGCAGAGATGATTATAAATCCAAGTGTTCCTTCCTACCCTGTGTCAAATGCACACAGCCACACAATGATGGTAACATAAAATTTTCTTCCTTAACTCAGGTAAATACATAATCTCAATATTTGCATGAAGCTCACTTTATTCAGGTCTCTGCTCAAATATGACCTTCTCCCAGAGGCTTTCTCTATAAAACAACCATTTATTCTCTTATTTTTCTTCACAGCATTCTGACTAAGTACATTAGCTGATATAATTTTGGGGAGTAGTACCTGTTTCCTCTACTAGAATTTAAGCTCCATGAGGGCAGGGGTTTTGCTGCCTGCTCATGGGTGAAAACAGTATCTAACAAAAAAGTAGACACTGAGAAAATACTTGCTGAATAAACAATCTTAACTGAACATTCAAACAACTCATCAGTATTTGTTGCTTTCTATGTGATAAAGAGAAAAGTTTAGTATTTGCAAATTTGTTTTTTCATCCATAATAATAAAGAGAAAGGCAAAGAAACAGTATCACCACTATATTCTGCTTCAAAATAAAAACATTCCTAAAACATGGGAGCCTTGCCTATCCAACATTACCTGTTTTTATCAAATACTGTCATTTGTGCAACAAACGTTTTTTCCCCATCTTCACGATTTCGTTTTCTTCTAGCTGGAAGTTCTTCATTGACATCTGAATTTGACAAACATTACTCATGAATCAAATATTCAGGCAAATACACCAGATTTATGACATTTGGACCCTTCACATAGCATATACTCTATCCCAAATGAGGTACAGGAAGTTGTAATATAATACCCAGACTTAACACCCTTCAATTTTATGTTTTTACCTTATGTGTATGTTCTTATTTTTTAGTATTCAATGACATTATTAACCCCACATCTTTGCAGATGTTAGTTTCTATTCAGAATGATCTTCTCTGCTAGGCAAGGAGAAAAAAATTCCTCCTCATTCATGGTTACTTTCCAAGAACTTCAAAGAATGCCTCAAGGCTCAAAGATTATTTTTGTCAAGGTATTTCTCCTCTAACCTTCAAAAATACCTCTATTATACCATGGATCATGTAGCTGCAATTATATTTTATGTTTATCTCTGCATTCTAGGTTATGAGGCTTTGGAAGATGGGACTGGATTTCTTAATCATCTTTGTGTCCTGAGCACCTATATGTTATATGAATAGTTACCTCAAAGGTGGATTCAGAAGTGTCAAGGATAGAAGGATAGATATGTGGTAAGTATAATAAAATGTTAACTGTAGAATCTAAATGGTAGATAAATAGTTGTTCACTACCAAATTCTTTTAAATGTTCTGTATGTATGAAATTCTTCACATGCTGGGGGAAAAAGATGAATTATTTGCTCAGAGACTAATTTAAATACCAATCTTTTCCATCCAGTGTTCAATATATACATATATTTTTTTACTACATGAAATGTTTCACCATATAATAATGAAAATTTTACAAATTAAATACCTAGTACAGTACAATAACCAATAGCGTAAGCACCAGGCCAATCTACCATAAAATTAATTATCTCATTAGAGATTTCCTAATAAAGGAAAGCACATGCAATAACTTCTAGTTCTGCATCAATTTTCCCTCTAAATAATTATTAAAATAACTAAAAAAGAAATACTTTGTACACAATTATGAGTACTATGAAGATGCACTACTTCAATCAGTTCATCTTAATCTCGAACAATAAAATCTAATAAAATTATTAAAATAAAAATTACCAATATTTTCATTGGTTTCTCCATTAATCATCCCATTATACTCTCTTCTTCCTGGACGAGTCACTCTAAATAGCAATGAGTAAGACTTCACCATATGGCTGTTACTAGGTTCAAATTCATTACTGGAAACTGCAAGGGATGGGAAGTTTCCAGGTTTTGTTTGATTGAGGTCAGGATTCAAAGGCACCTGCTTTTTACCTGTAGGAACTTGCCTTATTGGACAACTTACATCCTGCAAAGGCAAAGATTATTACATTTATTTATGTATATGCAATGATAAGAATGATAATAAAACCTCTAATCACAGCTATAGCAAGTATAGTTTAGGGCATGATTTCCAAATGGCATGCTAAGATTCTAAACAAAGGTCTGAAAACTGTGATGAAGCACAAAGAAAATATCAATCAACTATCTTTCAAATATTAACACAATTGAGGACTTCCTCAATATAATGAAAATAATGATATAGTATATCTTATATTTAGCTGATGGTCATCTTAAAGTGTTAAGTTAGAAATACAGAACTAAAACCATGCTTGAAGTATTACAACTCATGTAAACTACACTTTTCCCTTAAATATTCTATTTTTAACAAAGTAACGAATAGGATCATTAGAAATGAAAAAAGATGATTACGATAACCCTGACAACAACCTTAAGAAATAGTAAATCCATATACTGAAATATATTGTCTGTAAGAAGTAATATTAATCATCTTATGAGTAATGTTCTATCGTTACTATGCTGAAAGAGCAAAGCCGAAAAATTGCAAGATGCAGACGACCTTCATAACAAGAAAATACAGTACATATTTTAGGTAGCTTCTGTTTTAAAACAAACAGAATACATGCTTATAGTCTTAAAATTCTGTTCTACAAGAGTGCAAAATGGGAAAAATATAAGTCTCCATCACCTCAGTTCTTATACTCTAGAGAGGACTATTAGCAAGTGGCTGTGCATATCCTTTGAAGAAAATATTTATGTCTTTTCTTAACTCAAGAAAGATCATACTATAGTTATAGTCATTTCTTTTTTGCCTAAATAATATATCTTGAGGAATTTTCACATTACTACTTACTGTGTGTGGGGTTTGGGGGACTAGAGAGTATTATTAATTTTTAGAGTTTTTAATATACACTCACACTGGTATCTCTAGCACAGTTTTTACCACATCATCTTACTATGATTTTGGAAGAGCATTAGCAATAGGAACCTCTATACAGACCATTCTTACTCCTTTTTTTGGCCTTGCCCCACAGCTCGTGGGCTTTTAGCTCCTCAACCAGGGATAGAACCCATGCTCCCAGTGGTGAAAAGTGTCCTCAATTTTTGGAATGACAGGTTAGTCCCTCCTATTCTTAAAACACCCAAGGACTTCCAAGGCTACTAAAAGTAAATCTACTGGCTTTAGTGGGTTGCCCAGGGAATTTAACCAGTATAACACTTGTTTCTATGGTAAAATGATTTCATCTTGCAAATAAAAATGTGAAGCAATATAGTAACAAGTTAATGACTGATAATGCTAGCAGCAGAACTTCTTTGCCTGAGAGTACTGGTACAAGATAATCCTTTAGGGAAAAACTGTCTCTTAGCCCTTATTTAAAATACCAGTGTGTTTAAATAGCTAAGGTGAAAAAAAAAAAAAAGAACAAGAGATTAGAGTAGCAGGAAGCAACTGAATTTATGTCCTAAGATGCTAAAAAATAAGGTTCTTCCCCCACATTGTCATACTTCTATAGCAAAGTTTTATGCAGATACCTACAGTCAGGTTAGAAAAACCTGAAGACATGTGAGGTTGGCAAAAGAGGTTATCAATTTTACAATTCAGCCATCAACATATTTTAAAGCTTTTAAGGTTTAAAAGTGCTTTCCTGCTGGCTCAGTGGTAAAGAATCCACCTGCCAATGCAGGAAACTTGAGTTCAATCCCAGGGTCAGGAAGACCCCTGGAGAAGGAAATGACAACCCACTTCAGTATTCTTGCATGGGAGGTCCCATGAACAGAAGAGTCTGGCAAGCTACAGCCCATGGGGTCACAAAAGAGGACATGGTTTAGCAACTAAACAACAACCACATAGTTTAAAAACACATATATTTGCATAAACATATTTAATGGAAAAAATTATTTCATTTAATCCACCAGTATCATTTTATACATCACCTTTCTTTTTTTGTGGCAAACTTTCACAAGCAGGACTTCCAGGGTGACAGAATTTTGTTCATTTTCTGAATTTTGTATTGGTTTATCTAAATAGAAAAACAATACTTCAAAATCTATTTTAAAAAATAGTACTCATTTTCCTAAGACGTCTGAGAATTTCAAACAAAGACTTTCTATAATGAAGACTTCTCAGAAGTTTACTCATTTCTTTTCCCCAAGTCAGTTCCAAATTTAACAAATATAGTTAAAGCTTCTTAGTAGAAAGCATAAATGAAATAGTTCAGGAGAGGTAAGACACAAAATAAACATTTTTTTCTTTCTCCCAAATCTATCAGAAAAATTTCCTAGTTTAAGATATATTTAAATTGAATTGGTTACTATCTTCCATTTCATTCTGAATGCTCAGATGTCTAAACTAAAAGGCTCTCGGATGTGACCAAAGCTTGTAACCAAAAGGATTAAAAGAAAAAAGGATTTCAAAAAACATTAAACATAAGTTATTTATAATATAAACATATTATCATTTCACAAGAAAGCAAGCTATTTTTGACCTTTTCCCCAAATCTTTTTTTTTTTTCAGATTCTTTCCCCATTACAATTTTTTTTTTTAAATTATTTTATTTTAATTGGAGGCTAATTACTTTACAATATTGTAGTGGTTTTTGCCATACATTGACATGAATCAGCCATGGGTATACATGTGTTTCCCATTCTGAACCCCCCTCCCTCCCCCAGAATTTCTTTAAAGCATAAATGGGATAGCAAAAATCAAGATATTACTTACTACCTAGGAGAATCTCTTGGTTTACAGAGTTTAGGAATCTTAATTTTAAAGTGATACTATATAGTCTGTTTATCAATGAACTTTAAAAAAAGGCTTCTGCCAATTAAGGTTCCAGAATACTTCCCTACAATTTATCTTTAATCCCAAAGGCACTAATAGTCCAAAACCTTAAATATTTTATCATTCATTTATCATTAAGTTTCAACAATATACAGAGCTACTGTGTTATATATATGTATACACACACATATATATGTTATAGATGAGAAATACACATATATATGTTATAGATGAATCCATATACAAAGAAATAATCTTTGTTTTGAAATTTTAGGCAACACTTTTTCTGCTTAGAAACATTCTTCTTACTCAGGGTATATACATAAAACACATTTGAATCAGCCTCTTGAAAGCTGAATCCAGGATAAAGATAATTTAACATAGCCAAAATATCCAAATGTCCAAAATGCAATAACAAAAATATTCTCTGAACAATACTCACCATGAAAAATAGTACCCTAATAATCTGTGTATTCATTCTAAGCAGTTATAAGTAGTAACAAGTCTTCATTCAAAAATAAAAGAAAAAATAATATTTTAGGTATCTGGATGTTATTTTTCTATCCTGGTTTCTTAAAAATATTATTTCTTAAAAAAAAAACTACAAATATACCCTGAATAGACAAAAGAAGCAATATATCTGCTTCTTTCCAACTTCCACTAATTTCAAAAGTTATAATGGGAAATTACTTTCTGGAAATAGAAATATTGACAGTTTACTTTCTCATTTATTCCAGTAATATCAAGAAAAAATATCTTTAAGTGAATCTGAGCAACTCGAACTGTTTTGTCATGTAGACAGGAAAAAAATTATCATACCATGTGGCAGTTTATGTCAACTAATTAATTCAAGTAAATTACTGTTATTTATATAATATTGGTAAATAGTATTCAATTAATATCCACCAATAATTTCAGTGATGAGTAATTTATGTTTATAGAAGTACCTGAGGACAAAGGGCTAACAAACCTATAAAATTCAAATTATGAGCTTCTAAAGTATTAGAATTCATGTACTTTTTAAGTACCACAGGAGATCAGATACAATGAATAATTAGAAATAAGAACTCTACAAGATGATTATAAATGATTTAGGAGAAAAAACATGAAAAGGCCACTCAGGATACTTCTATAAAAAAAATAGACCAGGTCTAAAGCAAAACTAGAAGTTACATTAGCTGCTAATATCACCAGACTAATAGGAAATGACCAGACTTCAAATTTCTTACATTAAAAACTTGACTAGTTATCAAACTGTTCTAATATCACCATTCTATTTATTATTACACTGTTTCTTACTAAACAATACCAAGGATGAACAACTTGACCCATTTCTTATAAAGATTTTATTACATTGCATGATTATATTAAAGGATACACACATAAATTTAAGATGGACAAGCCCAGAAGCATTTTATCCATTTTGAAACCAACTGAAACTTTTCCCAGTATACTTTCACCTTTTTTTAATGAAGTAACATTCAAGACTATGTAATTTTCCTTTTACAATATCTAACATACTGATATATCCCATTGGTTAGCAGTGCTCGTTTCAGTTGTTATAGCTCTGTACTGGGATGGCCACAAAGTTTGTTTGGGTTTTTCCATAAAATGTCATTAAGAAAAAAATTCAAAATGTTTATCCCTATTCCAGATTCTGACGCAATTAATTAAAATTCTCACCATCTTTATAATTTAAAGTTTGAAAAATGTTGTAAATAAAAAATAACAAAATCTAAGAAATTTCATTTTATTAAGTCTTTCCCATATTTTCTACTGGTGATCTTTAGAAAGATGAGGGCTCTGAGTTGGGTAAGATAATGTTATACAGTTTTTTTTAACTGCAATACTTGGAGCCCTAAAAGGTATGACTGAGTTTTAAGAGGTGGAATTTCATCTATTTAGATAAGCTAATGTTTCCCTTCAAGAATGAACCCAGAAAATACCGATTATTTTAACAATTTAAAAATCCACTCATAACTTAAATGGACAGCAAGAAAGCTATAAGGAAACCAGGTGCTGAGCACAATCTTATGTATGTACAAGGTTGACCTACAATTTTTAAAAGCTTTTAAGACAGAGTTTTTTATTTATTTTTATAATAGTATAGTTGATTTACAATGTTGTGCCAACTTCTGATGTACAGGAAAGTGACTCAGTTATACACATTCTTTATTTAAAGTAGTTTATTAAAACTTGTTTCTCAGACAACCTATTTATGAATTACCTTCATGCCTTATTAAAATACAGACTCCTAAACTCCACCAAAACCCTACTAGATCTGAGGCCTTAGAGGGTCCAGGTATATGTATTTCAAACAAACTGTCAAAATGTTTCCACACAGACTAAGACTTAAGAACTACTACTTTTAAAGTTTAATAGAGTTTAAGTTACATCATCCATATTCCACTATTGACCACAAAAGCCATAACTGAAATTGCTGGGGAAATTCACTAAAGAGAAATTAAATGATGAGAATCAACATCTTTTCCATTAAATATAATTTTACAAATTTACAGCTTTGTAGGGGGGGGGGTTTGCATTCACAAAGGTGTGCTGCTGTAGACTGCCAGTAAGTTTACTTTTAAATACATACCATTTTTGTGGAAGAAACCAGTAAATGTAAGCTGCAGATGAGCCGACAAGCTAAACAGAACAAACAAAAAATTTTACTACTTTAATATGCTATAAGAAAAATAACTTAGACTTTAAATATAACACTGAAATCAAAGCTACTTCAGCTAATTTATAAATATTTGGCTGTCTAATTCTTAACTCTATTCAAGCCCACTGACTCCCTGCTTTCCGTGTTAAGTATGACATCCAAAACAGTGTGTCTATACACACTGAAATACAGACACCACACAAATAGAAAAAACACCAAAGAAGCAAGGCAGAAAGAGACCACCAAATAAAAGGCAAGATAATTTACAGTGCTTTAGTGTTCTAAAGATTTCCCTTCCCATCCCTCTAAACAACAGCTGAATCCATGCTACTCAATACTCAAGTGTTTTGTGTATTTTCAAGCTACAGAATTTCAACCTCCTTAACAAATGATGCAGAACCATCACTTTCTACTTTAATGAGGGATGAAATACACAATCACAAATATACAATCGATTTGTTACTATTCAACATGTCATTTTCACTTTTAGTTTAATAAGCAATGAAAAGGAAGCTTAAACTACAATGATCCTTTTGTTTCAAAAACTATTTACTACAATGGAAAAACTATTAAATTGGGATAAATAAAAACATCAACAGGCTTTTGTAGTAGCTTTAAACTGGCAAAGAGCAATCTATCTTTAAATTGGGAGACACTCATAACATTCCAGAACAGTTTCTGTCATGTGATACAGACACCAGATTATAGAGGGCTATAGAGAACAGATATTGGGAAAAGGGAAGCAGTACTGAACCCTTACTCAAGAAATTTACTAGTGTAAAGAATCAAAGTAAAACAGTAAAAGCACAATATGGTTCAATAAAGGGTACCTTTTTTTAAAAAAATGATGGTGACAATCTATGCATTCATATAACCAGAGGGGAACAGTTATATAAAGACTTTGAGGCAAGAGAGCATTGAGGAACGAGCAATGGTCAGAAATGAGGCCATATTACTAACAGGTTAGTTCTGTAACTGTGCCCAGGACTCCAAGTTATTGGCGCAATAGGAGGTTAAGTGAAATATTTCAAAAGAAGATGGGAGGATGCCTCTATTTTCTAGTGAGATAATCCATGAAAGTGTGTTCTAAAAAAATACAGGGTGGGAGTCCTGAAGGGCATTTCTAGAACGGTACTAAAGAAAAGTAAGCTAGGATATCAACAGACTAATAAAATGACTATGAAGTATAAGGGTTCAAACAGAGTTAGAAAGCATAAACACAAAGGAAAAATTAGTAACTGTAACGTAAGTATCAAGAAAAAAATTTTTTAAGTACATTAAAAGGATCAACTGTAAATGAGCTCAAAGGACTTTTCCAAGGTGAAAATGTTCTATATCTTAACTGTGGTTACGGTTACACAAATGTATACATTTGTCAAAACTCAAACTATATACTTAAGGTGAGTGTATTATACACCAAGTTGATTTTTAAAAAGTATATATACCATCTATAAACTCTACAAGCCATTTTACTAAAAGATAACTAGCATTTTTCTATAAAAACCTGTTCCATAAACGAAACCTTATAATGTAGAACAGGTGAAACTCCAAAATAAAACTGAGAAACTGAGAGAAATATTCCAGTTTCCACATGTTATAATTCATTAGCCACAACCAGCCTATCCCATTCTTAGTTGCTTCAGTTAAACCTACATACCAAAGGCCAGGTTAATTTTTCTTAAAACATCATTTTAAATGAATAATTTCTTTCTCCAATTTTCTAATGGGTCCCCAACTGCCAAATCTTTTGTCTAAGTGCTGTCTGTGATATGGTTCCTATTTCTCTTTAGCCCTACTAAAGTCTCATATAAGAAAGTAGAATAGAATGATAAAATAGAGGCAAATCCAAGTTTGAATTCTGGCTCCAGTTATTAGCTGCGACCTGGTATCTATAAAATGAAGATTGGGAGACATGGGTAAAAGACTAAAGAAATCCATCAAAATACTTGCTTCCCCTTTTACAAAGACCCTATCCCCAATCATCCCAGAGCTTAATTTCCTTTATAAGCACTTGTATTTACCACTTTTTGTCACAATTTTTTCATACACATTCTCTTTTAACATATCAGTGTCCTTTGTATCTAGTAATGTTTTACAGAAAGGCACTCAATAAATGATTTTCAAAAGGATAATGATGTCTTCCCTAGAGTTGTAAGATTTTTAAGGGATCAGGGATCCATTATATTGGATCAGGACCCATTATATTGTGGTACTTCTAAAATTATTTACATTGTTTTTATAGGAAATTCGATCCTAGGTTCCAACTGTGAAACAACAAAAATACCTTGCATTGATCTACCCCAGAAAACACTTTATATTAGTGTTATTTAAAACCTGGTCTACCCACTGAGATAATTGGAGAAATTGTTACCATGCCACAAGGCAAGATATTGAGAATTAGACTTTAACCATTTTTATAGAAATTTAGCATTGCCATGACATCCAAGTATGTGATCAATATATTTTACAAAAAGTATCCATCTACAAAAGATTGGAAATTAAAAACTAACAAAAAGGTCACCACAGGATGGTTTGAGGCAGTTTTAAATGGTACATTACAAATTAAAAGAGATGGCAGATCCATTCAGCCACCATGTAACATTGTTTGAGAAAAGGAATTCCAAATTTCAATTAACCACTTAAAAAACAAATTTGGGAACGTGATTTGCTATGCATAATTTCCCCTAAAAGTACTTACTTTTAGGGGAAAACTCTCTCCTAAAAGTAAACACTCTGATATGTGCCTAGAATACAATGAAACAATGAGGCCGAGTTGATCCCTTTCACCAGTGATTTATTCCAAGGAAAAAGGAGTTTTCTCTCCCTTTCTGATTTATCCTTTTCCCTCTCTTGTGGCTACTGTGTCTACATTTTAATTGGTTAAGCTGGATCAGAGGAAGGGAAAAAAGAAACACGTAGGCCTTGTCAAGCCTATCTGGTCTTAGGCAGCATAGAATCCAGCTTAGATGGTCAGAATAAGATATCAGATTAGGATTTGTTTCATCTTCGTGATGTGTTTCCTATTTTTAACTTCTTAAGAAGAAAGCAATATGGGAACAGGAAACTAGAGGGGGAATGTGAAACTTAGGGATAAGATTTTAAGCACAAGTAATTGACAAGTATCTGACAATTGTAAAGCAGAATAAGGTTAAGTAAATTTAAATTCATAAGAGATAAATATTTTGAGATGAGATTCATGTAGGAAACTCAAATTTTAGGAGGAGACAGATACCACAGAAGGACCAATATTTTTATGCAGGAAAGAAACCAAGATGAGTGCCTCAAATTTATACATTAATCTGACAGTGGCAGGTTTAAGACTTCATTTCTAGAGTCATGGCTATATGACCTCAAAACAGGTCAAGTGTGATGATAAGCTAAGTTACATTTAATGTTATGATGTAAACATTAAGATGACTAGCATTTATTAGTATATTGCTTCACAGTGTAAACTGTGTGTATTAAGCTGTTTCTAAAACATGTTTATTTTCCTTAAGACTTAAGTAAAAAGCAGCTGCAGTCAGAAAAAAAGTCAATAAAGATATGATTGTTTGGGGGAAAAAAAATCTGTTCTCAAATACCTAGATTTTAAGAATCATATATGATTAGTGGTGAATGGTAAGGCACCTTCAGAAGTACATAGGTATAAAGAAATTTACAGCCCAGATCCTAAAAAAGGAACAATTAAAACTTAAGTCTGAAAAGATGTTGATATGAAAACAACTTCAAAACTTACAATCAAGACAGAATTGTTTAAAAAAAGAGAGAGAGAGCAAGAGAGAGAAAGGGGAGGAAGACATCAGATCCTATTATGGTGGAAAAAGACATACACTCAAGAAGCAGCTTGAAGTTTTAAAAATGCAGCTAAACCTACAAAAGAGGTGGCTAGAGTAACACCATTAATGCAGTATATCTATTTAAAATAATTTACAGCTTTCTCAGGATAAAGACCCACAATCTTAAATAGCCTACAAGGTTCTGCATTATCTGGTCATGGCCATCTGCTCTAGTCTCATCAAATGTCATCTTCTCTCTAGTCAGCTACACTGCCCTCAAATGATGTTACATTCCCTTTATCTAGAATCACTTACCTGCTCACCCTCTATCCTCATTTTACTCCTATATTCATGTTTCAAATCTCAGCTTCTTCCTTCAGGGAAGCTCTCATTGAACATTCCTATTCCCAAATGAGACTCTCAAACAAGAGCTGATTCTCCTGCCTCATACAGCCGTAGTTTCCCTATGTGTCTACTTTGACTTTCCGGCACTTATATTTATTATACAACTATGCCTTTTTCCCCTAAATGCTGATAAACTCCAGAAAGGCAAGGTCTTCATCTGTTTTGCTCACCATTACATCCACTAGGTCTTAGTAAAGTGTCTGGGACATGGTACATGAAGGAAATGGGAATCCCAGAAAAAAAGATCCAAATTTTGTTACAGTACAAAAAGATGATAAGAAAAGGAAGATTACTAACTCAAAAGTTTAGGTTGTAGTAACAACAACATAAAGTGATGGAAGGCACTTTACCTTTTCAACCTACTAAAAACATAGGCCTGGAAATATACCTAGTAGATGTTCTACTTCAGTTACCTTTGGAAGGAATTTTTCTAGCTACTAACAGGACCAGGAATGGAAAATGATTAAGTGGAAATGCTTCTAATTTGACCACAGGAAATATTTCTGGAAGCAACTCCAATTTGGAAATCTTTTCATGCTACCTTTCAGTCAGTGGAGATGCACTTAGAAGTCAGGAGTTGTGACTAGAGAATTCCCAAACTGGTAGGATTAATAGCCCAAGAGACTCCCTGGGATCCTGCTAAAACAGAATACTACAGAAAGATCAGAAATTTATACCAATGAATTGTAGTGCTTGGTCAAAACTCAAAATTAAGTTCAAAATCCACAATATACTGGCAAGTCAGAAACAAGAGGAGAGGACAGAACGTAAAGTATTATATCATAAATTCTTTAAAAAGAAAGACATTTTAAATATACATAACCACACCAGAAGAGCAAGAAGAAAAGATTAGGAAAAAATAGAGACTAGAGATGTGACCACTATGAATTTCTAAAATTTGCTAATTGCTATCGAGTTCACAGAAGCCATTGTACAACAAAAGAAATAATCTTCATAGTTGGTGGGTATTACTACTGAGTTTTAAGGTTACAAACGCAACCCTGATCTACTGTCGCAAATTGACTGATACCTTAAAGAAGTGAAAACCATGAAATATCCCATGTTTCTTTTTTTCTATCAGCTTCTCCCCTAATAAATTTCTGCCATTATCTGTGACAAGTAAGATAACGGTAGAGTTAAAGTACAAAAGACAAAAAAGATCCTTCAACACCAACTTCATTTTGCACAGATAATGACAGAAATTTGGTTGTTTTTAAGTCTCTACAACTGTGTTAATTAAATAGATCAGGCATGTGACTCTTCTAACCTTTGGGCTGTAGTACTATAGTATCTGGGGTATCTCAATAGTCTCCTGCAACTTCGGGGAATGAAATGCATTGGGTTTGAGAGTGGAGACATTAAGACTGTTGAAGTACTGAAAAAACATGAGTTCCAATAGAATATATCCCAATTGTAGCTACTGAACAAACCCAGAATCCAATTAAACTGAGTAAGAGCTTTATGTTTAAGATAGTACAGAATAAAAATACAGATGGGAGATACTTTATTTGTATGATTTAAGATTTTAAGGTCTACTAATTAATTTCATAGAACAACAAAGATTTACCTTGTTCTCCCATAAGAAAATTTGACAATAGATCTTGCAAGCAAGGTTTTATAGTGCTGACATTATATACTGCTGTCTAGGGAACTTACAATCCTATGTGATAATAAAGTTTAGTAGAATAGCAGCATTATGCCTAATTCGAGATGCAAAATACATTGAAGGAATTTAGTAACATAGGGCCTTGTGGGTAAACTTAAAATGAACCAATTTCTCAGTTAACTTTAGTGACTCTGGGAGCAACAATCAGATGTTCATAAAGATGGAGTGTGTGTGGCGTGGGGCTTGGGTGGTGGAACTTCAAGTACAGTGATTCAACACCTCATGGGCCTGAAGAGCCTTGCTGAGTATTAAGCAAGCATGGTCAGCTCCAACACAGATAGGTCTGTTTAAAAAGATCTTGGGAGAGCTGAAATGACCAACTCACTGGTCCCAGTTAGATCCTACACTATTTTTAAAATTACAAGCAGGAATTCTATGCAACTCTAAAGTTTCTGTGAGTTAGTCAACAATACTCCTGTTACAGTACTGGCAGAGTTGTTAAACGCATTGGGTCAAAAGGAATATATTTGGTGAGTACCAGTATAATCATCTATATTCTTCACAACACACACTCTAACAGAAGTTCTGTAATATTTATCAAAGCCAAGGTCACAATGAGATAGTAGTCACGTTTAGCAGTGATGAAGGTAGCACCTTGATGGGGGGAGATGAAGAAACGTTCAAGTTTTCTTCTTTTTGTTTTCACTCTTTCTTCTCACACAAGCCTCAAAAGACCTGAGGGCAAACTATTAAAGTGTTTAGGAGAAAAGGGAGGATGTATGGTCAGGCTCTGACTACAGCTTCACACTTTTAACTACAAATGGCCCAGAGGGTCCCAAAAGGTCTTTCCAGGGCAGGTGAACAGATAGGATTTGGAATAGAAATTCAAGCAAAGAATAGAGGGTGCATGCAATGAGCATATTTTCAGTCTATATAAACTAATACTGTAATGTATTCCTTGGGCAGTAATCGATTAGGTAAAGATTTGGGATCTCAGCTTCTAGAATGAACCATCAAAGTTTATTTACAAATCAAGACTGCCTACATAGGGAAATATAAATTACATTTCAGTCCTACAAGACTGCAAACATTTTAAAAATGAGATTTAAAAAAATTCAAATAATAATCAAACTGAAAAGGCAAACTTAAAAGCAATTACAAAAATGACATCTCTTGGTCACAAAAATGAGATACTATAAATAAAGCATCATTGAGTTAACGCATATCCTATCTAAATTGGTAAGGTATGATTTAAAACTTCAAGAGAAAAAGAAAAATCCATGTGGCCGTTTTCTCAATTCCATTTTTAAAAAAATCTAGTATTTTTAGTTCTACATTCTCCCCTAAAAGTAGTTAATGAATAAACAAATACCACCCAAGTCCCTGTTTCTCTTTAGAATAATACTCAACTTTCTTTACTTATCAAAGAGTAAGTAGATACCTACCATCTAGGATTGGAAGCATCTGTCTAGCCTAGGGAGATATTAAGCTAACTGGGAATATTTAGGGATTAACTCTGGGCATCATATTTGAAAACACACATTAAGGTTCTGTCCAAAAAGCCAGGTTTCTGAAACTATCATGTGATAAACACATTTCAAATATAAACTACAGTTAAGAATATTTTGTCTGAAGGATGTCAATAAGAGGAAGGATGAGAAAGAGAAAAAAAGTGCCTGTCTCAGAACTGTACGTGATTCCTTAGAAAAGATGTGGTCGTGTGAAGCACTTGGCACAGCACCTCAAGTACAGCTGAGAACACCATAAACACGAGCCTCCATCTTTCTTCAGATGAGGTAGCAGGATTAATACTAACTCTAAAAGTTACAGAAACTTTGATTCAAAATGCAAGAAATTATAGTAGAGAAAAATAATAATGAACAAAAATGCCTTAGAAAACAGTGAGTTTCCAGCACTGGAGATATTCAAGATAAGGCTTAAGAATGGAGTCTCTGCCAGGGAGGCTACAGGAGAAGTAATCCCTGATTTGTGTATGAGTTTGGATCAGATGACCTCTAAAGTTCGCTCTAACTTCTTACAATATTGAGGTGATCACAATGAAAATGATCACTGTACTTTTTCTTTTTTCCTCAAGTTTGTCACTTAATGTAAACTGATAGGTTATCTTACCTATGAGATTCTTGCTCTCCTTTCATTTTCTCTACTTTTGATAACATATCATCAACTTTAAATGTTTTCCTGGAAGAAACAGATAAACAAAATAATCACTTCTCAACTGGGAAAAACAAACAAATTATACTTTATTGTCACTAGAATAGGCAAACTGGGTATGTGATTTTTAATAAGATAAATTATGGATGGTTAGCCATAACAATGAATACTATTGAGACAGCGTGTATTATAATACAGCAAACAAGCCTTCAAGTCCCATTTCAAAGGCTAACTTTTCCATGAAACCTTGGGTAACTAATCCAAAACTAGAGGGATTTCTCCCTACCTATGGAACTTGGTTTATACTTATTTTGACATTTAGTTTCCTAAATGTGAAACTTGAATAAATATTTTATTTCTATTAGATTGTAAGTTCTAAAGGGCAGAGATTCATCTTCTTCAAGGAAAGCCACGTTGTGCTTGGCATGTTGCCTTAATCTTGGTAGGTGCCAAGCATCTGTTGGACTGAGCCAAACAAATGCAAATTATGTATATTTTGAAACATTCATATTTTTATTAAGTAACCTGACAAATATGGATAATCCATGAAACATATAAAGTATAGTAAAACACCCTCAAAGATGAGCAGCAATGGCTAGAGTTAAATATATCATTGTAAAGAGATGGCTGTCACCATCATGTAAAAAACTTTGAAGGTTAAAGGACATACCATGAAATCATTAACAAAATCATCAGCTTTTTAACTTAACAAGAGAAAATAGTAGTTTTCCACAAAATAGAAACTTAAGAATAACCACATCCTCAGTAAGCAATTTAAGAATGAGTGGATTCTAAAACAAGCCTCATCTTCGTTCTTAAGGTGATCTACTATTTACATTTTTTAAGAGGCCAAAAAACTAGACTCATATATGTTAATGGGAAACAAATATTTCTTATACGCCCTTCAAATTTAGAACTCAAAAAAAATGCATGCATTCCACATTAATTACTTTGTAAAGCTTGAATTCAGATACTAGAAATTACTAATATGCTCATTCCTCAAAAACAGCTATTGTACCCTATAATAAAATATCAGCAGAGAAATGTTGATGTAAATATATCATAGTAAAACACTGATAGGAAGAACAGAATTGATATAACCTATATTTCAGGTGAATAAATAGCCTCCATTAAAAAAAGGTCTTTTTTAAAAAAAGCTTCTCTCTTTACCTTTAGAGTTACTGAAAACCTCAATATTAAAGTTTCATCTGATAAAGCATAAGAAGTTCTTTAAGAAGGATGGCAATACATTTTCAATCTCCATAGATAAGAGAGAAGAAAGAAGAAAAACCTATGATTCTTTTAGGCTGGTTACAGAGAATTTTTCAGTATAAATACTGAAACGTACTACTGAGAAGGTTGTAAAGTTTCTGAAAATTTTTAAGAATAAAATGTTTATCTTTGTGTAATGATTAAGAAGAAACCTTGTCTGTAGGAAGAAAAGTTAAGACTGGGTCACAAGGTTCATCTCTTCCAACTTTATGGAGACCATTCATAGGAGAACTGAGTATTAACAACCATTTGAAATAGATCAGATCATACAGGCAACCCAGCATTCCTTAGGAAAAACAAAACAAACCATACAGGCAACTACATAAAAGCAGCCTCACCTCCCAACACCAAGTATTTCTGTTTTTTAGAAAGGTGCTGCTCCTCTAGCTCAGATTTAACAAGGGATATAGTTATCAAAAGGTCGTTAAAATGGAGAATATTATTAAAATTCAAGAAATTTTGGAGAGAGGAATCAGAAGCAGCTTGCATGAAACCTGGTAAAATGGGCTCAATAAGACACCCTTCTCTCCTCACCAGTGTTTCCACTGTGCCAGGGTAGTGGCAGCCTATAAAATTTGAATACCTCTATGAAGTGCAACAAAAGTAAAAGACTTTAACAAATATACTACATTTAACCTTACACCTGCATGTCAAAAGGAGTGATAAGTATATTCCAACAATGAATATTATGTTGTTGTAACGGTACAAAAGGAGTTCCCAAAACAAGCAAAGGGATAGTACTAAAAGCAATTTTGTAAAAGCAGTTTCAAGAACACTGTGAACAAAGACCACAATCACTGGGCTAAATTCGTCACCTTCCAAATTCACTAACTACTTTGAAAAAGACAGCACTCATTTGAAGATATTAAGTTGTAGTATAAGTGTTAAAAATGAGTCAGTGTTTTATACAGGCCAAGCACGCAACAAAAGAATAAAGTGATTTTCCTAATGCATTCTTACATGGAAAATAGACTATGTCTCTTGGCTGGCAAACTGCTTAGAAACTGTCCCAAAAGACAATTTTTTACCTATGGGGTACCAAATTAAGAAAATTCACTTCTACTACTCAACTTCTAGAATGCCTTCCACTCATTAGCGGACAAGAGAAATGAATCCCACAGACAGTCTAATAAACAATTATGATGTATTCTTTAATCCACTTATAGATTAACTCAAATTTACTTTTAAAGAACTTTATCACTTTAAATTAAAATCAGATAGCATTCTAGATGATAACTGCAGTAATTTTTTTTTTTTTGCCACATGGCAGCATCCAGGATCTTAGTTCCCTGATCAAGGATTGAACCCATGCCCCCTACAGTGCAATTACAAAGTCTAAGCCACTGGATCACCAGGAAAGTCCTCTAGACGATCTCATTTCCATATTAAAAATATTGAAAGAAAAATTTACTACTTAATCAAATCCTTCTACTTTTTATAGAGTAAATCAAGGGTCTGCAAGTTATGGACCATTGGCCAAATGCAGCCTACTGTCTGTTTTTTGCACAGCCTATAAACCAGAATGCTTTTTATAAATAAACATTTCCAAGTAATTTGATAATAGAGAACTCTAAATCCCAATTATGTTAAATGCTATCCCCTCACCCCCACTTTGCAAAAATAAAAGAATTCGACATTTCTCATTAGTAGGCATCTATTATAAAACACTGCAGTAGGGAATTCCTTGGTGGTCCAGTGGTTAGGGCTTAGTGCTTTCACCACCGGAGCCTCAGTTTAGTCCCTGATGAGCGAACTATGATCCTGCAGGCCATGTGGCCAAAAAGAAAAAATACACTGCACTCAATCATTATTTTTTGAATTTCATCGATAAAAAATCTGTTGACATAGGTTTTTTCTTTTTTGTATAATACCTATATACTACCTAATATCCTCAATTCTGTTTCCTGGACCACAAAGCCTAAAATATTTACCATCTGGTCCTTTACAGAAAAAGTTTCCTGAACCCTGGCATAGAGTAGACAGGTAAAGAATTGACATATTTAATTCTGCTGCCTAGTCTATCACTTTCTTTCTAGTTATTTACAAATTTGACAGTTTTCACTAGTTAAATACATGTGCAGGCGTGGGCACAATCACATGTGCGAGCTCTCTCTCTCTGGATCCAGAGGGATTATCAAAAGACAAATGGTTTCAACATTTCAATCCTTCAAAATACATCTAGACAGATCTACAAAACTAAACTATGTCTTACCATAAAAAACACTGATACTTACTTAGTAACCAGCAGGAGTCTCCAAAGGAGTTTAGTTTCAAAGTTTACAGAAAAGCTTAATGGTTTTTCTAAGTCAAGACTATAACAATACCAAATGCTTAGTAGACGTTCTCTTCTTTAAAGTTTTGTTCACTTGATATGCTCAGTAAATAACCATGGGCACAGAACAATAAACTAGCATTCCATAATTATATACGGTTAAATGTTAAAAGCAAAAATAAACTCTCTGACACCTCTAGATTTCACTTTAAGACTAAGTAACTAAGATTAAGAAGTTTTTAAAGACATTCCTCCTATTGACTTCAAAAAGTATTTACCTTTTAATAAAACCACCAAAAATATAAAATAAACTGGTAAACTTATGTATCAAAAATAAGTTCCCATGAGCCCTAATTTAGTAAATATTTAAATCAACTCCTACCAAACTTGAAAAAAACTATTAGCACAAAGCAAAAACATCAGTCAGTAAAATCACCTCATTTACTTCACTTCTAAATCATTTCTATCAGGAATAAACTGGCAATCAACTGAGATTTACAAAAGTGGTACTTTAAAAAGTTGCTTTGCAATCAATTCAATTACTCTTTCACTTCAATTTTCATATTTAACCGTTCATTAGAGATCGTACTTTAAAACAAAATTTTAACATGGTTTGATCAACTTGAAGTAAGATTCATAAAATGTACCTTTTGATGTTTGTTCTGGAGTTTCGATGAGACATGTAAGTAAGAGTTCTATGCAAAAATATTGGCTATAAAAAAAGTTAAAATATTCAAATTAAATAGATGAAATTCTAGAAAAAAAATAATGCTGATGAATTTTGTTGATTACTTACCGCTATAAGATTTCGTGTTCGAAGAAATCTATAGATCTGCGTTGGTTCTAGGTAACAGAAACAAAATCCAAATGTTATCTAAATTCACTCATTACTTAAGTTGTTAAGAAAATGCCATCCCAGCCCATGTTATAACCAATATAAACTAATCACCTATATGAAAATCATGTACTGAATATTTACCTCAAGAAAATTAGTATGCACAACACATGAAGTGACATTCAGTCCACAACACACATTCACAAAATGCATCTACATTTATTTTAAGTTTAAGGTACTCTAAAATCTTGTTTTTAAGCCTTACATATCTAAGGCAGCTATTTTTAAACGAGTTTGTATGCAGAACTGCAAAGAAGTAGTTATATTCATTTAACTTAGTTAATATAAACTACTAACAACCCATCTCTTTCTAAAAAGTAGCTAAAATAAGATAGTTGGATTCTGTAAAAGAACTCCATATTGATGCCAAAAACAAAAATGAAATGTTCACTTTTTAACTGGTCTTTTCAAAAGTCTGTCCAGTAGTCAGCTCAAACAGAATATAACTGTTACCTAGATAGATGTCCCAATACAGATATGAACAAAATTAGTCAGTACTGAAATCTAAAACACAGATCAGCTAAAATTTTCATTGAATTTATTTCTAGCTATAGTTGAAGTTTCTATTTTCCTCAATGTAAATATTACCTCAGTATGTAAATACTATCGCAACACATATTTTTAAAGTAGTAGATTCCTATAATGTTTTTAATGCTGTCTAGTTGAATTTGTTACAAAGGATGTAGGATATAGATAGAAAATATTTTATACACAAATACCATAATACCAGTTACATTAATGACATGTTAGTAATATATTTCTTTAAATAAAGCAGTATAAAAATGACTGTATTAGTAAATACATCAAAGCATATACACGTCTCAGAAACTAAGATCAACATTAGAGAAGAATCAAGTTGTTCTGTGACCAAATCTTTTTTTTTTCTCCAAATCTAACTCTTAATGACAGTTCATCTCTACAAACCAGACTCATCAGAAAGCAAGATAGATAAAACTTTCTTCGAGGATTTGTCTTCTCATAATGTTTAGAGAGAATTTTTTAAATTTCCACTCAATATTTAGTTAGCTAAATTTTAGTCTCAAATAAACTAAAAGGAGATGAGATGTTTTAGAAAGGGTACAAATATGTATGTTTATTGTCATCACTGCGCTTTAGTATTTCCAATTGAAAGCCTCTTATTTCTGAAACTATATTAAGGAAACGCAAGAATAATGTAAATCTCTCTCAAGCAGGTTCAATACTCATTTCAATAAAAACTGAAATTCCTTGTATTAAATTTCAATTAGAATTTCATGAAGCACTAATGAGAGAGAATGAAAGAAGGGTATTAAACAATGTAATACATCTTTCCAAGCACAGCTGATACCATGCCCTTAACATATGCCACGGAAAATTGTAAATAAAGACATTGAGTGGTAGAGCTGAGTTTATTCAAGTATCTGTAAGACATTTAGCTGTTAGATATCATCCAGATACAACATCCACACCAAAGCAGAGAGGAAAATAACCAGGACGTAATATTCATTAAAGAAGAGGGCAGGTTACTCATAGTCATGCTGTTTCTTACAAATTCTATTGTTTGTTTCCAGACACCTTGCCCCCTTCCTAAACTAAGTCGTAGCTTTGCCCTCGAAACAGACCTTAAAAACAGAAACTGACATCAGGAAATGTTCTGAAATAAACACAAACACAACGGGCAGAATTCCGAGAGCGTGTCTAGAGAAGTGAGTTGCTTAAGCACTACCTGTCTCAGTTTACATCCCCCTTAAATGGGTGGAAAGATTTGAAAGGTTTAGAGCATCAAAAGGTGCCATGTTAATGTGCAGCACCAAGTTCTTGCGAAGGCATTTCAGACTGACATTTTGGTTGATTTTACTGCATTCCTCTCTTCACAGGCTTAATTTTGCTCCCCTGAACCTACACCCGACAGCCTTGTACTTCTGGAGTACGGAAGGCATGAAAGACAGCAAGAACTAGTCCTGTACCGCAGATCCAACTGTTCAGTTCAACCGTGACCTCCTCACCTAAAAGCAGCCTGCCCTTAACGCGGGGCCCCACGGCCTCAGCTCGCGTGTAAATCTTTGGGGAGGCACGAACCTCACCTGGACCTCTTAGCCTATCTCCCCCAAAGCCCCTAGACTTCGAGCTCCCGTGAGCCGTAACCCCCGAGGGCGGAAGAGCCCCCTCAATTTCGCCCTCCACTCCCGAAATCAAACCGACTCCAGGAGACGAACGGGGTCCCAGCACGAGTGTCCCGGCCCCCTAACGCTGCAAGAGTGGAGATTCCTGCCCTCAAAGCCTCCAACACACTCACTCTCAAAGGCCTGGAGGAAAAGCTCGTGGTCAGCCTGGACGTGCTCCATTTTCGGCTTCTTCACCGGTAACACCGCGGCCCCCGCCGCTGCCGCCGCGGAGGAGGAGGAGGAGGCCGAGTAACTGCCGCCGCCTCCACAGCCCCCGCCACCGGATTTGCCGCCCGACGCCGTCGCCGCCGCCACCGCCGCCGAACCCCCGAAGCCGCCTCCCCCGGACCCCGC
>SJYV01029934.1:390114-417790 GCA_006410875.1 Neotragus pygmaeus
ACACACACACACACACACACACACACACACACACACACACACACACACACCCGCCCCCCCATTTGTTTTTGCCAGTTAGGCTTATCTTGTGAAATGTCTCTTTGGGTCCCTTAAAAAATAATTTAAACAATAAATTCACATTCATGGTTCTCTAACATTATAAGGTTATGTTCGACCCTTAATAGAATATTTGTGAAATCTGAAGAAAACAATTTTACAATAAGAGCCAGTTGGAATTTTTAAATTGCCTCTTGACAAACATATTCCTCATTAACTTGAAATGTAGTCACACATGAGTTCCTTTTTAAGCAGACAGACTCTTAGCTGACACCAGAGGGAGCCAGTAGGCACGCCACATGAAAATATATCCAATTTTTAGTGCCTTTCTGAAATGACACTGGAGAAAACGTATAGCGAAATTATGAATACTGTACTTAACCGTCCTAGGGAGAAAAACAGGCATCTTGTTTAAAATATACATTCATATTTCAACCTTTCGTGATCTAGGAAAGATATAAAATAAGAATGGTGATTAAGAGAACAACTGTAAAACACTCATAAATGTCTTTACAGATCTTGTTTTATTATTTTTGGCTCCTGTGAGCCTGGTAATCAGACAGACCTTCACAACCCGGCTCTGCTACTTCTAAGATGAGTGGTCTTAATCTCTCTGCCCCTCAGTCTCTTCCTTTGCACACTGTATAATAATACCTATCTCACAGGGTTTCTGTGAAGGTTAAATCACATCAATAAATCATCTGAAGTGAAGTGAAGCCACTCAGTCATGTCCAACTCTTTGCGACCCAATGGACTGTAGCCTACCAGGCTTCTCAATCCATGGGATTTTCCAAGCAAGAGTACTGGAGTGAGTTGCCATTTCCTTCTCCAGGGGATCTTCCTGACCCATGGGATCGAACCCAGGTCTCCCACAATGTAGGCAGACGCTTTACCATCTGAGCCACTAGGGAAGTCCAATAAAGCATCTGGCACATAGCAAATGGTTCAGATATGTTATTTCTCTCCTTCTCCTAGTGCAGAGGTTCTCAGCTAGTGGTGATTTTGCCACCCAAGGGACATTTGGCAATAGCTGGAGACATTTATGGCTCATGGAGCCTAGGGAATGAAGCCCTAAGTCAGTATCCTGAGTTTGAGTCCTGGCTCCGCCCCTTTCTGCCTGAGTGATCTGGAAAAAAAAGTCTCGATACTCAAACCTCTTTCCCCATCTATGGCATTAAACGAAGAATCCCTTGTGAGGTTTATGTGGACTTTAGCCATTCAGTGCTTTACAAGCATCACCTGTAATTCTCTCCTTTGCTTGCTGATTCCTGCCTCACAAAGAAGGCCGAGCTTAAAATTTACCACAGAATTACTGTTATATGGCCCTAAGTGGCCAGCAAGAGGCAGGTGAATTATTGAACATCTATGATGTGAGGATTCTGTGTTCAACACTTCAAGCCCATTGTTTAAGATGCAAAAATAGAAAATCACTAAAAGGCAGCCAGGGGGCTGATCCAAGGAGCTGCCTACTTTTTTGCACTGGAGGAAGAGTAAGTGACTAAAATGTAACTGATGGCTTCCTAGGCCCTAGAATGTGAAAGTTAATTTAGTTTCTATTTTTTGGTTCACCTGCTCTGCTCACCTCAAAACTTACTTAAAGGAGGAGGCCACAGATGAATGAACTGGATGCATAGGAAGGGGAAGATAGATTGACATGAGGAAAGGCTGAAGAAAGGAAATCCTCGCAGTGGCTCAGCCGTAAAGAATCTGCCTGCAATGCAGGAGATTCAGGAGACGCAGGTTCGACCCCTGGGTCCGGTAACACCCCCTGGAGGAGGGCATGGCAACCCATTTCAGTATCCTCGCCTGGAGAATCCCATGGACAGAGAAGCCTGACAGACTGTATAGTCCATAGGGTCACAAAGAGTCAGACATGACGGAAGTGACTTAGCGTGTACAGGCGCTTTTCCTCCAGCAGCAGAGATTCCAGGACTGAGGAGAGAGGTGTAAGTGCATAGCCCTTCTGCTCCCTCCTCCTCTTGGCTTCTCTCCTCTCCTGAGCCTACCCTCTCGGTCCATCTGTCTGCATATGTCTACCTGCAGGTCTGCCTCTCCCAGGCTCGAGCTTATTAAGCGTAGCTGATTGTGGTGAACATCGACAGAACTCATGAAACTCGTGGGCAGCCTGTTTTGAAAAGAAGACTTGGGGCAGGGAGTTGAGCTTTATATTCTCACAGTTAATGGATTTAATCTAGTTTGGGGTGGGGGTGGGGTGTTTTTCTCCAAAAAAAGAAAAGTGTAAACGAAAATGTCAAAAAATGGTTAAAGGGACTAGAGAAAATGGGAGTGATTTTGGTTGATTTGACCTTGGGAATACCCAAGCACAAGTTCTGCAGGTGGGGCTGCTGGTTTAGTTCCTGAAGAGTTTTCAACACAGGGTACTTTTCCAAGGAGAGATGAAAAGATGAGGCAGCCAAGCACAAAGCCTCCTTCACTTATCTGCTTGGGACTCAAGGAGGGTTTTATATTGAGGATCTACATCTGTTAAAGGTCATCACCTATCCTAGGGCATGTGAACCAGGCCTGCCAGCCCCCTGGTGACAGCCTGTGTGAGCTAATTGCACGCTGTCCTCTTCACCAGCTCTTTTTGACTGAACAAGTGCTGCCTTTTCCACCCCTGGCTTAATTTGGAGTTATCCAAATGCTGTAATCCTGATGTAACAGCTGAGAGTGGTTTTCAGATAATTGTGCTGCAAAGCAATATTATTAGCAATATTAGCGTTTGTAGGCAGATTACTATAATTGTGTCTATGGTAATCAGTGCTGACTCAGAATGACACAGATTTTTATAAATAAGACAAAAAAGTGTGTGTCAAGCAAGGATTGCCAGCCATCTTCTCCCTCCCCCATTAAATGTACAACAACATTCTCACTCAATTTTACCATCTGCATTCACATAACTAGAGAAAGAAAATTCTGTTTTACTGTCTAGGAGAAAATAATCATTATTTTTTGATAGAATGAAGTCAGGCTGCCTCATTATTTAAGCTAATACTGTGCAACAGAGGACGACAATGGAAGGATATGAGGGTAGGTCTCGAGTCTCACAGTCAAGACTGGTCTTGTCCTGAGGTGGAGAAGATCACTGCCAATTTGGGGAATTTGGGAAGGCTAGATTTCTCCAAATTTATTCTTTCAACTGATGTCAGAAGTCTGAAATGCCTTTAGGGACAAAGCCTCTCATACTAGCAACAAGAAATGAGATTGTCTCTAAATATTTTGCTGAAATGCCCTAACAATTTATGAGCTTAATCTTTCTTTATCCCCACTTCGCAGGAAATTTAGAGAGGTGAATCACACAGCTAATCATATGGTAGTAGCCAGGATACTCAGGTGGTGCTAGTGGTAAAGAACCTGCCTGCCGATGCAGGAGACAATAAGAGATGCATGTTCATTCCCTGGGTTGGGAAGATCCGCTGGAGGAGGGCATGGCAACCCACTCCAGTATTCTCCTAGAAAATTCCATGGACAGAGAATTCTGGGGAGGTACAGTCCATGGGGTCACAAAGAATCGGACATGACTGCTCACACAAGCTCCACTTGCATACCTAGCCAGGATAAACCTAATACATTCTGACTCCTGACCCCACCTGACTGTTCTGCACCCCTGTTTTACACTAGCATCACAAATGAGTGGCACCAGATTCTTCCTTAAGACCTGGGAGCAAGGAGAAAATGTGAGAGAAGAATGGATTTCTGAAACAAAGACCCCTCAAAGGGATAATAAAATAAAGATGGAAATAAGTGCCCTTTGAACCATGAAGACAAATTCTGTCACTTCCTACTGGTCCTGAGGACTGACTCTGAGCGATCTTTCCCTCCTTGACTTTGAGAGTGGCGGGAGTCCTGTAGGACTAGCGTCCGAAGTCACAGGAGGCCTGCATTGGGCACATACTTTTGGAAACTGACTCTGCTTTGACTAAATAGATCCCACCAGACTTCAGAGACCCTAGCCTGGAGAAAGGGGAATCTCAGTGATTTCTTTTATTGTGGTCATTTTCTTTACATTTTTCCCTCCCCGTTTCTCCTCAGATACCTTTCTTTAGCCTTTAATTGACTGGAAACAGTTGCCAGTGAGGAAGAGAAGTATACTATAAACTATTTGTAGGGGTTCCATATTGTCCAAAAACTGTTCTCTTGCTTCATATCATGTGGATTATTTTTGGCCCCCATTTATTGAGTTAGCCAAAAACTTTGGGTTTTTCCATTAAAAAAAATAAATAAAACTTGAAGGAGCTTTTGGCCAACCCAATACAACACCTCCCTTGTTCTCCCCAACAAAATTCATGGTATAAAAGACTAAATATGAGAGTTCCAATCTTTTGAGATGCTTATTCTCCTTCCTTGATCCTGCAATAAACCTTTTTGTGCTCCAAACTTCAACATTTTGGGGGTTTTGGCCTCACTGTACATCAGATACACAAACTTGGGCTTGTCAGTGCTTCCTAAAATAGTCTATACTGATTAAAAATATTCAAAAGCAGAGACATTACTTTGCCAACTAAGGTCCGTCTAGTCAAGGCTATGGTTTTTCCTGTGGTCATGTATGGATGTGAGAGTTGGACGGTGAAGAAGGCTGAGCATCGAAGAATTGATGCTTTTGAACTGTGGTGCTGGAGAAGACTTCTTGAGACGTCTGTTGGACTGCAAGGAGATCAACCTTGGAATTTCTTTGGAAGGAATGATGCTAAAGCTGAAACTCCAGTACTTTGGCCACNGAAGAATTGATGCTTTTGAACTGTGGTGCTGGAGAAGACTCTTGAGAGTCCCTTGGACTGCAAGGAGATCAACCTTGGAATTTCTTTGGAAGGAATGATGCTAAAGCTGAAACTCCAGTACTTTGGCCACCTGGTGCGAAGAGCTGACTCATTGGAAAATACTCTGATGCTGGGAGAGGTTGGGGGCAGGAGGAGAAGGGGACTGAGGATGAGATGGCTGGATGGCATCACTGACTAGATGGACGTGAGTCTGACTTAACTCCGGGAGATGGTGATGAACAGGGAGGCCTGGTGTGCTGCGATTCATGGGGTCGCAAAGAGTCGGACACGACTGAGCGACTGAACTAAAAACTCTCAGATGGAAAGGATGAGAGCTTGTGCTTAGGTACTCAGTCATGTCTGACTCTTTATGACCCCATGGACTGTAGCCTACCAGGCTCCTCTATCCATGGGATTCTTCAGGCAAGAATACTGGAGTGGGTTACCATTCCCTTCTCCAGGGCATCTTCCCAACCCAGGGATCGAACTCAAGTCTAGCACCACTAACACCACCTGGGAAGCCCATATTGAGTGATTTCAGTCTCTTTTCTTTGGTATTTATCATGAGTGATGTTCTCTGAACTTCCTGGATCTGTGGTTTGGTATCTGAAATTAATTTGGAGAAATTCTCACTCATTACTGTTTCAAACATTTCTCTTGTTCCTTTATCTCTTTCTTTTCCTTCTTTTTGCATTACATGTATGTTTCCCCTCTTGTAATTGTCCCACAGTCCTTGGGTATTCTGTTTTTGGTTTTGTTTTGAAGTCTTCCTTCTCTTTGCTTTTGGCTTTTGAAGTTTCTATTGGGATATCCTCAAGCTTGGAGATTCCTCAGCCATGTCTCATCTACTATTAAAGGCATTCTTTATTTCTGTTACAGTGTTTTTGATCTCTGGCATTTCCTTTTGGTTCTTTCTTAGGATTCCCTCTCTCTGTTTACATCGCCCATCTGTTTTTGCATGCCGACTGCTTTATCTGCTAGCATATGAATCATAGTTTTAAATTCCGAGTCTGATAATTCCAACATCCCTGCCATGTCTGGTTCTGACAATCTGATGTTTGCTCTTCTCTTCACATTGACTTCTTCTGCTGTTTGGCATACCTTGCCAATTTTTTTTAAGGAAGACAACTTTTCAGTGGCGAGGCGGGGGTGTGGTTCAGGCACAAGCAACACAAGCGATGGAGATGGAGGGGAGATGACGCAGGGCTAGTTCAGGTGGCAGGGCGAGTGATGGGGTGCTGATGAAGGTTTGCTCTCCCGCCGCCCACCTCGTGCTGTGCGGCCTCGGGGTGGCGAGAAGAGGGCTACTGGGGACCCCTGGTGCACCATAAGCCTGTAGAGATGTGGCGGCGGTGTGGTGTGGGGGAAGCATTCTCTAGTCAGGTGATCGGGTCTCGTCCTCTGGTGAGCCTGGGCTTCTGGACTGTGAACTTCATGAGAGTTTCTCGGGGTTTTCCTCAGGAGTTGTGTATTTCGCTTCCCCCAAATCACTTAGGCTCTGATACCCAGCAGGTGAGGTTCTGGTTAACCAGTTTCCCCTGCGGACAGGCTTTTAAGAAGGGCAAAGCACTCTGGGATATTTCAAGATGGCCCCTTTTTCAAGATGGCCCCTTTTCTCCTTCTCCGCTTCCAGCAGAGGACTTTTCTCCCATGATCTCTGAGGGAATCGAGTTGGGCTCCTGGAGGTAAAGCTCACAGTATTACTGGGTCCCCGTGGAGTTTTAACTCTCGGATTTGTCTGCGTGGAGCCTCCAGTAATTGTCAATTACAGTTCGGCTTCCTGCCCCGCACAAGGTGCCCAGAGGTAACTCTTTATTTTTGCCTGTCTCTCTAATCATGGGCGCAGTGGTTTGCTCTGTGTTCTCTCCTCTGTTATGGTTAGAGTTGTGGACTTTTGCCTAGATTTTTACTTGTGCGAATGGGACTGCGGTTTCCAAGCGCTTTACGTTGGGAAACCGGAGACCACCCCCAACTCCCCCACCATCCCAATTAAAGCGGAGAGCTGCCTGAAGAGCCGTGAGAAAAAAGACTAAGGATATGTGTCGGAGGAAGAGGGTGGTGGAGAAAAATACGTAAATTGAGTATATATTACGTTTCAGGTAGTTACATAATGTGTGTCTTTAGTCCTGACAAAACTCAAATGCTGTGTTTTACTGCTAGACAGTCCCCTTCCTTTTTCTGATAAGCAGACGCTCTGCTGTGAAACATTCAGGATCGTTAAGAAGGGTCAAACTCTGCACCACCAGCAGCAGACCACCTAGTCAAGGGATCAGCAAACTTCTGTAAAGAACATGAAAAGATGTTCAACACCACTAATTATGAGGGAATGCAAATCAAAACCACAATTAGATATCATCGCACACTTGTTAGAAGGCTTTCTATCTATTAAAAGAACAGGAAATATCAAATATTGGAGAGAGAACGTGGAGAAAGGGGAGCTTTAGTACACTATTGGCAGGGAAACTGTGCACTTCTCACTGAGACTTGAACCCAGGTGCCAGGACTCAAACCCAGCCTAAATCTAGATGGGGCTTGAATATAGGGCCTGTTAATTAGAATCACTCAAACCTGGTGCCTGGACTTACCAAGGCTCCCAGGTTCGTGTGTGTCAGCCCAGAAGGAATTCAGCAAGAGGCAAAGTGATGGGCAAGAAATAGACTTATTAATATAGGACGCTTGTGAAGGGTGCAAGGAGGCATGCGAGGGGGCTCTGCCCCAAGGATTAAGTAGGCTACAATTTTTATAATCAAAGGAAAGTGGGGGAGGAGGCAAAGATCTTTTTTGCTTCATTTTTGCCTCACCTTCCTCATTTTTCAAGTAGAGGTCTGGGTTACATCACTATCTCATACTTCATATAGGGCAGTAGACCCTATGAGTTCAAACTAGGACTGTCATAGCGCTTATTCAAATCACCAGAAGGATGGTAACATTTCTTTTTTTTTTTTTTTCACTTAATGGCCTGGGAGGTATCTCATGCTTTATAGTTAAGCAGCCCTGCTTTGTTCCACGACTGTTCAGATAGCTTTCCTGAGTGATCATTAATGTACAATGGTCTCCCAAAATTCCCTAGGTTTCCCTCTCTTTCTCTAATCTCCTACTGGGACTTCTACAACTACCTGTATAACTATTTTATCCCTATCAGTAGGACTTACAGAAAACAATCTGAAGAGTCCTCACAAATTTAAGAATAGCATTACCACATGATCCAGCAATTTTGCCTCTGGGTATCTATTCAAAGTATATGTATGAAAGTGAAAGTCACTCAGTCATGTCCAACTCTTTGCAACCCCATGGACTATACAGTTCATGGAATTCTCCGTGTCAGAATACAGGAGTGGGTAGCCTTCCCCTTGTCCAAGGGATCTTTCCAACCCAGGGATCGAACCCAGATCTGCTGCATTGCAGATGGATTCTTTACCAACTGAGCCTCAAGGGAAGCCAGAAACATCAGAGAAACATCAAAACACTAATTCAAAAAGATATCTGCACCCTAGTTTTCACTGCAGCATTATTTATAGTAGCCAAGATATGGAAACAATCTAAGTGACCCATCAATGGATGAATAGGTTAAAAAGGTGGGATGCATATACATAATGGAATACTATTCAACCATGAAAAAGAATGAAATCCTGCCATTTGTGACAACCTGGATGGATTTGGGGAGCATTATGCTAAATGAATGTCAAAGACAAATACCATTTGATTTCACCCATATGTGGAATCTTAAAAACAAAGGATTTTTTTAAAAAAACTCATAGATACAGAAATCAGAGTTGTAGTTACCAGAGAAAAGCAGCGTGGGGAGTAGAGGGGGGAGGGGAGATAGGAGTAATGAACAAAGGGGTCAACTGTATGGTGATGGATGGCAACTAGACTTGTGATAATTTTGTAGCGTATACAGATGTAGAATTATAATACTATACACCTGTAACTTACATAAATATCATATACACATGCCAGATGGAACATGTTTTTGGCTTTGCAAGACATTCTGTCTCTGTCATAACTACTGGCACACCATGAAAACAATAAACAATCTAAATGAATGAGCATGACTTGATGGGGCCCACGTGGGGCTAGATTTGGCTCAGGTTTGTAGTTCGTTCACCCCTGATCCTAGACCTGACCAGTTGAAGTGCCCTGCCCCTCTGGCCACTGTGACTGGCTCAGGGATAGTATGTGATCCAAGCCAGACCAACCAGAATATTCCGTGGACATTTCTGTTGAAGCAACTAGAAAGGTTGGCCCTGCAGTTAGTTGTGAAGATGTAGATCTGGAGCGGCCAAAGTCCACCTTGGCCTGATAGAAAGATTCTGGCTGAGAAATTGAGGGGAGAAAGAGGAATGAGAGAATTACTGGTGTCTCTAGAGTCCTAGTGCAGGGTTCAGATCTTCCTTTATGGTGTGAGTGAGTGAAGTCGCTCAGTCGTGTCCAACTCTTTGCGACCCCATGGACTGTACCCTACCAGGCTTCTCCACCCATGGCATTTTCCAAGCAAGAATACTGGAGTGGGTTACCATTTCCTTCTCCTTTATGGTTTATAGTTCTATAAATACAGAATAGTGCCCACCATTTTCTGGAAGCTAGGTTGAGTCTGGTTTTGGTCTTACTCTGAGACCCCTTTCTTCCTGGCTAGTTAAAACTTCTCTGGCATTCTTGGGAAAGGATCCCTGTCCTTTCCCATCATGGCATCGTGACTCCAGGACACGTTTGCATGTGTGCACACATGTGGAAGGTGTTTATCATTTGGTCTTCATCCCTTTGTCCACTCTATGTGGTCTGCAGGGCTGCCAAGGCCTGCTGCTTCCCAGACCCTTCTCTGCCATACTTGGGACACAGGGAGCCTCGATGTGACAGTCTCCGCTCCAAGCCCTTGCTGAAGCTGAGTCCACTTCAGCTGCCCTAGGAGCCAAAGGCCTTTTTACCTATTCCAGCAAAGGGAAAACTTGTTGGAAGTGGGAAGATCAGCTTGCCTCCTGCTTCTCCAAGATTCTTTTCCCCCTCAATCCTCTTCTCCTTTCTACATTTCCACAGACTTTATGAATTCTTAGGCTTTTGGAAGCAAACCTTCCACGCCCACCCTAGACTTGCCAGCTAAGACAGTCAACCTCCCCTGCAGCTATGGGGGAGAGCGAGCTAGCTGTGCGTGTGTGCTCAGTTGCTTCAGCCGTGTCCAACTCTGTAGGATCCCATGGACTAACCCACCAGGTCCCTCTGTCCCTGGGATTCTCCAGGCAAGTACACTGGAGCGGGTTGCCATGTCCTCCTTCAGGGGATCTTACCAGCCCAGGGATCAAACCCGCATCTCTATGTCTCCTGCATTCCTAGCAGGTACTTTACCACCAGCGCCACCTGGAAAGCCCAGAGTTGTTTACCTGTTGATAAGTGGCAGGGACGCTTCCCTGAATTAAAACTTCAAAACAGTCACCTGGCACCATAGGCATAACAAGCTGCATTGGAGCCTGAGGCAAAAGTCAGTGTTACTGGTTTTGCCTTTAACGTTTTAGTAATTTCTTTCTTCGTGGGGTTTTGTGTATTATGACTCAAAAAAAACCACATTGTATTAAAAATATTTTTTTTTACTACAGAATTTTTTCTATTTTTACAGTTCCCTAATTTTTTTTTCCCAAGGATAGCACCTCATGTGCTCTATCCTAGTCCCAACTCTGGCTTGCAGAGACTACTCCCCAAATGATCACCATAATTATCTTCTGGATGAGAGGAAAGAAAGGCTGAGTCTTTGTGACAAAGCTCACTTGAGCCTTGGATCAAGGCCCCCATGCTTGCAACAGCAACCAAAATTCTAATACATTCTAATAGGTAAATGTGGTCTGTGTTTTGTAAATGAATTCATATCCTGCTCTTTTACTTACTAGCTTGGAGACATCAGGCAATTTAATTATCCTCTCTGAGCCCAAATATTCTAATTTGTAAAATAGAAAAATAACCTTCCAGCCTGTTTTCTGTTCAGAAGTCAGTTCCAATTTAAGGAAATGGGTCAGCTATTTCAGCTGCTTCCAACCAAGAGTAAGGCCAGGTTAGCCCTAGAGTCCTTGGACTGTTATTAGAGGCAGGCCTACTGGGGAACCTGGGAAGATTTGTTTCAAACCGTTTCAAATTTAGGACTAGGGATCAGGTTTAAAAGAAAAGAGAATTAAATGCAGGCAGAATGAGTGCCGTCAGGCAGAAGGAGTGCCGTGACTGTGTTGGGGAGGGGGAAAGAGCCCTCCTCGACCCCTCTTGTGTCTGGACCAGCAATAAACTGACTACAAGCCAGGTTAACAGGAGGAAAACAAATTTTCATTCATGCACAGGAAGTCCTCATGGAAATAGGAGCTAAGAAGTGGCCAAAGCAAGCAGCTTCTTAATTTTTTAGACAAAGAAACAATAAATGGAATCAACAGGACAAAGAAACTAGGTTTGGCTTGTAAATTATAAGGAATGTAAGCAAAATTTGCAGTAAATTAAAGAAGTAACAAAGTTTGTTTATAGGGGCTCTTCACCCTGAATTCTAGAGATAAGGGTGTCCTACCTTCAGATGCAGGGTGGGCACCTTCCATGTGAAAGATGTATTTCCTCTTTTCAGGAAGACAGAAGGGTCAAGTGTTCCCCTTGCATTGGCTTTTTCTTAAGTAACTTTAATTCAAAATAATCAGTATGCCACTGAGACACATTTGGGGACGACCCACCCTGAGGCACAACAACTACACAGTTACATAATCATGACTTGTAGCATGAATGTGTGATGTATGGACCCACAAGTGTATATTGCATAACTAAAAGGGATTCTGCATAAGTGATTTGTGGAACAGGGATGCGACAAAGGAATGACAGACTTTGGTTTTTTGTTTTTTATTTTTTTAATATAGTCAATTTACAGTGTGTTAATTTCAGGTGTACAGCTTAGTGATTTTTTTTTTTTTGCAGATCACATTCCATTATAGGTGTTATATTGAGTATAATTCCCTGTGCTAAACAGTATAACCTTGTTACTTATCTATTTTATGTATAGTAGTTTACATCTGTTACTAATTTGTCCCATTAACCTTTAGTAACCATAAGTTTATTTTCTATGTCTGTGAGTCTGTTTCTGTAAATAGATTCATTTGTGTTATTCTTTAGATTATAAAGAATACTATAAAAGAGATATTATATGGTATTTGTCTTTCTCATTGTGATTTGCTGCGCTTAGTATGATAATCTCTAGCTCCAACTATGTTACAAATGGCATTATTTCATTCATTTTTATGACTGAGTAATATTCCATTGTGTGTATGTACCACATATTTTTTATACATTCATCTGTCAATGGACATTTAGATTGTTTCCATGTCTTGGCCACTGGAAAAGTGCTAGTATGAACATCAGAGCGTGTATATCTTTTTGAAATATAGTTTTGTGTGAGTATACGCCCAGAAGTGGGATTGCTGGATCATATAGCAACTCTTTCAGTTTTTTGAGGAACTTCGATACTGTTTTCCATAGTGGCTGTACCAATTTACATTCCCATCAACAGTTCCTTTTTCTCCATACCCTCTCCAGCATTTGTTACAGACTTTTCAATGCTGGCCATTCTGACTGGTGTGAGGTGGTACCTCGTAGTTTTAATTTGCATTTCTCTAATGTTGACCACCTTTTCATGTGTTTACTGGCCATCTGTATGTCTTCTTTGGAGAAATGTTGGTTTAGGTCTTCTGGCCAATTTTGGATTGGATTGTTGGGTTTTCTTGTTGAGTTGTGTGAGCTGTTTTGAAAATTAAGCTGTTAAGTTTTCTTTTCATTTTGTTGTTTCCATTGCTATGGAAAAGCTTGAAGTTTGATTAGATCCCATTTGTTAATTTTTGCTTTTATTTCTATTGCCCTTTGAAAGACTGACCTAAGTAAATGTTGGTACAATTCATGTCAGACTATTTTGCTTTGGTTTTCTTCTAGGAGTTTTATGGTGTCTTGTTTAATATTTAGATCTTTAACCATTTTGAGTTTATTTTTGTGTGTGATGTTAGGGTGTGTTTTAACGTCACTGATTTACATACAGCTGTTCAGTTTTCCCAACACCACTTGCTGGAGAGACTGTCATCCCCATTGTATATTCTTGCCTCCTTTTTTTGAGGATTAATTTGTCCATTGGCCTGTGGGTTTATTCCTGTATGCTTTATTTTATTCCGTTGGTATGTCTGTTTTTGTGCCAATGCCATTCTCTTGATTACTATAGCCTCATAACGTTGTCTGAAGTTTGGAAGGGTTGTGCCTCCTGCTTTGTTCTTTTTTCCTCAGGATTGCTTTGGCAATTCTGAGTCTTTTATTGTTTCATTTAAATTTTAGTATGTGTCCTATTTCTGTGAAAAATGCCTTGGTAATTTAGTAGGGACCACATTAAATCTGTAGATTACCTTGGATAGTAATGGCTATTTTAACAATATTCTTCTAATCCAAGAGCATGGGCTATCTTTCAGTTTCTTTGAATCGACTTTAATTTCCTTAATGTTTTGTAGTTCTCAGTATGTCTTTCACCTCCTTGATCAGGTTTATTCGTAAGTATTTTTGGTGCAATTTTAAAAGGGATTGTTTGTTTATATTCCCTTTCTGATATTTCATTGTTAGTGTAGAGAAATGCAACTGATTTCTGTATGTTAATCTTGTATCTACCACATCTTAAGCCAGTTGTCTTTTGATGGACACTTGGGTAGCTTCCATGTTTGGCTCTTGTAAATAGTTCATGAAAGATTGTTTTAAACTCTATTACTTAAGATGGTAATGAAACAAACCTCCCCCTTTCCTCTTCCCTGTTACTGTCTCACCTACCTAACGTTTTTGCAAAGCATCAGTTTATAAAATGTTTTCAGGTACATTAGTTCAATCAGTCACACAGTGTTTTCACAAATCATGTGAGGTACATAGTTTTATTACTATTTATTATTTCCATTTAACAGGTGAAGAGGTTGAGGCTTAAAAAGGTTGGGCGTGAGCCATCCATAGATATGCAAGAGTACACATAGAACATAGCTGAGATTTTAACCAGCTTTCTTGATACCAAGTTCAGTTACTTTTGTCCTCATCTGTTAGGTTTGTTTTTTTGTTTTGTTTTCTATTTCTTTATGCATGTCCTTTCTAATCTCAAGTATCCTAGCACTTCACATTGGATGCATTTGTTTGATCCCAAATCCCTGCACTTGCCCTTCTATATAACATACAGACAGGCCCCATGAAGCCATTTAAACTTTGATCATCCTCCGGGCAACAGTTGTTAGCAAGTGATTTTAATGATAATATCTGTAATTAAAATACAAAATGAAAGCATTTGCTTACTCTTCCATGATAGTAGATGTTTCCATGATCTTGACTGCTTTGTTAACTTGTAAGCTATTGTTTTCTTTAATAATGGTATCATTCTAAAAACAACCAAAAGCAAGGGGTGGAGGAGAGACACACAGGTATCAAAACAACATGTTTGTTTTAATTTTGTCAAGTACTTTTTTTTTCTTTTTTTTTTTTAGGCAAGTGAGGGAACTAGAAAATTGTTTTCTGATTCTGTCTTGGCAGGAGTCAAAACTGATAAGGATTTCTCTTGACATACCCTAAATTCTTCAAGCTTTTTAGAACTGTTAGATTAAATGAGACTATTTACCCAGCTCTTTTCTTTTAGAATATTGCAACATTAGAAACATGTCATGAGACTGTCTCCCTTAAAAGTGTACCCATCTGATTAATTTTGAGTAATAGTTCAACTCATATTCACTTACTCTGATGTAAAATAAGTCAGGTTTGGCAAAACAGTTTCAGGGAAATTAGACCAGAGGGAAGGAGAGAGAGTAGGAGGCTGGAGTCTGGTCCAGAATCACAAGCCTACCAGCCTCCTTCCCAGCCTATAACTTGCTGTGGCTCCTGGCCAAGACAGTCTCGTTAGACTTAAGGACTATATTCATATAAATAGCTGTGTAAAACAACCTACATAGTCACAAGGATATTGGGAAGGAAAATAAGAAACCAATATCTGCTTTTCATTCAGTGAGGAAGCATAATCTATATTCTTACTAAAGAAATATAGGAGAATTGATGGTGTTAATAATATTAGTTTTTTTTTAATATACTTGATTTTTTTCTTCACTTTTTAACACAGCAGCCTAAATCCTCCTTTTAACTCAGGCTATGGTAAAAAGCCAGAACTATTCAAATCTACTTCAGCTGGGGGTGGGCCAGACTAAAGAGGCGGGTAACAGGAGCACATTTTAAATAAATGGGGCCTGGTGATGTGAAAGGGAGCTTGTAGGTCAAATGCTGCATAAAAAGTTTGAACCAGTTCTTCCTTACTCATGAGTTATGGTAGGTAGGTCACAGAAATGGCTTCAGTTCTTTTCCCCTTAAATCTATGCCCTTGCCAGGTGATTTTGTAGTTTTCTCTTCTTCTTGGTCCCACTCTTTGATTCTGAGCTTTGCTTTGGTCAGTGAAATGTTAGCAAATGCCACTCGACAGGAAGCTTGAACGGTGCCTGCCCACTCATATTTCTGCAGTTATCAGGAGGATAGTATGACCAAACTAGCCTCCTAAGAATGAGACTCACAGAGCCGAGCTGAGTTGCCCAAGCTAAGGCCAGCCTCTACCAGCCGGCCAACCCCAGGATATCTGAGCCAGCCTAGCCAGGATCAGCTGATCATCTTATTGTTATCCTACTGAGATTCTGTGGTTGTTTCAAAGGAAATGTTAATTGACACAGTCTCTATTCTCCCAAGTTTTCTACCTGGACTCAAACCTAGTGGTCCTGGTGACAGGGAAAACTAACTTGGAGTTTATCCAAAATACCGAATTAGGAGTAGTGGAAATTCAGCTAGGGGTTTACAATCCAGCCAGGATGGTTCTCAATGGAACTCTTTCCCATGTGACTAGTTGAGCGTTGACCACTTTTCTGTTTTCAATTTCTACTTCCATCCCGTGGCTGAGAAATGTTGTTCTTTCTGTCATGTTCGCTTTCATTTCTGAGACTTTTCTAAAGAGCTGAAACACAGAACCACAGACAGGAAACTAGAGAAGGCGGTCATTCATGCTGCTTGTTAGAAACTCCAAGATGCACCCGTGTCCCCCAAAATCACTTCCACTGGCCTGTGTTTCAGAAAAGAATCCACCTAGCAATGCAGAAAATGCAAGAAACACACCTTAGATCCCTGGGTCAGGAAGATCCCCGGTGGGTAGGAAATGGCAACCCGNTCAGGACTGATTTCGTTTAGGATTGACTGGCTGGATCTCCTTGCAGTCCAAGGGACTCTCAAGAGTCTTTTCCAACACCACAGGTCAAAAGCGTCAATTCTCTGGTGCTCAGCCTTCTTTATAGTCCAACTCCCGTGTTGACTCCCATGTCCTTCAAGATGAGGCTTTGTGTTCCCAGAGCCTTTCTGGCTTCACTTGCATGCACTGTGTCTAATAACGTTCATGGTAATGACAATAAAAGCAGCAGCCACCATTTGTTTTTATGCGCCAGATACAAGGTCATATCTTCACATACATTGTCTCATTTAATCCTCATAACAACTTAAGAAAAATAGGCATTATGGTTTCACAGATCAGAAACTGAGGCTCAAAGCTATTAAGAGGTATAGTTAAGAATCAGAACTTATGTGTGTCTGGCTCCAACCAGCACCAAACAGAGTGCCCAGCATATATTGGGTACCAACATATTTTGAACGAATATCAAAAATCCAAGAAGCCAAGAAGCTGTGATAGAGGGCTGGTGACACCCAGCTATCCAGGCCATGGTCCCTACCTTGTTGTCTAGAGTAGCAATCTCCTGCTGGCTGGCAGTAGACAGCAGAAAAGAATTCATCTGGGTCTTCAAGGTATCATCCACTTCCACATCAATGTCATAACAAGCTGTCTTTTTCTGATCATTCGGGTCAACACTGAGGAGGAAACCAAGGGGGCCTGGTCAAGGGCTTGTTCCCTAAGACCTAATTACACAAGCCTTAGACTGAAGGGCAAGGGGTTGACTGCAAAAGGGTAACAGAGACCTTGCTGGTGTGACAGAAATGCTCTGTACTCTCCCTGTGGTGGTAGCCATAGGATGTGCACATTTGCCAAAAATCATCAGATTTTAAATGGGTGCAATATATTGCATATAAGCCTCAGTAATAATGGTAAAAAGTCAAATGGTACAAAAGATAGCCAATGAAAAGTAAGTTTCTCCTTCCCCACAAAAAGACCACTGCTACAGTATCTTCACTTATTAAACTTAAACTGACTCTGAAAATACATTCAAGTGAACACTCACCACACAAAATAATAATATATGGCCTAAATTTAACCACATGAATATAGGACAAACTAGCTTCTACTGACCCAGCGTATGGGTTGTAGGAATTACTGTCAGCTGAGTGATGACGGTTTAGGGTCTAGTGAAAGGAAAGCTTTACTGGAGTTAATATGGAGTAAGGGAAAGAAGGCAGAGACTATGTAGGCCTGAAGACATGGGGCTCTGCGGAGAAAGTGCCTTCCTTCACTCTGTATCTGCCTACACATGCCTTGTTCATCCATCTTCTGAACAGAAAAGCAGACAGAGGTAATGGGAGTTGGAGTCTCAGATTGGACTGTCCTACCACCCAGAGAAAAGACAGGAGTTCATCAGTGATGAGCTGATAAATTCTAATAACTGATTCTCCAAAAGAGAAAAAGAACAATAAGAAAAAGCCCTGACTTGGAGTATTTGCTAATTTCTGTGTTTTAAATATTCTCAACATGGTTGATTTCAAGATGCCAACATTGTATCACTCATCGAGGAATTGGGAAGGGATGTGCAGTAACACATCATTAGATAGTATTTCCACCACATAGACACAATAGACAGAAGTAACTTCGAAAACGCACACCAATATGTGTATGTCAGTTGCTCAGTCGTATCTGACTCTTTGAGACTCCATGGACTATAACCAGCCCGGCTCCTCTGTTCATGGAATTCTCCAGGCAAGAACACTGGAGTGGGTTGCCATTCTCTTCTCCAGGTATTTTCCTGACTCAGGGATTGAACCTGGGTCTCCTGCATTGCAGGCAGATTCTTTACCATCTGAACCACCATGGAAGCCCAAACACGAGTAAACCAATATAATAACTCAGATATGATGACTTTCTGAGTACATTTACACTTATTTTTTATGTAATGTATTTAATCGCAAGTCTATATAATCCTAAATAATGACTGTATTTAACAACCTGCTTATAAATTTCCTAAAAATTCTGAGAACTGACTTGTGCAGGTGGTACAAGCCAGCTCCAGCACACCACTGCCTTGCATACACATGCTTACCTGATGACATGATTAATGATAATGGGCTCGGGTGGCATAAGCAAGGCATGGAGCCGTTGAGGAATCTCTGAAAACTTCATACGTTGAGACTCAAAGATCTGTGGGCAAGAGGAGAAGCAGCTAAGAGTACAACTAGTGCTGCAGTGGACTTGAGAAAAGAATGGAAACTTTTCTTACCTGCTGGAGGTACTTGTCACAAATGACAAACTCCCGCTCATGTGGGTCCTGGAGCTTGTGTGTCTTAATATATTGCCACAGTGCTTGAATGATCACCGGACGGGTCTGGGTGTGGATGCCCAGGAGCCGAGCCAGACGAGGGTCTAATTTAAACTGAGGAGGCTGGAGAGAACAAGGGTACAGAGGTGAAACTAGTGAGCTGAGTCTATGTGCTATTATGGGGCACTTGGCGTGGCCACACATTCATGCCATTCAACAGGCATTCATGTTGTGCTTTCTTTGGAGCAGAAAAACACGAAGAGTAACTCAGAAATGACTAAGACCCTACCCCTTAAAGATACGCAGGGAGCTAACAGTCTGATGGCAAATTCCCTGCAACTAGACAAACTGCCTTTAATGTCAGACTGCTGATGGGATGGGGCTGAAGCTGGGGCTCCTCGGGGCAGCACAGATACCTGGTAGTCCAGCATCAGCAGGACAGTGCACCGCACATTCACGTCTCCCGGCCGCTTCACCTGGAAGCCGTCTGTCTCCTGGGTAGTGGCGGTCCTGTGCCACTACAGAGAGGAAGATGTCAGGGGGTGCTCTCCCAGAGGAAGAGCTGGGGTGGGAGGGAAGAGCTTCTGTGATGACTGAATTTTCAACTTTGATTAATGAGGCTACTGGAGAAGAGCAACAGTATGAGATATTTTAAAAAACCGCATATGACTTTGGGATTCCTGTCTATAAGGAGATGGACATTTTAATTCTGATTGTTCAGGGTCACATTTAAATTAGCCTGTATTTTCAGTGATAATTTTATCCACAAAATGGATAATATACACTTGTACAGTAAAATAACACAGCTATCATCTACTGAGTACTTACTATGTGCCAGAGTATTCTAGGACATGTACTTGGATTATCACATTGAATCCCCACAACATCCATATGAGAAAGGCACGATTAAACCTATTTTACAAATGAGAAAACTAATGCTTACAAGAATGAAGCAAGCTGCCCAAGGTCAACAGCCAATAAGTGGTGGAGCTGTTATCTGAGCTCTGGTGTGTTGGAGTCCACAGTCCACATTCTCAGGCACTATGCTCTACTGCTATAAAGTTAAATATATTTATAAATTTCTATTGATTCTATGACTTACTTCCCTTATTAGATAGTAAAGACCTTCGCATGTTTCTTAGTGGTTGAGGTTAAGGGGCTGCGGCTACACTGGCAAAGAAAGGAGCAGGTTAAGTTCACTTGGAGTGCTCGACTATCTCATTCTTGTTTTGACTGTATCACAAAGAACACTGCTGCTAACAAGGTCTTTAGAACACTATGTAATCAGGCATTATAATAAAGAATTTTTGATGATTTGGAATGTGAATCTAAACAAAGCAGGAACCAAAAGCAAGCAGCAGATCTGTAAAAGTAGCCTTGCTGCTGCTGCTGCTAAGTTGCTTCAGTCGTGTCCAACTCTGTGCAACCCCATCGATGGCAGCCCACCAGGCTCCCCCGTCCCTGGGATTCTCCAGGCAAGAACACTGGAGTGGGTTGCCACTTCCTTCTCCAATGCACGAAAGTGAAAGGTGAAAGTGAAGTCGCTCCCTTGTGTCTGATTCTTAGCAACCCCATGGACTGCAGCCCACCAGGCTCCTCCATCCATGGGATTTTCCAGGCAAGAGCACTGGAGTGGGGTCCCATTGCCTTCTCCGAAAAGAGAAGTAGCCGCCTTGGTAAGGACTAAATCCTATTAACAAACCCCCTTAAACATAGCACTTGTTACCAGGAAAAAAGATGAATGGCCTGTGGATAGCTACATCTCACCATTCCTGGCATGTATAAAAAGCCTCCATTAGACTTTCTCTTGAGAGTGGGGGCAGCAATCAAGATAATTAAATTTAAAAGGACGGACAAGTCAGACTATAAGAACTCTTGGGTCCAAACAGTACCAAAACCAAACAGCTAGCGCCACCTGGAGGCCAATGTGCAAACTTCACTGGAGGAACACACCCCTCTCTACCTAGACACTGAAGTTTACAAGTCCATCATCCTCTACTGATAAAAGTCAAAGTCTAGAGGACAAAACTACTCACTTCTACCAGATGGTTGTCTGGTCCATACAGGTCTTTGTCCAGTTCGATCACCAAGGATTTAAAAAAAGAAGAAAACTTCCTCTTTTGTTTGGTGGCATCATATTTGGACAAGGCTGACTGGAGAAGAGAGATGAGATGTCATGTTAGAAAAAGCCAGAAGAAATCCCCCAAAACAAAGTCCCATAAACAAGGAACCCACAAAAGCAATAGGAAAAAAACAAAAATGCCTTCTGAGTGTATCTTAGGAAATGGCAAGGTAGGTGTCCATTAAACAAGTTGCGGTAGCAACAGAACCCTGAAGAAGCAGCCTATAACGTGCATAGGGTCATTGGCTTGCCCACCTCTTTTTCCCAAGGGAAATGATGCAAGCTAAGCCAAACCTTTACACATAATAAAGCGAGTCTGAACAGAGAAAATTCTGACTCTAGAGGGGAAATGAATTACAGGTAATAAGCAGACAGAACAAAAACAGCTTTATTTGGATGACATGGCACCACTGGCAGATGGACTGGACCTATATAGAGAAAACGGAGGCTCCGACATTGACCCCTGGTTCCTCTGAAAAACGCTTTCACACTGGCTTGCCTGTGAACAGCTAAAAATAGAGAACCAGAGAGTATAAGGGAATGGCAGGTGAGCGTCTCCAAGGAGCTTCTGGGGTGGGAAGTTGGGGCCTATCACCTGGCAGCTGATGTTCCCCATGAAACAACAAAGAGCCAGTCAGAGAAATCAATCCCACATAAACTGCGAGCTGTTTCCAATGGAGCTGGGAAGACGGAGGAGAGGCCACAGCAGAAATCAAGGACCTCAAGGACTCAGGGACGAAAGCATGGCCCAAATGTTAAGTGCAAATTCACTTGGTTTAAAAGAAAAAAAAATAACTGAAAAATCTGCAGATACTGCCAAACCCAATGGCTAGCAGCATCAGGAGAGAGGTAAACAATAAATCAAATCCCAGGACAATAAGGTTCTCGATGTGATACCACAGAGAGGGCCAAGCTGTGGGAGCCAGACACAACGAACCATTGTCTGTTAGTGCAGAGAACACAGTGACCCTCTCCCTGCTGTTCCCAACAGGAGCTGTAAGCACCAGTCAGGCTTCCTGCCAACCAGACAATACTGCTTGTTCCCAGAAGCTCCCACCCTAGATGCTGACCACAGTGGACCTTGAACTCACATCCTCCAGGAGCCGTCCTTCGACCCGAAGTTCCCAGGAAGCCACCGTCCCTTCCCCATCCTCGGCATCTGACTTAGCCGGATTGAAAGTGTTAGAAATGAAAATTCGCAGCTTCCGTTTTTGCTGAGGAAAGCAGAAACAGGATTGACAGTGGGGCTTCAGTGGTTTGATGCTGAAGACAAGGGTCTCCCCAAACCCGACGACGACTCNATGTGAATCTAAACAAAGCAGGAACCAAAAGCAAGCAGCAGATCTGTAAAAGTAGCCTTGCTGCTGCTGCTGCTAAGTTGCTTCAGTCGTGTCCAACTCTGTGCAACCCCATCGATGGCAGCCCACCAGGCTCCCCCTTCCCTGGGATTCTCCAGGCAAGAACACTGGAGTGGGTTGCCACTTCCTTCTCCAATGCACGAAAGTGAAAGGTGAAAGTGAAGTCGCTCCCTTGTGTCTGATTCTTAGCAACCCCATGGACTGCAGCCCACCAGGCTCCTCCATCCATGGGATTTTCCAGGCAAGAGCACTGGAGTGGGGTCCCATTGCCTTCTCCGAAAAGAGAAGTAGCCGCCTTGGTAAGGACTAAATCCTATTAACAAACCCCCTTAAACATAGCACTTGTTACCAGGAAAAAAGATGAATGGCCTGTGGATAGCTACATCTCACCATTCCTGGCATGTATAAAAAGCCTCCATTAGACTTTCTCTTGAGAGTGGGGGCAGCAATCAAGATAATTAAATTTAAAAGGACGGACAAGTCAGACTATAAGAACTCTTGGGTCCAAACAGTACCAAAACCAAACAGCTAGCGCCACCTGGAGGCCAATGTGCAAACTTCACTGGAGGAACACACCCCTCTCTACCTAGACACTGAAGTTTACAAGTCCATCATCCTCTACTGATAAAAGTCAAAGTCTAGAGGACAAAACTACTCACTTCTACCAGATGGTTGTCTGGTCCATACAGGTCTTTGTCCAGTTCGATCACCAAGGATTTAAAAAAAGAAGAAAACTTCCTCTTTTGTTTGGTGGCATCATATTTGGACAAGGCTGACTGGAGAAGAGAGATGAGATGTCATGTTAGAAAAAGCCAGAAGAAATCCCCCAAAACAAAGTCCCATAAACAAGGAACCCACAAAAGCAATAGGAAAAAAACAAAAATGCCTTCTGAGTGTATCTTAGGAAATGGCAAGGTAGGTGTCCATTAAACAAGTTGCGGTAGCAACAGAACCCTGAAGAAGCAGCCTATAACGTGCATAGGGTCATTGGCTTGCCCACCTCTTTTTCCCAAGGGAAATGATGCAAGCTAAGCCAAACCTTTACACATAATAAAGCGAGTCTGAACAGAGAAAATTCTGACTCTAGAGGGGAAATGAATTACAGGTAATAAGCAGACAGAACAAAAACAGCTTTATTTGGATGACATGGCACCACTGGCAGATGGACTGGACCTATATAGAGAAAACGGAGGCTCCGACATTGACCCCTGGTTCCTCTGAAAAACGCTTTCACACTGGCTTGCCTGTGAACAGCTAAAAATAGAGAACCAGAGAGTATAAGGGAATGGCAGGTGAGCGTCTCCAAGGAGCTTCTGGGGTGGGAAGTTGGGGCCTATCACCTGGCAGCTGATGTTCCCCATGAAACAACAAAGAGCCAGTCAGAGAAATCAATCCCACATAAACTGCGAGCTGTTTCCAATGGAGCTGGGAAGACGGAGGAGAGGCCACAGCAGAAATCAAGGACCTCAAGGACTCAGGGACGAAAGCATGGCCCAAATGTTAAGTGCAAATTCACTTGGTTTAAAAGAAAAAAAAATAACTGAAAAATCTGCAGATACTGCCAAACCCAATGGCTAGCAGCATCAGGAGAGAGGTAAACAATAAATCAAATCCCAGGACAATAAGGTTCTCGATGTGATACCACAGAGAGGGCCAAGCTGTGGGAGCCAGACACAACGAACCATTGTCTGTTAGTGCAGAGAACACAGTGACCCTCTCCCTGCTGTTCCCAACAGGAGCTGTAAGCACCAGTCAGGCTTCCTGCCAACCAGACAATACTGCTTGTTCCCAGAAGCTCCCACCCTAGATGCTGACCACAGTGGACCTTGAACTCACATCCTCCAGGAGCCGTCCTTCGACCCGAAGTTCCCAGGAAGCCACCGTCCCTTCCCCATCCTCGGCATCTGACTTAGCCGGATTGAAAGTGTTAGAAATGAAAATTCGCAGCTTCCGTTTTTGCTGAGGAAAGCAGAAACAGGATTGACAGTGGGGCTTCAGTGGTTTGATGCTGAAGACAAGGGTCTCCCCAAACCCGACGACGACTCTAACAGACTGGCTTACTGTCTACCCAGTCCCTGGGGTGGCTGAATGGAGATTCCAACGAGAAGAGAAGCACAGGCCACTGGCCTCAGTGCAAATGCATTCACCGGGATGCCAGGCAGACAGTCCTGCAAGATGCCGGGTTCCCAAGGTGGCAGAGCAGTTACGGCAAAAACACCAACAGGGTGTATTTCTGGTGCAAGAAATATCAAAAGCCCCTTCCCCTTTGCTGTTCTGTTCTTACGCTTCTAATGTAATTCTCAGTTTGTAGGCGGAAGAGATGTAATTTAAATGCCAAGGAAAGCCGTGCTGTGCCTTTGATTTCTCATCCTAAGCCTGCTGAAGGTTCCCGAGTCCTCTCCTTTGGCTCTCTGCCTAGTACTCTCCTATGTTACCTTGATGGGACGTTTCAAGGCCTCCTGGATATCTAGCCGTTTCCTCATGATAGTCTGGTCCAGTTTCCTTTCGAAAGCCAAGAGATCCATATAGGCCTGGGATTCTGGTACCAGTTCACGAATCTTAGGGAACAGAAAGATATCATTGGGATCTAAGGCTGACCATCTCTACTCTCCAACTCACCACACCCTCAAGAGTCTATACCCTGGACTCACCCTTTGAGGTAGAATTTTGTCAGCCATCTTCTTTTTTTTTGCACTGTTTGGAATAAATACTGTTATCAGGTTGGGATGGAACTAGCCAGAACATGAAGACAGGCTGTCAGCACCTCCATTTATAGTAAAGTGAAGAAACTGCAAAGCTTGTCTCAAATCAAAGACACCCCCGCCCCTAACAAACACGAGGCAATTATTTCAAGAATGAGCACCGCCTGCTGACATGGCACTACCACTGAGCTTCTCCGCCCAGGCACCCCAGCACCTGCGTCCTCTCAGGCCTCCTCCCTCCCTCCCTCCACCCTGGGATCATCTTACTTGTGGTTCCGATTTTGGACCGCCTGCTGCTGGACCTGCTGGATCTGCTGAGGCGCAGGTCTCTTGCGGGACTGGTCCATCCCTGACTGGGCCAGGCCAGGTCGGACTGAAGGGTTCCCCCCATAGCCAGGGGGTCCCATGGAAGGTCCCTGAGGTGTCATCCGGCTGCCTGGTAGCATCCCTGGTCTCTACAGAGGGGAGAGGATCTAGAGATGTCATGGCTTCCCCTGCAAATCCCACCAAGAAAGGGAAAGTGGGGGAGGCCTGAGTTCTTTGAATGAAACAAGGCAGGGAGGTGGGCTGGAGCACAACGGTGGGGTGGGAGGAGAGCCCTCTACCTCTCTGATATCCAAGTAATTGGAACCTCCACTGCTCCAGCCCTGACTCCACAGGAGAATACAGCCCCAAAGCAAAGACAGCCAGACTATACTCAAATCCCCCCCGGTCTATTTTCTATCTGGCACACTGTGGACATCTCTTCTAGTCCCACATTTACTCAGAGTACTGTCAGGCACTATCTCCTCAGAAGCTGACCTCAATTTGCCAGCTACACCTTCTGTGTTCCTGGGCACTGGAGCTGCCTAGGCTATTTACACTCAAGGTCTCACAGGCCCACGTCTGGCCTCACTTCGTCCACCCTGGTTTTACATCCTGACTCCCCAAGAAAACAATGCCTCTAGGAGCAGGTGGGGATGCTAACAGCCTCCCNCACTATTCAAATAAGAGAAGAACGACACTGAAGAGGAGATGGTTAAAACCCAGTTTATTAGACCAGAGGCATGCGTCACCCATAGCCCTGCCTGCTGTTCCCCATCCACTGCACACCCTTTGGCCTTGCTCCTGCTTCCCTCTGGAGAGGTTTGATCTCTAAGGAACTCTTGGGAACCAAGAATTGCCAAAGATCCTATGGCCTCACTCTCCAGCTCCAGGCCAATGCACAGATGACCTGCCACAGGTCTTGTTCTGGGGTTGGAGGCTGAGAGGCAGCTGGACAGAGAAGGCCTGGGAAGGGGCAGGGCTCTGGCCTGGGAGGAGTGCCTGGTGGAAGGGGCATGGCAGGTCCTCTATCTCGCTGGTTTCTCACTAAGGGAGGAAAGGAGGAACAGAATAGCAGAGCTTTCAACGTCCCCTCTAGGCCTGTCTCTTTCGTTCCACTATCAAACGGTACCTCACCAGAAAGTATAAGGGATGGGCTTGGGTATTAGGTGAGCAAAGAGGCCTGGGCATCCAGAAGGAGGCAAAGGCCACTGACTGAAGACCTCAGCCTCTGTGGATCCACACCCTGCTGCTTCCGCTGCAATCATCAGCTCACAGCTGTCTCTGCCACCCTTGCCTTAGTGCGCAGAGCAGATCTCCATCACATGGGTGGGGGCTCTCGCTGTAGCAACCCCTTTCCTGGGGAGGCCACAGTCAGCCAGGCAAAGGACAGTGGGGTGGGTGGAGCAGGGGAGGGAATGTTAAGGCTGCAGGGAAGGCAAAGGAAACCCAGGCTGGGGGGACAGGGTGAGGCCAGAAAGAGGCAGAGCTTGTAATTCACAGCTTCCTTTATGTCGCCACCGAGACAGTGCGAAGGTTACAATGCGCGTGTCGTCTCCTTGTGCTTCTTAGAGGGATGTGTGTACACAGTACAGACACCAGGGGAGAGTCCAACTCTTTATACAGGCGAAGGCATTCAGAGACCAGGGAAGGGGTGGAAACACAGAAGGGGAACTTGTAGGAGGGGTGGAGAGGGTTGTTCTTAGAGACACAAGGGGATGAAATAGAGACAGAGTCGGGGGAAAGTATATACAGAGATATAGCAATATAGAGTCTGTATCGTATAGAAATAGAAAATGCAGATGAAATTGTTGAGAGAAGCAAATGTTTCAGAAGAGGACTTGGGAGAATTCCATAAGAAAATTTATGGATGTGGCCCTCTGCAGGGGCCTGGGGGAGAGGGACCAGTGAGGTTAGGCACCAGTGCCCGGCTCCCTGAGCTGGAAGCCAACCAGCTGGATCTCTTATGGGATGGCAGAGGAGGGCTGCCTCTTGCGATTTCTCTCCAGCAGCTCTGGGGTGGGGGGTGAACTTGCAGGTATCAGGATGCGGCCTACAGCACCAGGGCCACATCATGTCCCAGCTCCACTTCTTCAGGGGATCCCCCACCCCCACCTCCCTAGAGACTTCACAGGTTACCAGGTGGTAGGGGGAGAACAGACATGACTAGGGTTCCTGCCTGGAGACTTGGGGTTGGGGGGGGGTCACTGGGCTCAGAGGGTCTCTTAAGGCTGGGGAAGCCCCCCCTACTAGCCCTCCCCTTCAAGGTACATTCTCTGGTTTGGGGCCAAACTCCAGACCCCAAGGACCCCCTCCACCCCCCATGGGAAGGGGGCTTTGGTGACTGGTGGCAGCAAAATGTAGGTGGACACTCAGATGACAGACAGCCGGACAGACAGAATTCAGGCTGGGAGCTGTGGGAGGCAGCATGGAGCAGAGAGGGGCAGCCTGAGGTCACTTGCCCCATTCTCTCTTTTTAGTTTCTGTTTTAGATTAGTTTTGTTAAAAAAAAAGAAAGAAAAGAAAGGGATTGAGGTGGGGAGAGGAATCTGGTTGAGACTCCTTCCTCACCACATTCAAGAGGAAATGACCGCCCAGGAGTGGGGGCTGCCTTGGGAGAGGGGAGTGAGTCCCCAGGGCAGATGTGGGGGGCAGCTGGGGGCCCCCTTGCTCTCCTAGCCCTCCCCATCTAGGCCTTTGGTACAGTGGCCTTCGGGGCTCAGCAGGTAAAGTCCTCAAAAGTGCCTCGGGCCGGATGGTGAGGTAGGATGTTGGCCGCATACGTCATCCCGGCAGGATGGCCCCGGAGGCTCTCGCACGGGTTCTGGGGGAAGGGCACAGGACAGGGACGGGTTATCGGAAGGGCCGCAGGTGC
>SJYV01029935.1:0-13386 GCA_006410875.1 Neotragus pygmaeus
AATTAAAATAAATACATTTAAATTAAAAAAATGTCTCTAACACCAAGTTGCCTGCAACTTTAGGCAACTGAAAAAGAGGTGGGATAAATTCCATTTGTGAAATTATTCCAAATCACCTGAAATAACCATAATAAATACAACTGAGTCATAAAAGTGTATAGATAGAAATCAATTAGAGTGGTGCAAGGTCAAGATATTTTACAATGAAATCTTGCATACAGAGAAATCATTTAGGTGTCAGAGGGCTAATGTATTTCAGGTGCATTTTCTATATGTCCTCTTCTCTGCCAAGGGCATTCTCAGAGTCTTATACAATTTATAAGAGCAAAATTTAGTTTGTATTGAAAGACATAATATAAAATTTTTTGATGAAGTAAAACTTCCTTGTATGAATCAATTATACTAAATGAGAATGCAATAGCATGAAATTACTTTCTTATAGGCCAAAGTTGGAGTAAGAAATGGCAACCCACTCCAGTATACTTGCCTAGAAAATCTCATGGACAGAGGAGCTTGGTAGGCTACAGTTCTAGAGGGCTCAAAGTGTTGGACTGCAGTCAGCACACACATGCAAAGGACCAAAGTACGTGTTGGTGTTGTGCAAATACTTTGAGAAAATGATCTCTCCTCTTTTTGGTGGCTAAAAATTCTTCATTAAGTGATTGCTCCAGTAAATTCAACTATACCAAATTATGCAAAGTCCTCCAGTCTATTTTATGGTTAGTTAACAAGCTAGGAATATGAGCAATTGCNTGAGTTAAGGATGATCATTGCTAATGAGGAAACTGAGGCCCCAAGACCTGAGGCAATTTACCTAAGCCTGCCTACTCAGCAGATAGAGGAGCAGAGACTCTGGTGTGCCGGCCCCAGTCCCCACATCCTCTGTCACTGCCCACACCACTTCTTTCTTACCCTGTAATCCTCTCACCCACCCCGTTTCCTCCCCATCTCATGTAACTTCCCTCCGGGATCCATATATGCTGAATGGCATGGAAGGAAGAACTCAGATTTGTTTACTGAGTATTCATTTAGGCAATAACATGCATAACACATGTTGTGTGTCCAATACTCTTCCAGAAATTAAGGATACCAGTTTCGAGAACACAGTAGATCAGACTGCTAAGAGTTTAAACACGTGCACAGCACAATTACTCTGAGCACATTCTCTCACGGGGGTCTTCACAGCAGCCTCATTGGATAGACATCACCTTCCCCCTCTTACAGAAGGAGCTGAAGGGAATAAGGACACTCACACAAGGTCACCTAGGGGGTGGGACCCAGGTTGGCCCAACATCAGACTTAGGCTGCCTATTCAATTCCCTAATTCACCCTGAGATCTTCTTCCACCCACAGCTCCTTGGGATGGATGTCCTCCAAGTCTTCTCCAAACTAAAGACTCCATTTCCCATCTTTGTCCTTCTAATGCCTTAGTTTCAATCCCAAGAATCTCCTGTTCACTGATGTCTATTTTTAAGACTTGCTTGGGGAATTCCCTGGCGGTCCAGTGGTTAGGATTCTGCACTTGTGCTGCAGGGGGCCTGGGTTCGATCCCTGGTCAGGGAACAAAGATCCTGCAAGCCACACAGCATGGCCAAAAAATATAAATAAATAACAGATTGTTTTAAAAACTATTTTTTTAAAAAAGGACTTGCTTCAGCTACATTGTGTGCACATTTATGGAGCACTGAGCATCTGCCAGGCACTGGGGAAGGGGCTGGCAGGCAGAATCCCAGAACAGTTGCTTAAGGAAACTGCAGGAGAGGTGGCACCTGGTTTCAAATAATGGTGGGGCAGGTAGTGAGGGTGAAAGTGAGTCGCTCAGCCATGTCTGACTCTTTGCGACCCCATGGACTGTACAGTCCATGGAATTCTCCAGGCCAGAATACTGGAGTGGGTAGCCTTACTCTTCTCCAGGGAATCTTCCCAACCCAGGGATCGAACCCAGGTTTCCTACATTGCAGGCAGATTCTTTACTAGCTGAGCCACAGGGGAAGCCCAGGGCAGTGTAGAGTGGGTTACAAATAGACTGAAAAGGGTTCCCTTTATGCACACACTATCCCAAGAAGCAGCAACGATCAATGCCAAACTAATCAATAATAGCTACTGTTCCACCTATCTGCTTTGCTCAAACTTAAGATTAGGGACAGAGTGGTCCGAGAACAGACCAGGGGCTTGAGGGTCTGATTGGACCCAAACAGGAATCACAGGACTCCACAAAGGGACCCTCAGGAATCTTGCCTGTGCCAATCACCATATGACTTGGACAATGACAAGTCTCAGTTTCAACATCTGCAAAATGGGAGACAAAACCAATTTCTTAACATCGTTACACAAATGAAATGTAGCAACATGTATGAAAGGCCTTGAAAAATGCCTAGCATCAAGTTAGTAGCCAGTGGGACTTATAATTTTACTAAAAATGAGGATACTATCAAATATTTGATGAAGACTTGCTATATGCCAGACTCTGTCCAAGTATGTTACATAATTGATTCATTTCTTCCTACAAGTAATGAGTATAAGACAGGTGCTGTGCTGCCACGCTCCATTTGAGAAAACAGAGGCACAGAGGGGTTAAGTACAGTTTACCCGCAGCTAGTTAGTGGCCTGTGGTGCTGGAGAAGACTCTTGAAAGTCCTCTGGACTGCAAGGAGATCAAACCCGTCAATCCTAAAGGAGATCAATTCTGAATATTCACTGGAAGGACTGACGCTGAAGCTAAAGTTTCAATACTTTGTCCACCTGATGTGAAGAGCTGACTCATTGGCAAAGACTCTGATTCTGGGAAAGATTGAAGGTGGGAAGAGAAGGAGATGACAGAGGATGAGGTGGTTGGATGGCATCACCAACCTGATGGACTTGAGTTTGAGCAAACTCTGAGAGACAGTGAAGGACAGGGAAGCCTGGTGTGCTGCAGTCCATGGGGTCGCAAAGAGTCAGACAGAACCGAGTGCCTGAACAACAAACAGCACAGGAAGTGGCCTGAGAGGCTAGTTTCAGAATCCACTGTCCTAACCAAGATGCTCTCCTGCCTCTGTAACTAAAAGGATGACAGCGTAAGGTTGGATGGGAGATACTAAGAAATATCACACACACAGTATGATCTCAAGTTGAAAAAAGTCTGCTGCATGAGGATGATCATCAAAATGTTGAAAGTGAACATCTCGTAATGGTGGGATTCCATGTGTTTTTTTGTGTGTGTTTTCCAAATTTACTCAAATAAATACATACCAATTTTTAGAAGCAGGAAAATGTTTTTTAAAATGTTTCCTAGTAGCTGCTATTTCAGGCTTGGTTAGGCACTGGGCATATTTATAAGGATATTAGATTACCCTGGATTTTCACCACTATTTGGAAAGTTAAACTGACACAGAATAGATACTCAATACACATTTAGCCTCTTTCTTCTTAGTAGTAGCAGCAACTATTTATAGTGTTCCATGAAGCACCCATAGTAGGCTTCTTCCTAAAGTGATCATATCTTCCCTAAAATTGTTATGAATGCAATAGAACCAAACAACATCTTCATGATGTTGTTTCTTTACATTCACTCTGAAGATAAGCCTCCAAGTTTTCCCAGGGGTTCACATTTTGATTCCTACATTTAACTTTTGAATTTTACTGGGGGTGCACCTCTGGGTTGATGTTTAGGCACCAGTAGGTAGAATCTGGTGTGCCCTGGAGATATGGTATATGTGGTGTTTTTTTCCATTCCATGGGGGGCAAGAAGATTAAAGCTACCCTCTGCCCTTTACCACAGCTGTGTGACCTTGGGCAGATTCATAAAAACATCATCAAGCCTCAGTTTCCCAATCTATAAAATGGATATCCTCTTCTTTATCCCTAGTATGGTCATTGGGAGACTCAAACAAAAGCATGCACAAGGAAATACTTTGCAAATTGTGAAGTCCCATCCAGAAACGAGAGGTGGAAAATGCTAGAGGCAATCACACAGTCTTGCTGTGGTCTGAATATTTGTGTCCCCCTCCCCAGTTTCATACACTGAAATTCTAATGCTCAATGTGATGGTATTAGGAAGTGGGGCCCTTGAAAGGTACTTAGGTCATGAGGGTAGAGCCTTCACGAATAGGATTAGTGCCCCTGTAAAAGGATCCTACAGAGTTCCCTTCTGCCATGTGAGGACACAGAGAGGAGTCAGCTGTCTGTATCCCAGAAGTGGACCCCACCCCCATCCAAAGCCAAACCATGCTGGCACCCTGATTTCAGAGTCCCAGAGCTGTGAGAAATAAATGTATGCTGGTTATAGGCCCCCAACTTATGGGATTTTATTTTAGCAGCCTGGATGGACTGAGACAACACCAATAGCATGGTGGATAAAAAATGGATAGGACCCCTGGACCCGTCTTGCACCCTCACCCATTTAAGGAACCAGCTTGCCCCACAACTTGGAGAGCAAACAAAGGGAACTGTCACTTGTTTTTGTCCCTCTTGCTGCAACAGGGGCCCCAACAAAGCCTAAATTTCTCATCTTATCAATTTCTATTGATTAAAGGGTCCAAGAACCTAAGCCAGTAAAAACCTCAGGTGCCTCCAGCCCTACAGCCTGTCCTTGGATTTCTAAAATAAATCTTGGTAAAAGATACGGGGCTCCATCACTTGATCTGCACAGGGAGGTGCTCCGGGCTGAGAATTCTACAGCTTTTCCAGCAAAGCAGGTAATCTAGTCACGTCCTGGAAGCCCCATACCCCACTGCATTAGGGGAGCCGAGGCAGAGAGCGGAGATTTCCCTTAGTAAGCAGCATTCTGATTTAGACAGCCTGGGAAGGCGTGACATCTTAATCAATCTTCCTTCAGGGGCTGTTCCTGATTCAGCTTGGCACACAGATTCCCCAGGGGCTGAGCAGCTGCTGGTTGCAGGTCTTGCTAGGGCCAGACCTCAGGGACTCACTTCATTTTCCTCTAGGTCATCTTCCCCCACACTGAAGAGCCCACTGGAGTTCCAGGGGAGGGAAAGCCCTGCATTGTATCCATGGACGTGAGTTCCGAGCATCCGTGCATCGGTGATTCACTGAGGGCACCCCCCTTCCCCCCTGCAAACAAGATCTGGGAGCGCTTTAGAGTTACCACTCGAGGAGACACAGCTCACAGGTTTGCCCAGCCTCCTGACCCTCACGAAGTCTCTCTCCATCTCAGCATCTCCTATTCAATGATCGAGGGACAGACTCTAATTTTTCTCCACTTCCCAGGTGGCACTGGTGGTTAAGAATCTGCCTGTCAATGCAGGAGACGTGGGTTTGATCTCTAGATCGGGGAGATCCCCTGGAGAAGGAAATGGCAACTACTCCAGTATTCATGCCTGGGAAATCCCGTGGACAGAGGAGCCTGGCGGGCTACAAGTCCACGGGGTCGCAGAGTCAGACACGACTGGGACACTAAACAGTAAGAACTCTCTGCTCTGCGCTGGGCGCCGACTGACAGGGCCAGCTGAGCCTCTGCTGTCCTCCCAGCCACCAGCGTTATCCATTTTCTGGACCCCAGAAGGCTGACCCCTAAGCATGACCTCTTCTAGCTTGATTTCTGGCTTCCAGTTTGGTTCAGCCAATGAAAGGCAGGAGGAGGGGCCAGGAGGGAGGCAGGAGAGAAGGTTCCAGAATTTATTCTGCACCCCCTTGGGAGCATGTCCACAGTGGCTGAGGGTCTCCACCACAGCCTGGCTCCCTGCAGCCTCGGAAGTAGCAGAGGCCTCTCCAGGCCCTACTGCCCTTCTTCCCGTCCCCTGTCCCCTCACCCCCACTCTCCCGACAGTGAGCACACCTTCTTCCATCATCCCTTTTGGGACTGTCTCCTTTTTCCTGCCTGGACCCGGTTTGCGAGATGAATTCAGTAGCTGTACTGTGTTACCTCTAGCCATGAACCTTGAGGACAGTACCCTGAGTGAGATAAGCCAGTCATCACAAGAGCACAGACATGGTACAATTTCGCTTAAATGGGGTACTTAGTGTAGTCAGATTCACAGACAGAAAGTAGAATGGTGGTCTCCAGGAGCTGGGGTGAGTTGTTTATCAGGGACAGAGTTTCTGTTTGGAAGATGAAGATGTTGGAGAGATGGATAGTGGTGATGACTGCATAACAATATGAATGTACATGTTGGTTAAAACAGTAAAATTTGTATTATGTATATTTTACTACCAAAAAAGACACACCAGTCAATCACAGTGTGATGACTTTATTTAGATCTTGACTCAAAAACCTGCAAAAAAATTTTTTTTAATATATGTATAAGATAATTAGAGACTTGCACACTGATTGGATATTTGATTAAAAAGGAATTGTTTGAGGTATGGTGATGGTTACAAAAATATCTTTGAATTAAGTGAAAAGTTGTCTAGTTTTACTTCAAAATAATATGTGTGGAGGGAGGCGGCGGGGGCAGGGGTATACAGATGAAGACAAGATTGTTCTTGAATTGCTAATTTTTGAGACTGAGTGACATCTACATGGGGGTTCCTTCTATTATTCTGTTCGTTTTGTAAATGTTTGAATTCTTTCATAGTAAAAGGTTTTTCAAAATGAAGTTAAACCTCAGACCTGTCTTTTATTCGCTGGGTTCTCTAGGACATGCTACTTCACCTCTCTCCTGCATTCCTCTTCAAGCAATCTTCCGCTGGAAACACCACCTGCTCTGAGCATCCTGGGATGACATCACTGTAGGTATTGGAGCACCTTCCTCATTTTTATCCCTCTTCCTCCCTCTTCATCCTCTTCATCAATCATGACTTGAACTCACACCACATATGACTGTGGGTATAGCCTTTCTCTCCCCTTCTGACTCAGTCATAGCTGCATGTCCCACACCAAGGAGCATGCCTGGCACATGAGAGATGACCGATAAGAACTGTTGGAATGAGTGACTTCATAAACTGTCTCTAAAATTACGGAAGCAGTGACTGCTGCTTCAAGTCGATAGGATCACGAGTACAATGAAGCGCTCAGCCCAAAGCCCAGGAGAGGATAGATGCTGACTGAGCACTAACTACTTTTTTTCTTTTCTCTCCATCTTGAAAGCAATGCATGTTTAATTATCAGAGAAATGCAAATCAAAACTACAATGAGGTATCACTTCACACCATGCAGAATGGCCATCATTAAAAGGTCTACAGATCAATGTTGGAGAGGGTATGGAGAATGTAAATTGATACAGCCACTATGAAAAGTAGTGTGGAGGTTCCTCAAAAAACTGAAATAGAGTTGCCATATGTGATCCAGAAATCTCACTCCTGGGCACATATCTAGAGAAAAACATAATTCAAAAGCATATATGCACCTCAAAGTTCATTGCAACACAATTAACGACAGCCAAGACACGGAAGCAGCCTGAATGTTCATCAATAGATGAATGGATGAAGAAGATGTGCAATGGAATATCACTAGGTCACTTCAGTAGTGTCTAACTCTTTGCATCTTATGGACTGTAGCCAGCTAGGCTCCTCTGTCCATGGGGTTCTCCAGGCAAGAATACTAGAGTGAATTGCCATGCCTTCCTCAATGAAATATTACTCAGCCATAAAAAATGAAACAACCCATTTGCAGCAAATGGATGCAACTAGAGATTATCCTACTGAGTGAAGTTAAGTCAGAAAAAGACAGATATCATATGATATCACTTATATGTCTATGAAACAGAAACGGACTTACAGATATAGAGAATAGACTTATGGTTGCCAAGGGGGAGGGAAGGATTAGAGTTTGGGGTTAGCAGATGTAAACTATTATATATACAACGGATAAGCAACAAGGTCCTACTGTTTAGCACAGGAAACTGTACTTGATATCCTGCCATAAACCATAAGAGAAAAGAATGTGAAAAAGACCACATACATGCATAACTGAACCACGTTGTTGTGTAGCAGAAATTAACACAATATTGCAAATCAATTGTACTTCAAAAAAAATTTTTTAAAAAGCAATCATGCTTTTTTTTCACTTTATCTTCCTGAACCTACAACTTTGTGTGTGTGTATGTGTGATAAAAACACAGTAATAAAACTGACCATCTCAACCATTTATAGATATGCATGCTGCTGTGCAATAACTCTCTAGAACTTTTTCAACTCGCAAAACTGTAACTCTACACCCAATGAACAATCATGCCCCTGCCCCAGCCCTGGCAATGACCATTCTATTTCTTGTCTCCATGAATTTGTCTCCGTTAGATAATCCCATATAAGTAGTGAGATTCCCATGTGGCTCAGTAGTAAAAAAAAAAATAAAAAAAAATCCACCTGCCAATGCAGAAGATTCAGGTTTGACCCCTGGGTCAGGAATATGCCCTTCAGAAAGCAATGGCAACCCACTTCAGTATTCTTGCCTGGAGAATCTCATGGACAGAGGAGCCTGGCGGGTACGGTCCATGGGGTTACAAAGAGTCGAACGTGACTTAGCTACTATAAGCAACAACAGCAATGCTTAAGTGGTATAAAATACACAGTATCTGTGCTTTTTTATTTTGTTATTTGTGCTTTTGTGACTGGCTTATTTCACTGAGCATAATGTCCTCAAGATTCATCCACATTGTAGAATGTGTCAGAATGTCCTTCCTCTTGAGGCTAAATCATATTTTGTTGCATGAATAGATTGCATTTTCTTACCCATTCACCCACTGATGGACACCTGGGCTGCTTCCCCGTCTCAGCTACTGTGAATAATGGTACATGAACACAGGAGTGCAGGTTTCTCTTTGAGACTGTCATTTCAGTTCTTTTGGATGTATACCTAGAAGTAGGATTGCAGGATCCTATGATGGTTCTATTTTTAACTTTTTTGAGGAAACAGGCTGTCTTTTCACTAGAACGAGAGAGTGCCTCAAGCGATCTGTGTCTTTGGGATTTCAATATAGACAAATCTCTTGACCTTACAATACAGCAGTGTGTGAGGGCAACTCAAATGTCCCAGTGAAAAATGTGATTCTAGAGGAGGCTGATGATTCAAGCGGCTCAGAAAAAAACGTGGGGCTTGACTTAGTAAGAGATGGGCTAATTCTACTGAACAACCTGGCCAAAGCCTTAGGTTTTAAACAAAAGCAGTCTATGTCTTGGATGAGAGCAGACACAGGGGTCCCTCTTCACCTCAAAAGATTAGGCTCCTAAAAGTGGTCCAGCAGAGAAGACTGGTGGTGGAAGATTTTGAGGCTTCATAGGAGCTAAAAGGTTGTGGGTGAACCAACGAAGAGCCAATACAGAGTTCTCTGAGAATAAAGAGGATGCTGAGGAAATATATGATATACAGAAAACACTGATCAAACATCAAGGGGGAGCATTTTGTCCCCTTGTTCAACAGAAATTTTTTAGGTTCTTTCTTCCTTACATTTCCATTAAGATGCCAATGAATTTGCTCTGTTTTGTTGCTGACAGTGTGAATGGTGAGTCCACACCAGGTGTATTTGACTTTGTATCCAAATGCCCGACCCCTAGGAAGAGCTGATGCTACCTAAGGCTGAGGCCATAGAGGCCAATCCCATGATCATTTTCCACTTGTTTTTTATAATAGGACACTAGTTTTGTTTGGGTTTGCCGTGTGTCCGACTAACAGACTGTACTCCCAGTTTCCTTTGCAGCCAATTATGGTCATGTGAGGGTGCTTCCCTGGTGGCTCAGAGGTTAAAGCATCTGCCTGGAAAGCAGGAGATCCAGGTTCGATCCCTGGGTCAGGAAGATCCCCTAGAGAAGGAAATGGCAACCCACTCCAGTACTCTTGCCTAGAGAATCCCATGGAGGGAGGAGCCTGGTAGGCTACAGTCCATGGGGTCACAAAGAGTCGGACACGACTGAGCGACTTCACTTTCACTTTCACGGCCATGTGACTATGTTCTGAACTTCAGACAACAGGAGCAGAAGATACCTAGAGGGCTCCTTAGGGAGTCGCTTCTCCCACGACTCCACGACCAAAAGTAACATATTTTCTTCTTGTTTTTGGCTATGCCGGGTCTTTGGAGTTGCAGTGCATGGGTTTCTCACTGTGGCGGCTTCTCTTATTGCTGAGCACAGGCTCCAGGTGCCTAGGCTCAGTACTCATGGCTCAGTAGTCATGGTGCACGGGCTTAGTTGCTCTGAGGTATGTGGGACCTTCCCGGGTCAGGGATTGAACCCATGTCTGCTGCGTTGGTGGGCAGATTCTTTACCACTAAGTCACCAGGAAACCCCAGTGATAACCTATCTTCTGTTTCCTGGAACTTGGACTTGCTGGCTAACACTACAGCAACCATCTCAGATCATGAGGTGACTTTGAGAATGGAAGTTTTTATCTGAAATGTTAGAGAATAAAGAAGGAGCATGCAGATCATTCAGGTATGACCTAAATCAAATCCCTTATGATTATACAGTGGAAGTGATAAATAGATTCAAGGGATTAGATCTGATTGACATAGTGCCTGAAGAACTATGGACAGAGGTTCGTGACATTGTATAGGAGGCAGTGATCAAGACCATCCCCAAGAAAAAGAAATGCAAAAAGGCAAAATGGTTGTCTGAGAAGGCCTTACAGATAACTGAGAAAAGAAGAGAACCTAAGGGCAAAAGAGAAAAGGAAAGATATACTCACTTGAATTCAAAGTTCCAAAGAATAGCAAAGAGAGATAAGAAAGCCTTCCTCTGATCAGTGCAAAGAAATAGAGGAAAACAATAGAATGGGAAAGACTAAAGATCTCTTCAATAAAATTAGAGATACCAAGGGAACATTTCATGCAAAGATGGGCACAATAAAGGACAGAAATGGTATGGACCTAACAGAAGCAAAGGATATTAAGAAGAGGTGGCAAAGATACACAGAAAAACTGTACAAAAAAGATCTTCATGACCAAGATAATCACGATGGTGTGATCACTCACCTAGAGCCAGACATCCAGGAATGTGAAGTCAAATGGGCCTTCAGAAGCATCACTACAAGCAAAGCTAGTGGAGGTGTTGGAATTCCAGTTGAGCTGTTTCAAATCCTGAAAGATGATGCTGTGAAATATGCCAGCAAATTTGGAAAACTCAACAGTGGCCACAGGACTGGAANAGGAATGTGAAGTCAAATGGGCCTTCAGAAGCATCACTACAAGCAAAGCTAGTGGAGGTGTTGGAATTCCAGTTGAGCTGTTTCAAATCCTGAAAGATGATGCTGTGAAATATGCCAGCAAATTTGGAAAACTCAACAGTGGCCACAGGACTGGAAAAAGTCAGGTTTCATTCCAATCCCAAAGAAAGGCAATGCAAAAGAATGCACAATTGCACTCATCTCACACGCTAGTAAAGTAGTGCTCAAAGTTCTCCAAGCCAAGCTTCAACAATACGTGATCCGTGAACTTCCTGATATTCAAGCTGGTTTTAGAAAAGGCAGAGGAACCAGAGATCAAATTGCCAATATCCACTGGATCAAGGAAAAAGCAAGAGAGTTCCAGAAAAACATCTGCTTTATTGANCAGACTTTATTTTTGGGGGGATCCAAAATCACTGCAGATGGTGATTGCAGCCATGAAATTAAAAGACGTTTACTCCTTGGAAGGAAAGTTATGACCAACCTAGATAGCATACTTAAAAGCAGAGACACTACTTTGCCAACAAAGGTCCATCTAGTCAAGGCTATGGTTTTTCCTGTGGTCATGCATGGTTGTGAGAGTTGGACTGTGAAGAAAGCTGGGCGCCAAAGAATTGATGCTTTTGAACTGTGGTGTTGGAGAAGACTCTTGAGAGTCTCTTGGACTGCGAGGAGATCCAACCAGTCCATTCTGAAGGAGATCAGTCCTGAGATTTCTTTGGAAGGACTGATGCTAAAGCTGAAACTCCAGTACTTTGGCCACCTCATGCGAAGAGTTAACTGATTGGAAAAGACTCTGATGCTGGGAAAGATTGAAGGCAGGAGGAGAAGGGGACAACAGAGGATGAGATGGCTGGATGGCATCACCAACTGGAGGGACATGAGTTTGGGTGTTGGTGATGGACAGGGAGGTCTAGTGTGCTGCGATTCATAGGGGCACAAAGAGTTGGACACGACCGAGCGACTGAACTGAACTGAACTGATACCTTTTCAATAGGGAATGGCTAGGAAGAGAGAGCACATCTGGAAGAACAAATGGCTTTTTAGAAGAGAGAAGTGAAGGGGCAGTTTATGGGAAAAGAGATGACTTTTTGGAAAGATAAGTGAAGAGGAAGTGAAGTCACTCAGTCGTGTCCAACTCTTTGTGACCCCATGGACTGTAGCCCACCAGGCTCCTCCATCCAGAGAATAGATGGGATATAAGACAATTTTGTGACAATATCTGTTCCAGTATGGTACCAACAACATCTTGTCTTAAGAAGATTAAAAGATTAGAGTAGCTCTTTGGGGAGTGGGATTTATGACAATTGAGACCTTTTGGGAGGTTCTGCTCTTAGGCTGATAAGGGATTTCAAATTCCTTCAATTCAACATAATTCTTATACCTCAGTGGATTTTCTGGACTCTTTCAGCTTTTATGACTAAAGTGCAAAAATCATTCTTTAAAACATCTTTTTGTACACATATGTTTCTACTTTTTTTGGAAAGTAACAAGTAAAGAAGTTAGTAGGTCATATGGTAGGTATAAGTTTAACTTTGTAAAAACTGCTAAGATCTTTTCCTAAATGGTTGTACCATTTGCATTCTCAGTGGCACTGTGTGAGAGCTCCAATTGCTTCAAATCTTCACCTACATTTGGTATTTTCATTTTTATAACTTCAGTAATTTGAGTGGCATCTCATTATGGCTATTTATATTCCCCAAATTGTTCATTTTTTTCTTTACAGTAATTGTTTATCATATCTTGTCTAAGAAATATTTATCTACTCATTTTGCCAAGATAATCTCCTTTGTTTGCCTTTAGAACCATTATGATTTTAGTTTGCTCATTTAGATTATACTATATCTCAAATTAATTTTTATGTTTGGTGTGGAGTCAAGTTTGACTTTCATGTTATTCCATATGGATATTTCAACTTCCTTTGTGGAAAATACTTTCCCCAAGGATTTGTTTTAGTATCTTTGGAAATGCAATGTGTTCTATAGGTGTGACTCTATTTCTGAGCTCTCTAGTCTTTCCATTGGTCTATTACTACAAACCAAAGTAAGATGTCTAATTACTTTGTGGTTCAGCTGGTAAAGAAGCCACCTGTGATGCAGGAGACCTGGGTTTGATCCCTGGGTTGGGATGACCCTTGGAGAAGGGTAAGGCTACCCAGGATTCTGGCCTGGAGAATTCCATAGACTGTATAATCCATGTGGTTGCAAAGAGCTGGACTCGATTTAGCAACTTTCACTTTCATAGCAAATTTAAAGTTAGATGATGTAGTACTCCATCTTTTGACTTCCTGAAAATTTTTTGGTGATTCTAGCTATGTTGCACTTCAAAATAAATTTTGAGTCAGGGTTGTT
>SJYV01029939.1:0-12111 GCA_006410875.1 Neotragus pygmaeus
CAACTTTTCGCATGAGGTGGCCAAAGTACTAGAGTTTCAGCTTTAGCATCATTCCTTCAAAAGAAATCCAGGGCTGATCTCCTTCAGAATGGACTGTTTGGATCTCCTTGCAGTCCAAGGGACTCTGGTTACTATAAAATACTGAGTAGCATTCCCTGTACTATACAGTAGGTCCTGGTTGGTTATCTATTTTATATATAATCGTGTATGTTCATCCCAAATTCCTAACTTATCCCTCCCCTACATTCCCCATTGGTATCTGTGTTTGTTTTCTATGTCTGTGGGTCTCTCCCTGTTTTATGTATGAATTCATTTGTATCGTTTTCTAAGATTCCATATATACATGATATCATGCGGCCCTGGGCTTTCTCTGCCTAACTTACTTCGCTCAGCACGACAATCTCCAGGCCCACCCATGTGGCTGCTCATGGCGCTCTCTCACTCTTACGGCTGTGCAGCGTTCTTTTCTCATTACACTCAGCAATGCACCCCTGGTTTTGCCACAGCATCAGAAGCCCCTGAAGTGCCCACGACTTTATTCCAGTTGGTGTTAGTAGATGAACGCTGCCTCACCACAGTTCTATTTTGCTTTCCACAATGGCCAAGATAGAGCACATCTTTTTATGTGCTGTTTGCTATTTCTATTTTGGGAAATGTCTGTCCAAATATTTTGCCCAATTTTAATTGGATTATTTTTCTGGTTAGTTTTAAAGATATATATTTTTCCTATATATATATTTTTTCCCTATATTTTCTGTAGAATAGATAGATAAATAGATGGATGATAGATATAGATAGATACATTCTGGAAAATTCTATTTTTAAATATATGATTTACAAATATGGTTTTTCAATATGTAATTTATATGTGAGTTCCTTAACCTTGTCTTTCAGAGTGAAGTTTCTCATTTTAATGATGTCTCTTCTGTAATTTCTTTCAGTACTTAGACCCTATTTGGTAAGTTGTTGATATTCATAGTGTAGAGTTATTTGCANTATGTAATTTATATGTGAGTTCCTTAACCTTGTCTTTCAGAGTGAAGTTTCTCATTTTAATGATGTCTCTTCTGTAATTTCTTTCAGTACTTAGACCCTATTTGGTAAGTTGTTGATATTCATAGTGTAGAGTTATTTGCAGTCATTATCCCTCTAATGTTGTGAGGTGGTATCATCTCTCTCATTCTTGATATTGATAATTTGCACTTTTTTCTTTTTTTGTCAATCTAGCCAGAAGTTTATCAATATTATTGATCATTTCAAAGAAGCAGCTTTCAGGTTTTTTTCATTTTCTCTCTTTTTTTTTTCTGTTTTGAATTTCATGGATTTCTTTTTATTCTCTTCTCCTTATGTTTGTTTTGCTTGTGGTTTTTTTCTTTTCTGACTTCTTAAAAAAGAAGCTTGTATGTTTGATTTGAAATTTTTCTGAGTTTCTCATGCATACTTTTAATGCTATAAATTCTCAAAGCACTGTTTCAAGGGCATACCATAGATCTGATATGTTATATAATCATTTTGCTTTTATTCAAAATATTTCTAATATCTCTTGATATTATTCATCCCATGGATTATTTAGAAATATGTTGGTTAATTTCTAGGTGTTTGGAAATTTCCTTGATATAATTCTCTTACTGGTTTCCTGTTTAATTCTATTATAGTTCAAAAACATATTTTTCATGATTTCAACTTTATTGAATTAATTAAGGTTTGCTTTGTGGTTGGGAACATGGATACCCTTGGCGAACATCACAGGTGGAAAGATACGTATTGCCTTTTGAGTGAAACGCTGTTCACGTCTTTACATCCTCTCGGCTGGTGACACTACTCAGTTCTTCCGCATGCTCCCTGCATTTCTGAATACGAGTCACATATGTTACAGGGAGGTGAGTTTGGCGCCTCCGGCTGTCACTGTGCATTTGTCTACTCCTTTCAGTCTGTCAGTCTTTACTTCATGTTGTTAGATACACACATGATTAATATTTCTATGTCTTCTTAGGGAATGCATTCATTCATCATTCTATAATGTCCCTCTTCAGTTCAGTCACTCAATCATGTTCAACTCTTTGCGACCCCATGGACTGCAGCATGTCGGGCCTCCTTGTCCATCACCAACTCCTGGAGCTTACCCAAACTCATGTCCATCAAATCGGTGATGCCATCCAACCCTCTCATCCTCTGTCATCCCCTTCTCCTCCTGCCCCCAATCCCTCCCTGCATCAGGGTCTTTTCAAATGAGTCAGCTCTTTGCATCAGGTAGCCAAAATATTGGAGCTTCAGCTTCAACATCAGTCCTTCCAATGAGCACTCAGGACTTATCTGGTTTAGGATGGACTGGTTAGATCTCCTTGCAGTCCTAAAGAGTCTTCTCCAACACCACAGATCAAAAGCATCAATTATTTGGTGCTCAGGTTTCTTTATAGTCCAATTCTCACATCCATACATGACTACCGGAAAAAACATAGCTTTGACTAGATGAACCTTTGTTGGCAAAGTAATGTCTCTGCTTTTCAATATCCTGTCTAGGTTGGTCATAGCTTTTCTCCCAAGGAGCAAGCATCTTTTAATTTCACGACTGCAGTCACCATCTGCAGTGATTTTGGAACGCCAAAAAATAAAGTCTGTCACTGTTTCCATTGTCTCCCCATCTATTTGCCATGAAGTGATGGGACTGGATGCCATGATTTTAGTTTTCTGAATGTTGACATTTAAGCCAACTTTTTCACTCTCCCCTTTCACTTTCACTAATGTCCCTNTCCCCATCTATTTGCCATGAAGTGATGGGACTGGATGCCATGATTTTAGTTTTCTGAATGTTGACATTTAAGCCAACTTTTTCACTCTCCCCTTTCACTTTCACTAATGTCCCTCTTAGCCGTGGTCATTTTCTTTGCTCTGGAGTCTCTTTCATTTAATATTAGTATAGCCACTTGGCTTTCTTTTAATTAGTGTTTTCAAGGTGTATCTTTTCCCATCCTGTTACTTTAAATAGCTTATATTATCACCGTCTAAGTGAGTTCATTATAGACAGCACATAGTTTGGTCGTTTCTTTAATCTATCGTGATAATCTCTGTACTTTTAACTGGAATATTTAGACCATTTACATTTAAGGTGATTACTGACACATTTGGATTTGGGTCTTCCATTTTTTATTTGTGTTCTCTTTCTTCCTGTTGCCACCGTCTCTCGGTTCCCATTTTCGCCTCTGCTGTCACCGTTTCTCGGTTCCCATTTTCGCCTCTGTCGGGCCATTTGTGTTTTTGGTACCCCACCTTGGCTCCTCTGCTGTGGTTCTTTAAGCCTTGGTGGCGCTGGGTCTCTGCTGCAGTGAGTGGGATCTTCGATCCCTGTTGCACAAGCAAACTCGTAATTGTGGTGTGTGGGATCTGGTTCCTGACCAGGGATCAAACCTAAGCCCCCCGCATTGGGAATGTGGGTCTTTGCCACTGAACTGATAGGGAAGTCCCCATCTATTGAGTGTGACACTCTATCTATATCTATATATCTACCGATAGATACTAGAATATGTCTGGGTGTGTGTGTAACTTTTTAAAGTTTTTCTAAGGATTATAATATACATACTTCACTTTTCACAGCTTATTTAGAATCAGTATTTTACTTTACAAACATATAGACTATCTTCTCCTTGTATGTTCTGGTTGTCTTATAATATTACATCAATATATATTGAAACGCCATCATGAGATGTTATAAATTTTGCTTTTGGGTTTTTGACCTATTTTAAAGATTTGAACAGGAGAAGAATCAATTCTATTCACTCAGACATTGACGATTTCTTTTGTTTTTCCCTCCGTCCTTATATTCCAATGTTCCTTCAAGTATCTTTTCCCGTCTACTGAAAGGTTTCCTGGTAATTCTGTTAGTGTAAGTTTTTGGCACCAAATTCTTTCATGATTTCTCCATCTGGGAATGTCTTAATTTTGCCTTCATTGCAGAATTATGTTTCTCAGGATATAGAATTTAGGGTTGACAGTTCCTGAAACCTTTAGAAATGGTCTACATCTTCCTCCTGCCTTCATCATTTCTGATGAAAAATCTACAGTCCTTCTAACCATATCCTAACAGACAATGTATCATTTTCAATGGTGATTAAAACATTTAAAAAAAAATTTATCTTTCAGTTTTTTTTTTAACTGTGATGTATCTTAAGATGGATTCTTTTGCTTTACCCTGTTAAGAAGTCACATAGCTTAGTAAGTCTGTAGAATTCTGCATTTACTCTTTCAGTTTTTTTTTTTTTTTTTTAATTTAACCCTGGGCTCCTTCTCGTCTTCTCTAGAACTGCTCTGACTGCATGAACGTCAGTTGTTGCTGTTGTTCTGCAGGCCCCTGAGTCACAGGGTTTNTCTTTCAGTTTTTTTTTTTTTTTTTAATTTAACCCTGGGCTCCTTCTCGTCTTCTCTAGAACTGCTCTGACTGCATGAACGTCAGTTGTTGCTGTTGTTCTGCAGGCCCCTGAGTCACAGGGTTTTCTTCCCCCGTGGAGTCATTATTCTAAGTTTCTGCTGTACTTTTCAGTTATAAATTTTCCATTTGGTTCTTCTTTATCACTTCCATGTTTCTATTCACATTCGTTATTTATTCATTTGTTTCAAAAGTAATTATAGTTATTAGTTAGAGCATGGTTATAATACTTGCTTTAAAGTCTTTGTCAGATAATTCCAACATCTCTACATGTTGGTGTTGGCATCTACTGAATGACTTTACACATGACAGTTGAATTCTCTGGCTCTTTCTTTGACAAGTAACTTGGCATTGCATTCTGCTTACACATTTTGAATATTATGAAATCCTGAGTAATACTTACAGCTTATGAATAATGATGAAAATGCTGTTTTATCAAGCAGCCCGGTTAGGTACAGGCTTCAAGACTCAATGTGGGACTTCCCCAATGGGCCAGTGGCTGGGAATCCCCCTGCCAATTCAGGGGACATGGATGTAGTCCCTGGTCCGGAAGGGTCCAGGGGAGTCGAGATGCTGTGGCTGATTCTTGCAGCACAGCCACTGAACCTGTGTTTTGGAGCCCATGGGCTGCAACAACAGAAGCCAACACAAGAAGCCACGCACCCCAACCAGAGAATAGCTCCCGCCCCACGCAACCAGAGAAAGACTTCACACAGCAGCAAAGGCCCAGCACAGCCAGAGGTGAACAAGTAAGCAATTTCAAAATGAGTCAACAGACTCCACTTAAATAGCAACATATGTATATATGTGTATATATATACATTTATCAGTTCAGGTCTGTCGCTCAGTCGTGTCCAACTCTTTGCAACCCCATGCACTGCAGCATGTCAGGCCTCCCTGTCCATCACCAACTCCTGGAATTTACCCAAACTCATGTCCATTGAGTCAATGATGCCATCCAACCCTCTCATTCTCTGTTGTCCTCTTCTTCTCCTGCCTGCAATCCCTCCCAGCATCAGGGTCTTTACAAATGAGTCAGCTCTTTGTATCAGGTGGCCAAAATATTGGAGTTTCAGCTTCAGCATCAGTCCTTTCAGTGAACACTCAGGACTGATCTCATTTAGGATGGACTGGTTGGATCTCCTTGCAGTCCAAGGGACCCTCAAGAGTCTTCTCCAACACCACAGTTCAAAAGCATCAATTCTTCAGCACACAGCTTTCTTTATAGTCCAACTCTCACATCCACACATGACTACTGGAAAAGCCATAGCTTTGACTAGATGGACCTTTGTTGGCAAAGACCTCTGCTTTCTGATATGCTAAGTTGGTCATAGCTTTTCTTCCAAGAAGCAAGCATCTTTTAATTTCATGGCTACAGTCACCATCTGCAGTGATTTTGGAGCCCCCAAAAATAAAGTCTCTCATTGTTTTAATTGTTTCCCCATATTTGCCATGAAGTAATGGGACCAGATGTCATGATCTTAGTTTTCTGAATGTTGAGGTTTAAGCCAACTTTTTCACTTTCACTTTCATCAAGAGGCTCTTTAGCTCCTGTTCACTTCTGCCATAAGGGTGGTGTCATCTGCATATCTGAGGTTATTGATATTTTTCCTGGCAATCTTAATTTCAGCTTGCACTTCATCCAGCCAAGCATTTTGCATGATGTATTCTGCATATAAAGTTAAGTCGCTCAGTCGTGTCCAACTCTTTGTGACCCCGTGGACTGTAGCCCACCAGGCTTCTCTGTTCATGGGATTCTCCAGGCAAGAATACTGGAGTGGGTTGCCATTTCATAAGTTAAATAAGCAGGGTGACAATATACAGCCTTGATATACTCCTTTCTTGGTTTGGAACCAGTTTGCTGTTCCATGTCTAGTTCTAACTGTTGCTTCTTGACCTGCATATATGTGTATATATATATATTCCTAGTATATGTATTCATATACATATGAAAAGATCTTGTATATTAGATAATCAGGACATAGAACTATGATCTTTGGGAGAAAAGTAGAACAAATGAGATGATACCTATTATTCAATCAGCTTTATAGATAAAGGCATAATTTGGGTCTAACAAAAAAGAAAGTGGGATCTCTAGTTACACAGAGAAAAATACAGAAATCTGACCTGTAGTTCCCTTACACTTTGTCAAATGCAAAGACCTGAATTCACACACATAAGATGAAATTCCACAAGTGTGGCAACAGTTAACTAATAAACTAAGATGTAGCCTTAGAAATTATATGACTTCTTATTAGTAGAGCGGGAAGTCTTTTCTAACCATTCAGAGTATACATTAGTGTCCAAAGAAGATCTTTCAAGAAGATCCATGCCCCTCAAGCAGAAAAGACACTTTAAAAACCATAATACTCCCAATAAGACAATTTATAATAAAACATATGAACTTCTGTGAGCGAAAGAAAATCATAAAACCAGGCAGAGCAAAAAGACACATTCAGTGTAGGAGAAAATCTATTATTATTAGAGCAGCTTTTTCATGGAGATGCATTCAGCCAGGAGAGAATGGAACAGCACGCTTAAACTGTCCAAGAAGAGTTCTCAAGCCAGAAAAAATAACTTTCAAACTAAAAAGAAATGAAATATTTTCAGAGGGACACTGACTAAGACAGATCACATGCTGAGCCATAGAGTGAGTCATCATTTCTAAACACTGAAATTACACAAAGTATCTTCTCTGACCATGATATGGTGTTTCCTCAAAATGGATATATAGAGTCAATACAATCAAAAAAAAGTCCCAACAGCTGATCTTTGTAGAAACTGACCATCTGATTCTAAAGACATATCTGAAAGTGTAAAAGCTGTGGCACAGCCAAAATAGTTTTGAAAAAAAGCAGGACAAGATTTGAGCACTAATCTTACTTGACTCCAAGAATTACCACACAGTTACAGAAATTTAGACAGTTACAGAAATGTGATTAGCATAAGCACATATATACATTAAACAGAAGAGATAATTTAATAATAAGCTAATAAAATGTCAAGTACTTTTTTGTAAAGTTATCAGGGAAAGAATGTTCTTTTATAAAAGTAATGCTGCAAAAACTGTATGCTCATATAGCTTAAATAAAAAGAACCATAACACTTTGCTCCCACCACACACAAAATTATTTCAAAATTCTTTGTAGACACAAACGTAAAGGCTAAAAATAAACATTTTTTACATGAAAATGTAGTATGAAAAATACTGTTAAACATCCTCATGCTTAAAAAGTTCTTAGGACACAAAATGCAGAAACGGGAAAGGAAACTCAATGGGCTTCTTTGATGGACGTCACAGCTGCGGCTGCCCTCCCCAGGCCCCTAAGCCCGTCCCGTCACAAGTACAGTAAACACACCCCAGCTGGGGGATGCGACCAGCGCTCCCCGAAGCTCTCAGTCACCAAAACCAGGGCAAGTCTGAGAAACAGTCACAGCCAAGAGAAGTCTAAGGAGATAAGGTTGCCAAATGTGATGCGGACGGGAGCCTGAGGCGGACAGAGGGCGAAACCAGGGAAACCCTAATAAAGTGCAGAGTTAGTTAGGATCTGGCTACTGGTTCACTCATCGTGACAGGGGTGCGTACCACGCTGATGTAAGGTGTGGGAAACCTCAAGGTAGGTGGGGAATGTAAGAACCTTTCCATGTTACCTTTGCGATTTTCTGTCCATCCATCTAAATCTATTTTTATTTCTTTAAATTAAATTTATTTATTTTAATTGAAGGCTAATTACTTTATAATACTGTATTGGTTTTGCCATATATCGACATGAATCGGCCATGGGTGTACATGTGTTCCCCATCCTGAACCCCCCTTCCCACCTCCCTCCCCATACCATCCCTCTGGGTCATCCCAGTGCACCAGCCCCAAGCATCCTGTATCCTGCGTAGAACCTGGACTGGCAATTCAATTTTTAAAATAAAGAACTTACTTTAAAAGTTTTCTTTAAAAATAAAATTTATGAAAGTTAAAAACTTCTGCTCTTCTAGAAGCATCAGTGAGAAAATTAAAAGGCTCATTAACAAGGGGGTAGAAATCTGCACGATACACACACCTGACAGATGACTTCTGTCCAGCCCAGATGAAAAGCATTTACAGCTCAATAAGAAGACCACACACAACTGAATTTTAGAAAAAGGAGGGGTCACGACTGAACAGGCCCCTCACCAAAGAGAAGACGGGACTAGGACTAGGAACATGCCCATGAGAAGGCGTTCCACATCCGCAGTCATGAGGAAAACGCAGCTCTAAGCCGCGGTGAAATCCCGCTACACAGCCAATGGGATGACGGCAATTAGAGAAGACACACTGTGTTGCGGCTGAGCGGGGCGGGAGCCGCTACATAACTGGGAGGAGTGTGGATCGGCACCATCAGGGTGTGGAGCAACCTGGTGGTTTCTTGTGAAGTTAAACACAATGGGATCCAGCCCTGGCTGAGATGGCAAAGCGTCTGCCTGCAATGCAGGAGACCTGGGTTCGATTCCTGGATTGGGAAGATCTGCTGGAGAAGGGAATGACAACCCACTCCAGTATTCTTGCCAGGAAAATTCCATGGACAGAGGAGCCTGGCAGGATACAGCCCATGGGGTCACAAAGAGTCGGACACGACTGAGCAACTAACAATATTACCCAGCGATTCTGCTCCCAGGTATTCACCCGAGGTCTTATACACAAATGTCCATGGAAACTTCGATTATAATTGCCAAAGCCTGTAAATGACCCAAATATCCATCATCGGGGGCTCGATGTCATGGTGCCTCTGTACAATGGGATATTCCTTAGCAGTTAAAAGAAACAAATTGCTCACATTCTCCACAACAAAGAAGGATGGTGAAAAGTACTAGGGTGAGCAAAAGATGTCGGGCACAAGTTATAATTCCATTTAGACAATGCACAAGGAAGGAAGAATCTAACCCGTGGTGACAGAAAACCCATCTGTGGTTGCTTTGGCAGAGAGACAAAAGGTGGAGAGTGGCTGAGGCAGGGCCCTGGGGAACTTTTTAGGAAGATAGAAGTTTTCTGCAGCATCTCTGGGGTGGTGCTTTCATGGGTGTGCACAGTTTTTCCAGCCTCATCAAAATGTACACTTTATATGTGTACATTTTATTGTTTACAAATGATACTTCAATCAAGTTGATTAAAAAAAATCCATGATCCAATTGGATCAACTCTAGCTGGTAAGCAGAGAACACATTCTAACAGAAGCCGGGCTAAACCCCGGGAAGTGCTGTCAATCGTGCTGGATACCCTGTGGTCAGTGGGAAGGGCATTGGAGGATTTCCCAAGCGGTGCCAATACCTGTGAATGACCGACAGGGTGGTCTCCTTGGGCGACGAGGTATAACAACCATGTTCCCAAGCTGGGAAAAGTGCAGTGGGGAGCGTTGAACACATACAGATGGAGAGTGAGATTAGAGCAACGCTGCAGGGACAGGATGCCTCAGCGCTGTTCCTCGGAAGTGATGCCTTCAAGCCACACTGTCAGTTGTTCTTGGGACAGGGAAACTTGAGCTACTCAGAGATGGCTGCAAACTTTAAAGTGCTGATATGTGTGCCAGAGTGAATTTCGATTCTCTGACTTTGCATCAAGGGTAATATGATCTGAGTTGTTTTAGAAAAACCAAAAAATCTCAGAACCAACTGTCAAATAACATAATTCATGTTTGAGAGGCAGTCCTCATTAAAACACCCGAGGACCCTTCAGTAAATGCAGAAACATCTGCTTTATATGCCCTATCTCTAAACAAGAGTTTGAAAAGTTTCCAAAGTTAACATGGGTTTCTTTCATGCAAGCACACACACACACACACACACACACACAGATTTAAGCGTGGGACTTTGTATGTTCTCATGTCTCTACATCCTATCATATTTCAGGGAAATAAAGATAACATGGTCCTTGGGATGCTGGGGGGTCTAACTTTGAAAAGAAGAACAGGAGACTAATCTTGCTTTCTCCAAAGGTTTTGGGCTGTTTAAGTGGAATCATTGAAGCAAAATGCTAAAAACTGGTTGTCTGAAGTCAAATGCAAAGATTAAGGGCCCGGGCAGAGTGAGAAAGAGCAGGAATCCAGGGCCTCATGAGGCCTGAGAGGAGCTCCCGCCGGGCAGCCAGGCCTGGCACTCCTGCCTGGAGCCGAGGAGGGCGGGAGGACCAGAAGGGATGACTCGGTCCTGCACTTGGTGACCCTCCTGGAGGGCCATGGAATCTTCCCAGTGTGCTCGACCTGAAAAACAGTGTGTGTGTTCAGTGAAAGCACAGGTGCTGGGAACGGGTTTTCAAGAGTGAAATGGAAGGGCCAAGGAGGCCTAACAAACCCTGAGTACCATTTATTCCTAGATGCTTGTCTGACTGACGGCAGATCCGTGGACGCGAGTGGTTCCGAGCCCTTCTGAGCTACGCGGTCTGCTTCCAACAGAAGCAAGACTGGAGTGACAGCTCCAGGTACCCTGCACCTTGCGGGTGCTCTGTGCATGTGGAGGCACTGGGCCTGGCAACACACGGGTGTCCTGAGAGCAAGCGGCACAGGGGACCCGGGGACCCACCCTTCCCAGCTTCTTCACCGACTGACAGTAAAGAGCAGTGCTTATCTGTCAGCCTGTGCACACACACACATGCACACATGCACACACGTGTGCACACACGTACGTGCGTGCACGCACATGCACATGCACACATCATTTGGAGCCCGGAACTCTGTATCTCCCTTTCTTCACAGTCAAACATTTGGTAAATAGCAGACATTTTCATCTGCCTCCATCTCCTCTCCTAGAAATCCAGCTCCTCCTCCGGCCCCTGGAACTCCCCTCTGGTCCCCAGCCACATCCTGGGTCATCCAGTGAGTGGACACTCACCATGGCCTGTGAGGCCCACGACCTCCCTCTCTCCTGCGGCTTGGCTCGTCCCTGTTTTTGTATCATGACCTTTGCGCCCCTGACCCTGCTGTCAATGCAGGTGTCATTCAGGTCACGCCCCAAGCCCAGGACCCCCAGCATCTCAGCTGCTCCCCAACTTCCATGCCACCCTCATCCTTGGCACATGGCTCTGTCTCTCTGGCCCATGAGAGACGCTCCCTAACACTGTCCTACCCGGCAACGTGTACTCAGAGGCCCCTGTCACAGCCCAAGCTGGACTTTCTGAAAGAACATCCACCCGGCTTCTCTCTCACGGGGCTTCCCTGTCCTGCCCCATTGCCCCTGTGTAGGGAACGATGCTGCGTCCACCCAAGGTGCACGTCAGAAAGCAGGGCGTCTCTTACACTCTCCATCACACCCCGTTGGTGCATAACACTGATCGGCCACGTTCACTGAGTGCTCACTGCAGTCCAGTCCCCATGCTGAGGCAGGGCCAAGGGGCTGGGCCAGNTCCACCCAAGGTGCACGTCAGAAAGCAGGGCGTCTCTTACACTCTCCATCACACCCCGTTGGTGCATAACACTGATCGGCCACGTTCACTGAGTGCTCACTGCAGTCCAGTCCCCATGCTGAGGCAGGGCCAAGGGGCTGGGCCAGCCTAGAGAGGTCCCAGTGGTGGGTTTCATGTTTAGCTCTGATATAGTCCTATAATGCGATTATGCTACTGGATCCATCAGCAATTCCCAGCACCGGACTGGCATGGTGCAGGCATGCCATCATTACCTGCGGGATGAAGGAGGAGATGGAAATCTCCCCAGGAACAGCCAGAGGAGTTC
>SJYV01029943.1:6833-20272 GCA_006410875.1 Neotragus pygmaeus
CCTCGACGCAGGGCAACCCTGTCACACAGCACGGACCTCGACCGAAGGCGACCGCGGCACACAGCCCGGAACTTGGCGCAGGGCGGCCACGGCAGACAGCCCGAACCTCAGTGAAAGGTGACCGCGGCACACAGCAGGAACTCGTCACGAGCCGACCACGGAACACAGCCCGGACTTCGGCTCAGGGCGACCGCGGTACACAGCCCGAACCTCTGCTAAAGGCTACCTGGGCACACAGCCCAGACCTCGGCACAAGGCTACTGCAGAACACAGGCCAGACCGAGGCACAGGGCGATCGCGGCACACATCTAGGACATTGAGCAGGGCAACCGCTGCACACAGCCTGAACCTCAGTGAAGGGTGATGGTGGCACACAGCCCGAACTTCAGTGAAGGGCAACTGCAGCGCACATCCCAGACCTCAGCACAGGGCAACCCTGGCACATCGCATGGACCTCGACCAAAGGCGACCATGGCACACAGCCTGGAATATGGCACAGGGCGACCGTAGTGCACAGCCCGAACCTCAAAGAAGGGCAACCGCAGCACACAGCATGGAACTCGTCACTAGCTGACCACAGAACACAGTCTGGACGTCGGTGAAGGGCGACTCAGAACACAGCCCGAATCTCAGTAAAGGGCGACCACGTCACACAGCCTGGAACTCTTTGTGACCGTGGAACACAGTCCGGACCTCGGAGCAGGGTGACAGTGACACTGAGGCCGGACCTCAGTGCAGGGCGACAGGGACACATAAGCCAGACTTTGGCAAAGGGTGACCGTGGCACACAGGACAGACATCGGTGCAGGGCGACCGCGGCACACAGGCCGGGACCTCAGTGCAGGATGTCTGCGGAACACAGGCTGGATTTCAGCTTAGGGTGACTGTGGCTCACAGCCCGGACTTCAGCGCAGGGGGATCATGGAACACAGCCTGGACCTCTGGATAAGGCTACCGCGGCACACAGCCCGGACCTTGGCAAAGAGGAACCATGGCAGAGAGCCAAGAACAGGTCGCAAGCCGAGGGCGGAACACAGGCCGGACCTGGTAACAGGGTGACCACGGCACACAGCCCGGACCTCAGAACAGGGCGTCTGTGGCACACAGCCCGGACCTCGGCACAGAGGGAACGCGGCACAGAGCCTGGAACTCACTGCAAGCCGAGGGCGGAACACAGCCTGGACCTCGGCGCAGGGCGACCATGGCACACAGCCAGCACCACAGTGAAGGGCAACCGTGGCACACATCCCGGACCTCGACGATAAACGACCCTGTCACACAGCACGGACTTTGGCAGATGGCGACTGCGGCAGACACCCCGGACCTTGTCGCAGTGCGACCACTGCACAGAGCCCAGAACTCGTCACTAGCCAACCGCAGAACACAGTCCAGACCTCGCTGAAGGGTGACCGCAGCATACAGCTCGGATCTCGCTGCAGGGCGACTGTGGCACACAGCCCGGATGTCAGTGCAGGGTGACACTGGCACACAGCACGGACCTCGGCTGATGGTGACTGCATCACACAGCCCAGATTTCCGCGCAGAGTGACCGCAGCATAGAGCCTGGAACTTGTCGCTAACCGACCGCGGAACACAGCCCAGACATCGGCACAGGGTGACTGCAGCACACAGCCTGGACCATGGCAAAAGGCTACCGTGGCACACAGCCAGGACCGCAGTGCAGGGCGACCAGGGCACACAGCACAGAAATCTGTGCAGGGAGAACATGGAACAGAGCTCAGAAATCGTCGCTAGCCAACCACGGAACACAGCTCCGACCTTGGCACAGGACGAGCGCGGCACACAACCTGGACCTCGGCGCAGGGCATCTGCAGCACACAGCCCGAATTTGAGTGAAGGGTGACTGTGGCACACAGCCCAGAACGTCTCCAGCTGACCGTGGAACACAGCCCGGATCTCGGCACCAGGTGACCGGGGCACAAGCCGGGACATCGGCGCAGGGCTACCTCAGAACACAGCCCGAACCTAAGTGAAGGGTGACCACAACACAGAGCCCAGAAATCTGTGCAGGGCGACCGTGGCACAGAGCCAGGAACTCGTCGCTAGCCGATCACGGAACATAGCCCGAACTTCAGCATAGGGCGTCCATGGCAACAGGCTGGACCTCGTTGCAGGGCGACCACGGCACACAACCCAGACCTCAGTGAAGGGCGACCGCGACACACAGCTCGGAACTTGTCGCTAGCCAACCGCGGAACACAGCCCATACCTCGGCGCAGGGTTACCGTGGCATAAAGGGCAGACTTCAGCACAGGGCGACAGAAGCACACAGGCCAGACCTCAGCACAGGGCGACCGCAGCACACAGCCCGGATCTCGGTGTAGGGCCAATGCGGCACACAGGCTCACCTTGGTGCAGGGTGACTATGACACACAGCCCGTACCTCAGCGCAGGGCAACACTGACACACAGCACGGACCTCAGCGCAGGACGACTGTGGCAAACAGCCTGGACCTCAGAGCAGGGTGACTGCGGCACACAGCCCGGACGTCGGTGCAGGGCGACCACAGCAAACAGCCTGGACATCGGCACAGGGCAATCACAGCACACAACCCGGACACTGGCATAGGTCTAGCGTGGCACACAGCTCAAACTCAGTGAAGGGCCATGCAGCACACAGCCCAGAAATCTCTGCAGGGCGACCGCGGCACAGAGCTAGGAATTCTTCGCTGGCTTACTGAGGAACACAGCCCGGAGCTCGGTGCAGGGTGACATGGCAAACAGGCTTGTCCTCGTTGAAGGGCGAACACGGCACACAGCCCGGACCTCAGCGAAGGGCCATCTTGGCACACAGCCCGAAACTCAGTGAAGGGTGACCACGGAACACAGCCCAGGACTTGTTGCTAACCAACTGTGAAACACAGCCCGGACCTCGGAGCACGGTGAACGCGGCACTCAGGCCAGAACTCCGTGCAGGGCCACAGCAGCACACAGGCCGGAGTTTGGCGCCGGGTGACCGCAGAAGACAGGCCGGGCATCGGCTCACGGCAACCGCAGATCACAGCCGGAACCTCTGCAAAAGGCTACTGAGGCACACAGCCTGGACTCGGAACAGGGAGACCATGTAACACAGCCCGGAACTCGGCACAGAGGGATTGCGGCACAAGCCCGGAACACGTCACAAGCCGAGTGCGGCACACAGCCTGGAAGTTGGTGCAGGGCGACACAGGAAAACAGCTCCGACCTCGGCACAGGGCGATCTCGGCACGCAGCCCGGACCTCGGCACAGGGTGTCACTGGCACACAGCACGGACCTCGGCAAATAGAGACCGTATCAAACAGCCCGGACTTCGGTGCAGAGCACCCGCGGAACAGAGCATGCAACTCATCGCTATGCGACGGTGGACACAGCACGGACCTCTGCGCATGATGACCATGGCACACAGCCCCAACCATAGTGAAGGGCAACTGCAGCACACAGCCCGGAAATCGTCACGAGCCAACCGCGGAACACAGCCCTGACCTCGGCACAGGGCAACCGCAGAACACAGCCCGGACATCAGCGCAGGGCTACCATGGCACACAGCCCGAACTTCAGTGAAGGACGACGACACCACCAGAATTCGGTGCAGGCATGACAGCACAGAGCCAGGGACTGGTCGCTAGCCAACCACGGAACACAGCCCGGACCTCGTTGCAGGATGACCATGGAACACAGCCTGGACCTCAGCGATTGGCGACCGTGCACACAGCCCAGAATTTGGCACAGGGTGACCGCGGGACACAGGCCAGACCTCGGTGCAGGACGACCGCGGCACACATCATGGACATCGAACGGGGCGACCACGGCACACAGCCCGAACCTCAGTGAAGGGCGACCATGGCACACATCTCATACCTCAACACGGGGCGACCCTGGCACCAGCACGGACCTCGACCAATGATGACCGCGGCACACACCCCAGACCTCTGCACAGTGTGACCATGGCACAGAGCCTGGAACTCTTAGCTAGCCGACAGCAGAACACAGCCAGAACATCGGCGCAGGGCCACTACGGAACACAGCCTGGACCTCAGCGCAGGGCGAACTCGGCACACAGTCTGGACCTCGATGCAGGGCGACCGTGGCACACAGCCCGTACTTCGGTATAGGATAATTGAAGCACACAGCCCGGACCTTGGTGCAGGGTGACCATGGCACACAGCCCGGACATTGAACAGGGCAACAGCGGCACACAGCCCAAACCTCAGTGAAGGGCGACCGTGGCGCACAGCCCAAACCTGAGTGAAAGACGACCGTGGCACACAGCCCGGAACTCATCACTAGCCGACCGTGGAACACTGCCTGGACTTTGGCGCACTGCGACCTCGGCACACAGGCTGGACCTTGGCGCAGGGTGACCGCGGCACACAACCCGGACTTCGGGACAGGATGATCGCGGCACACAGCCCGGACCTTGGCGCAGGGTGACCATGGCACACAGCCCGGACATCGAGCAGGGCTACAGAGAAACACAGCTCAAACCTCTGTGAAGGGCGACTGTGGCACACAGACCGAACCTCAGTGAAAGACGACAATGGCACACAGCCCGGAACTTGTCACTAGCCGACCATGGAACACTGCCCAGACTTCGGCGCACTGCGACCTCGGCACACAGGCCGGACCTCGGTGCAGGGCGACCGTGGCACCCTTCCCGGACATCGGTGCAGGGCGACCGAGGCACATATCCCAAACTTAAGTGATGGGCGAGCAAGGAACACATCCCAGACCTCGATGAAATGCGACCCTGGCAAACAGCATGGACGTCGGCAGATCACAACTGCGGCACACACCCAGGAGCTCGTCACAGTGTGACCGCGGCACAGAGCCCAGAACTCGTCACTAGCTGACTGCGGAACACAGCCCTGACTTCAGTGCAGGGTGACTGCAGCACACAGCCTGGCCTTGACGCGGGGTGACCGTGGCACACAGCCAGGACCTTGGTGCAGGGTGATTGCAGCACACAGCCTAAACCACAGTGAACGGAGATGGTGGCACACAGCTCGGAAATCTGTGCAGGGCAACCGTGGCACAGAACCCGGAAGTCGTCGCTAGACAACTGCAGAACACAGCCCAGACTTCAGAGCAAGGGGACCGCAGCACACAGCCCGTATCTCGGTGCAGGGTGCCTGCGGCACACAGCACAGACCTCGGAGCAGGGCAACTGCGGAACACAGCCTGGACCTCGGTGCAGGGCGACACTAGCACACAGTACGGACCTCGTCTGATGGCAATCACAACACACAGCTCAGAGCTCATCGCAGAGCGACCACATCACAGAGTCCGGAATTCTTCGCTAGCCGACCGCGGAACACAGTTCAGAAATCTGTGCAGGGTGATCGTGGCACAGAGCTCGGAACTCGTTGCTAGCCAACCATAGAACACAGCCCGAACCTCAGGGAAGGGCGACTGAGACACACAGCCCGGAACTCGTCACCAGCTGACTGCGAAACACAACCCGGACCTCGGCGCAGAGCGACCGTGGAACACAGCTCAGACTTTGGTGAAGGGCTACCGCAGCACACAGCCCGAACCTCAGTGAAGGGCGACCGCAGCACACAACCCGGACCTCGACTAAAGGTGACCCTGGCACACAGCATGAACATAGGCAGATGGAGACTGCATCACACACCCCGGACCTTTTCTCAGTGCGACCGCAGCACAGAGCCCGGAATTCATCACTTGCTGACCACGGAACACAGCCTGGACCTCACTGTAGGGTGACCACAGCATACAGCCCGGATCTCGATGGCAGGTGACTGCGGCACACAGCCCCGACATCAGTGCAGGGTGACACTGGCACACAGCACGGAGTTCGGGGATGGGAAAAGGTGGCACACAGCCTGGACCTCGGCGCAGGGTGACACTGGCACACAGCACGGACCTTGGCTGATGGCAACCGCATCACACAGCCCAGACCTCGGTGCAGAGCGACTGCAGCATAGAGCCTGGAACTTATTGTTAACTGACCGTGGAACACAGCCGGGACCGCGGCACAGGGCGACTGTGGCACACAGCCCGAACCTCAGTGAAGGGCGACCATGGCACACAGCATGGAATCTATGCAGGGAGACCATGGCACAGAGCCAGGAATTCGTCGCTAGCCAATCGCGGAACACAGCCCAGACATCAGCATAGGGCGACCACGGCACACAGTCCGGACCTCAGCGAAGGGCGACCATGGCACACAGCCCGAAACTCAGTGAAGGGTGACTGCGACACACAGCCCGGAACTTGTCGCTAGACCACCGCGCAACATAGCACATACCTCGGCGCAGGGTGACCATGGCACACAGGCCAGACCTCAGCTCAGGGCGACAGCGGCACACAGGCCGGACCTCAGTGTAGGACGACCGCGGAACACAGTCCGAACCTCAGTGAAGGGCGACTGCGGCACAGAGCCCGGAAATCATCACCAGACGACCACAGAACACAGCCCGGACATCGGGAGATGGCGACCGCGGCAAACAGCCTGGACTTTGCAACAGGGCGACCACGGCACACAGCCCGGACCTCGGGAGATTGCGACTGTGGTACACAGCCCGGACTTTGGAACAGGGTGCCTGGGGCACACAGCCTGGCCCTCTGCAGAAGGCTACCACAGCACAGAGCCTGTACCTCAGAACAGGGTGACCATGGCACACAGCACGGACCTCGTCACAGAGGGACAGTGGCACAGAGCCTAGAAATTGTCAAAAGCCGAGGGCAGAACATAGCCCGGACCTAGGGACAGGGCGACTGCAGAACACAGCCCGAACCTCAGAGAAGAGCAACCAAGGCACACAGCATGGATCTTGACACAGGGCGACACTTTCACACAGCACGGGACTCGGGAGATGGCGACCATGTCACACAGCCCAGATATTGGTGCAGGGCGACTGTGGCACATAGGCAGGACTTCAGCCCAAGGCTACCGTGGCACACAGCCCAGACCTTGGTGCAGGACGACCGCGGCACACAGCCCGAACTTCAGTGAAGGTCGACCGTGAAACAGCCCGGAAATCTGTGCAGGGCGACCGTGGCACAGTGCTCAGAACTCGTCACTAGCCAACTGCGGTACACATCCCGGACCTCGGCACAGGGTGACTGTGGCACACAGGCTGGACTTCGGCGCAGGGCGACCACGACACACAGCCCGAACCTCAGTGAAGGGTGACTGTGGCACACAGCACGAAACTTGTGGCCACCCGACCATGGAACAGACCAGACCTCTGCACAGGGTGACCACGGCACACAGCCCGGACCTCGGGAGATGGCAACCATATCACACAGCCCAGACATCGGCAGAGAGCGACCGCGGCACAGAGCCCCGACCTTGGCGCAAGTCAACTGCGGCACACAGTCCAGACCTCGGTGCAGGGCGACCGCAGCACACAGCCCGGATCTCGGTGGAGGGCGAGATCCGGGCTGTGTGCTGCGGATCTCGGTGTAGGGCGACCGGGGCACACAGTCTGACATCGCCGCAGGGCGACTGCAGCACACAGCCAATTCCTCGGTGCAGGGTGACACTGGCACATGCACGGACTTTAGAGCAGGGTGACTGCGGCACACAGCTCGGACCTCGGTGCAGGGCGACCACAGCACACAGCACGGACCTCGGCACAGGGCGACACTGGCACACTGCACGGACCTTGGCAGATGACGACCGCTTCACACAGCCCAGACCTTGGTGCAGCGCGACCACGGTACACAGCCCGGAACTTAGTGCAAGGCTACTGTGGCACATAGCCCGGACCTAGGCGCACGGCGACAGCGACACACAGCATGGACCTCAGAGCAGGGTGACCGCAGCACACAACCCGACCACAGTGAAAGGCAATGGTGGCACACAGCCCGGAAATCTGAGCAGGGCGACCTCAGCACAGAGCCTGGAACTCATCTCTAGACAACCGCGGAACACAGCCCGGACCTTGGCGCAGGGTGACTGCGGAACACAATCCAGGTCTCGGCACAGGGAGACTGCGGCGCACAGCACGGACCTCGGCACAAGGCGACCGCAGCACACAGCCCGGATCTCAGTGCAGGGTGACTGCGGAACACAGCACGGACCTCGGAGCAGGGTGACCACGGCACACAGCCCGGAATTCAGTGCAGGGCGACACTGGCACACATCACGGACCTCAGCGCAAGGCAACTGCAGAACACTGCCTAGACCTCGGCACAGAGCGACATTGGCACACAGCACAGACCTCGGCTGAAGGCAATCGCATTACACAGCCCAGACCTCGGCGCAGAGTGATGGTGGCACAGAGCCTGGAACTCATCATTAGCCAACCATGGAACACAGCCCACACCTCGGTGCAGCGTGACTGCGGCACACAGCACGGACCTCGGTGAAGGGCGAAAGTGTCACACAGCTCAGAAATCTGTGCAAGGCGACCATGGCACAGAGCTCGGAACTCGTTGCTAGCCAACCGTGGAACAAGCCCGAACCTCACGGCAGGGCGACTATGGCACACAGCCCAGAACTCGTCGCCAGCCGACCGTGCAACACAGCCCAGACCTCCGCACAGGGTGAAGGTGGCACACATGTCGGACCTCAGCGCAGGGCGACAGCAGCACACAGGCCGGACCTTGGCACAGGGCGACCATGGAACACAGGACAGACCTCAGGGAAGGTCAACCGCAGAACACAGGCCATATTTCGGCTCAGGCCGACCGGGGCAAGAGCCTGGACCTCGGCTCAGGGTGACTGCGGCACACAGCCTGAACCCATTGAAGAGCGACTGAGGTACACAGCATGGCCCTCATCACAGGGCAACCCTGGCACACATCACAGACCTCAGGAGTTGGCGACTGCAGCACAAGCCCAGACACCAGTGCAGGGTGACTGCGAAACACAGCCCAGACTTCGGAGCAAGGCTACTGCAGCACACAGCATGGACCTTGGTGCAGGTTGCTCACGGGACACAGCCCGAATCTCAGTGAAGGCTGTCCGTGGCACACAGCCTGGAAATCTGTGCAGGGCGACCGTGGCACAGAGATCAGAACGACTCGCTAGCCAACTGCGGAACACAGCACGGACCTTGGCACAGGGCAACCGCAGAACACAGGCCGGACCTCAGTGCAGGGCGACTGCGGAACACAGGCCGAACCTCAGTGAAGGGTGATCGCAGAACACATCTCGGAACTCTTTGCCAGCCGACCACAGAACACAGCCTGGACCTCTGTGCAGGGCAACCGCAGAACACAGCCCAGAAATCTGTACAGGGAGCCCGCAGCACAGAGCCTGTAACTCATCACTAGCTGAACACGGAACGCAGCCCAGACCTCGGCACAGGGCAACCAAGGCAAACAGGCTGGACCTCATCGCAGGGCGACCTCGACACACAGCCTGGACCTTGGCGAAGGGCCACCGTGGCACACTGCCTGAAACAAAGTGAAGGGTGACCACGCATACATCCAGTAACTGATTTCTAGCCGACTGAGGAACACAGCACGGATTTCAGCACAGGGTGACAGCGGAACACAGGCTGGAACAGCACAGGATGACCGGGGCACACATCAAGGACATCGAGCAGGGTGACTGCTGAAAACAGCCTGAACCTCAGTGAAGGGTGACCACGGCACACAGCCCGAAACTAAGTGAAGGGAGACCGCAGCACAGATCCCGGACCTCGATGCAGGGCAACCCTGGCACATAGCATGGACCTCGGCCGAAGGCGACCGTGACACACAGCCCAGAACTTGGCACAGGGCGACCGCGGCACACAGCCCGAACCTCAGTGAAGGGCGACCGAGGCACACAGCATGGAACTTGTTACTATCCGACCGTGGAACACAGCCCGGTCTTCAGCTCAGGGCGACCGTGGCACACAGGACGGACTTCAATGCAGGGCGACCCCGGAACACATCCCGAACCTCAGTCAAGGGCAACCGCGGCACACATCCCGGACCTTAAGGCAAGGCGCCCCTGGAACACAGCACAAATGACGGCAGATGTTCACTGCGGCACACATCCAGGATCTCATCGCAGTGTGACCAAGGCACAAAGCCCGGACCTTGGCGCAGGGCGACCGCGGCACACAGCCCGAATATCAGTGATGGGCGACTGGGGCACACAGTCCGGAAATCGCCACTAGCCGACCGCAGAACAGTGCCCGGACTTCGGCACACTGCGACCTCGGCACATAGTCCAGACCTCGGCGCAGGGCGATCAAGGCACACATCCCAGACATCCGTGCAGGGCGACCGCGTCACACATCCCAAACCTCAGTGAATGGCGAGCAAGGCACACATCCCATAACTCGATGAAAGGGGACCCTTGCAAACAGCATGGATGACGGCAGATGGCATCTGTGGCACACACCCAGGAACTCGTCGCAGTGCAACCGTGGCACAGATCCCAGAACTCGTTACTAGCCAACCGTGGAACACAGCCTGGACTTCACTGCAGGTTGACCTCCGCATACAACCCGGATCTCGGTGCAGGGCGACTGCGGCACACAGCCTGGACATCGGTGCAGGGCTACCGCAGCACACAGCCTGAATCTCAGTGAAGGACAACCGCAGCACAAGGCCCAGAATTCTGTACAGGGAACGATGGCACAGAGTCCTGAACTCGTCGCTAGGCAACCGCAGAACACAGCCCGGACCTCGGTGCAGGGTGATCATGGCAAACAGACCGGACCTCATCACAGGGCACCCAGGCACACAGCCTAGACCTCAGCGAATGGCGACCGTGGCACACAGCCCGGAATTCTGCACAGGGTGACCGCAGGACACAGGCAGGACCTCGGTGCAGGGCAACCGCGGCACACATCACGGACTTCGAGCAGGGCGACTGCAGCACACAGCCCGAACCTCAGTGAAGGGTGACTGCGGAACACAGCATGGACCTCGACCAATAGCGACCACAGCCCACACTCCGGACCTCTGCACAGAGCGACCGCGGCACAGAGCCCGGAACTCTTAGCTAGCCGACCAAAGAACACAGCCAGGACTTCGGCGCAGGGTGACTACAGAACACAGTATGGACCTCGGCGCAGGGCTACCGCGGCACACAGCACGGACCTAGATGCAGGGCGACCGCAGCACACAGCCCGGACTTCAGCGCAGGATGACCGCGGCACACAGCCCGGACCTCGGGGCAGGGCGACCACGGCACACAGCCCGGTTCACAATGCAGGCCGACTGCGGAATACAGCCTGAACCTCAGTGAAGGCCGACCACGGCACACAGCCCGGAACTCGTTACTAGCCGACTACAGAACACTGCCCGAACTTCAGCACCCTCGACCTCGACACACAGGCTGGACATTAGCGCAGGGCGCCCATGGCACACATTCCAGACATCGGTGCAGGGCAACCGCAGACACATCCCGAACATCAGTGAAGGACGAGCAAGGCACACATCCCGGACCTCGATGAAAGGCGAACCTGGCAAACAGCTTGGACATCAGAAGATGGCGACTGTGGCACACACCCAGGACCTCGTCGCAGTGAGACCGCAGCACTGAGCCCCGAATTAGTCACTAGCCAACCGCGGAACACAGCCCGGACGTCAGCGCCGGCAACCATGGCAAACAGGCCGGTGCTTGTTGCAGGGCAGACACAGCACATAGCCCAGACCTCAGCGAAGGGCGATCGTTGCAAACAGCCTGAAACTCAGTGAGGGGCGACCACGGCACACAGCAAGGAACTTGTTGCTAGCCAACCACGGAACACAGCCCAGACCTTGGCGCATGGCGAACGTGGCACACAGGCCAGTCCTCGTTGCAGGGCGAATACAGCACACAGCCCGGACCTCAGCGAAGGGCGATCTTTGCAAACATCCTGAAACTCAGTGAAGGGCGACCGCAGCTGACAGGCCGGACCTCGGCGCAGGGCGATGGCGGAAAACAGGCAGGACCTCGGCTCAGGGCGACCGCGGCTCACAACCTGGACCTCGGTGCAGGGCAAACGTGGCAAACAGCTCGGACCTCTGCAGAAGGCTACCGTGGCACACAGCCCGGAACTCGGAACAGGGCAACCATGTCACACAGCCTGGGTCTTGGCATAGCGGACCACGGCACAGAGCCCGTAACATGTTGCAGGCCGAGTGCAGCACACAGCCCTGACCTTGGCGCAGGGCGACCACGGCAAACAGCCTGAACCTCAATGAAGGCCGACCGCAGCACATAGCCCGGAACTCGTCACTAGCCGACCGCAGAACACTGCCCGGATTTTGGCACAGGGCTACCACGGGACACAGGCCGGCCCTTGGCGCAGGGCGTCTGCGGCACACATCCCAGACATTGGCACAGGGCGACCACGGCACACAGCCCGAACCTCAGTGAAGGGCAACCGCAGCACACATCCCGGACCTCGACGAAAGGCGACCCTGTCACACAGCACGGACTTCGGCAGATGGTGACTGCGGCAGACACCCTGGACCTTGTCACAGTTGGACCATGACACAGAGCCTGGAACTCGTTCACTAGCCAACCGCGGAACACAGCCCGGACCTCACTGAAGGGTGAACGCAGCATACAGCCCGGATCTCGTGCAGGGCAACTGCGTCACACAGCCCAGATGTCAGTGGAGGGTGACACTGGCCCTCAGCAAGGACCTCAGCGCTGGGCGAAGGCAGCACACACCCTGACCTCGGCACAGGGGGACACTGGCATACAATATGGACCTCAGCTTATGGCGACTGCATCACTCAGCCCAGACCTCGGCGCAGAGTAACCGCAGCATAGAGCCTGGAACTTGTCGCTAACCGACCGCAGAACACAGCCCGGATATCGGCACAGGGCGAATGCGCCACACAGCCTGGACCATGGCACAAGGCTACCATGACACACAACCCGGACCTCGGTGCAGGGCAACCACAGCACGCAGCATGGAAATCTGTGCAGGGAAAACGTGGAACAGAGCTCGGAACTCGTCGCTAGCCAACCGCAGAACAGAGGCCGGATCTCGGCGCAGGGCAACCGTGGCACACAGCCCGAACTTCAGTGAAGGGCGACTGCAGCACACAGCCTGGAACTAGTCTCCAGCCGACCGTGGAACACAGCCCAGATATCTCAGCACCAGGCGACCACGGCACAAGCCCGGACATCGGTGCAGTGCTACTGCGGCACACAGCCCGAACCTAAGTGAAGGGTGACTGCAGCACAGAGCCCAGAAATCTGTGCAGGGCGACCGTGGTACAGAGCCAAGAACTCGTCACTAGCCAATCGCGGAACACAGCCCGGACTTCGGCATAGGGCGACCACAGCAACAGGCCAGACCTTGTCACAGGGCCACCATGGCACATAGCCCGGACCTCAGTGAAGGGCGACCACGGCACTCAGCCCCAACCTCAGTGAAGGGCGACTGTGGCATACATCCCGTACCTTGACGCAGGGCGACCCTGGCACCAGCACGGACCTCGACCAATGATGACCGCAGCACACACCCCAGACATCTGTGCAGAGTGACCAGGGCACGGAGCCTGGAACTTCTAGCTAGCCGATC
>SJYV01029949.1:0-20936 GCA_006410875.1 Neotragus pygmaeus
AATGGCAATCCACTCCAGTGTTCTTGCCTGGAGAATCCCAGGGACGGGGGAGCCTGGTGGGCTGCCATCAATGGAGTCGCATAGAGGCGGACACGACTGAAGTGATTTAGCAGCAGCAGCAGCAGAGTTGGCAGGACTATTAAAAAGGAAAGAGCTACATAAAACAAGAGCTCTGGATCATATGGTAACTCTAGTTTTAGTTGTTTAAGTAACCTCTATTCCATTCTCCAGAGTGACTACACCAATTTACATTTTCACCAACAGTGTAGGTGTTTTCCCTATACTGGGAAAATTTTTTACCCTTTTCCCCACACTCCCTCCAGCATTAAGCAATCTGTAGTCTTTTGACGATGGCCATTCTGGCCAGTGCAGGAGGACATATCTTGTGGTTTTGATTTGCATTTCTCTAATAATTAGCAATATTGAGCATTTTTTCATGCATCTATTGGCCATCTGTGTGTCCTTTTTTGAGAAATTTAGGCCTATTTAGATCTTCTGCCTAAATGTCTAATAGATCTTTGGCCCAAATTTTTTGATTGGGTTATTTCTTTGATATTGAGTTACACGAGCTGTTTTTGAATTTTGAAGACTAGGCTCATGTTGGCCACATGATTTGCAAATATTTTCTCCCATTCTATGGGTTGTCATTTTATTTTGTTTATTATTTTCTTTGCTTGCAAAAGTTTTTAACTTTAATTAGCTTAAGTTTAATTAGTTAAATTAATTAGTTTAGTTTAAACTAAGTTTAAGTTTAATTAAGTTCCACTTGTTCATTTTTTCTTTTGTTTTCATTGCTCTAGGAGACAAAGCCAAAAAAAAAAAATACTGTTAAAATTTATGTTAATAAACTGTTAAATAAAGAGTGTTCTGCCTATGTTTTCCTTTAGGTGTTTTAGAGTATTAGGTCTCACATTTAGGCCTTTAATCCATCTTGAGTTTATTTTTGTATATGGTGTTAGTGTTCTAATTTCATTCTTTTTCACACAGCTGTCTAGTTTTCCCAGCACCACATATTGAAGAGACTATCTTTTCTCCACTGTATGTTTTGCTTCCTTTGTCTTAGAATGATTGACCATAAGTGCATAGATTTATTTCTGAATTTTTTTCTCCTGTTCCATTTATCCAGGCTTGTTTTGTCCCAGTATCATGCTTTTTTGATCACTGTAGCTTTGTAGTACAATCTGAAGCTGATTCCTTCAGCTTCATTCTTCAGCTTCATTCTTCCTTCTCAAGATTGTTTTGGCTATTTGGGATTCTTTTGTCTTCATTTCATACAAATTTTAAATTTTTTTTGTTTCAGTTATGTGAAAAATATCATCAACAATTTGATAGGGATTGTATTTTGTGATCTTTATGTTTACTTGATTGGGAGGAATTTTTTGCAAAACATGTATCTGATAAAGGCCTTATTTCCAGAACATCTAAAGGAATTTCAAAATTCAGTAATAAGGAAAACAATCAGGTAATATAATGGACAAATTATTTGAGCACTTTACCAAAGATAGATAGCATATAAACACCTGAAAAGATGCCTAACATCATTCATCATTAGGAAAATAAAACTCAAAATAATAATGAGACACACCTATCAGAATGACTAAAATGAAAAAAAAAAAAAAAACTGACTGAGCTTGGTATTGGTAAGACTGTCAAGAATCTGGAACTCTCATTCTAGTAAGAATGTAAAGTAGTGAGACCACTTAGAAAATATCTTGATATAGTTTCTTAAAAAGTAAAACATACCTATCATATGACCCAGCCTTTCCACTTCTATGTATTTATCTAAAAGAAATTAAAGTAGATGTCTCTACAAAGACTAGTACAAGAATAATCATAGCAGCCTTATTTGTAACAGCCAAAAATGGAAAACAGTCCAAAATGTCTATTATCAGGTTAATAAACAGAATACACTTGGTATAATCTAGTCAATACTCAGCACCAAAAAAGAATGGATTCCTGATACATGCTTCAGTGTGGGTGGATCTTGAAAAAAGTATGCCAGTTGAGGAATCTAGACCAACACGTTCATATACAAGACTGCTTTACTTACGTACAATTTTAGAGAACTGAAAACCAGTCTACCATGACAGAAAACAAATGAGTGGGATGGCAGACTGAGAAGTGAGACAGCTGAGGTGACAGAGGGAATTAAAAAAAGACATCAACAAACTTTTGGAGTGATCAAAGGTTCATTATCTGGATTTGGTGATGGTTTCACAAGAGTATGCATAAAGCAAAACTTACTGTATTCCTTAAATGTATGTATCGTATTACATACTCCTCAAAAACATTTTGCAATTAAAAAAAAAATTGCACAAAACCAGTTTTCTAGAAAAAAAAATTGTAGTTTACAGTGAAAACAATTTAATTATGAATTAATCACATAGATATACACTTTTGTACAGATTTATAATAAGAGGTAAACATACTGTTAGATTAGTACTTTGTTTTTTTTACCAAGTTGTTTTGAGGTAAGATTGACAAAATTGTATTCATTTAAAGTGTGCTATATAATGATTTGGTACATGTGTGTATTGTGAAATGATTACCACAGTTCTATTAAAAATTTTCTGTCTTCGTAGATCAAAGGAAATGGAAGGCAGAAGATTATAGGGTATACAGTCAGATAAATTAAAAGAATAGATAAATAAAACAAGCTTAGTTTTAAGTGATTATTTTCCCTTTCTTCTTCCTAGTCCTACTGAGAAAGGAAATGGTCTTCTCTTCATTATTCGTTTTGACATTTTATTATATGTCCTTTGCTTTTGTTCAGGCTTTCAAAAATCACTCTTACTAAAACTTTTCCTAAGGAAATTGTAACAGAAAATATTAAGAACAACAATAACAACAGCATAAAAACCCTCTTTACTGTGATATTTACTTGGGGCCTTTCATCTCTGATTCATCAATAAATAGGAGCACTTTCCTGAGGCATAAAATAGAGTAACAGGAAAAATGTTCCTGAATAATTAGTAAGAAGATAAGAGTAAATAAAATATCTAAAATTCAGCTGAAAAAGTACAAGCTGGAGATACCAGATTTGTGTTTCTCTTAAGCTAATTAACATCTCTGTATTGATGCCTCACAGATTAACATCTGTAAGTATCTACATCTGCAGCATTAGCTCTACAGACGATCTCATTCTTTTCTCAAAAACGTCTCCATTAATACCTTTATTCATTTAAGCAACTAATGAAGTATCATTTAGCTCATTGTTATTCTTTCTACTTCCTCGCCAATGTAAAAATTGATTCTATCCTTTAAACATCTTTAATGGATATAGGAAACTTTAAAAATACTCAAATTATAACTTTATTTTTGTATCCTGCTCTTCCTTTAAAATGTATTCAGTACAGAATATTAAATTTTCCCTCTGTTATTGCATGATAACTCCTGTAGACTCCATCACTTCTCTGTTCACTTTAGATAATAAAATGTCCAATGTTCAATTTTTTTCCGTAAAAGTTTTGATTCAGAAGTCATCCAGCCCTAAATTGATGAACATTTTAATCTTCTATTAAGTAAGGTAAAGACATTTCCCACCTCTCTAAGGAGGACTGGCTTTGAGGTGGCTACTCCCATTAGATGAAAGCATATAGCAAAGGAAACCTCTTTTTCACATTTATTTTCTCTCTCACTAGCTCACTCTTATGATTGACCTCTCCAGTGGTGATACAGGTAGGAACAAAAAACAAAACAAAGCAACCCTTCCTCCTCTCCATCCCTGCCCCTGCCTGCCCACACCTGCACACACACACACACACAACACACACACACACACGCACAAGGAAAATAGCCCTGCTGACACAATACCATTGTGTATTAGATCATAACATTGTTATGCATAATACTTATCAGAAGCTTTCTGATCTGCAGAACAATACCTTTATACTAGTATATAACTTTTTCATAGTCTGTTGTGTTTCTGACATCTTTTCTATATGTATCTTGAAATTGAGCTGCATTAAATTACCATCATGTGCTTTTAGAAAACTTACCTAATGTTTCTGTGCCTTAGTTTTCTCGTTTGTGAAGGGGTATTGGGAAAATGTATTTGATGGATAGAGTTTTGAAGAGGAGTAAATAATTGCTACTACTACTAACATGATGATGATGATGATATCAAATATTCTGTAAATAATGACAGTGCTAGACACCATTCTAAGCATTTTATGTCTTTACAGAAAGTTCCCCAATTATTAGATTGTCTCTCATATTTAGCTAGTTTTTACAGATTGTATACTCTATGCAGTGGTTTTTCTTTTCTTATCTGCCTGGAGAATCCCACGACACTTTCACAACAAACTCAAACATCTCTTATTTTGTGAAATTTTGCCTGATGCCTTGTGGGGCGCAGTAAGAAACCACTTTTTTGGTCACATCACGTTTATTCTGTTTCTTCATCTTTTTTTCTCTTCACATTGGGTTAAAGGCTACTTTGTTCAAGAAATATACTGTGTGCTTCTCAGAGACAAGGTGTTCTTTTTCTCACTTCTGTCCTCAGTGCCTAGTTGAGTGCATAAGCACAGGATAAATAATCAATAATGTTGTACTCATAAATAAACTGCATTAAAAATAAATGATATAAAACCCACATCTTATGAAAATCTTATGAACATTCCTTGAATTTAATTTTTTTGTTGTTGAAATCGAAAGAAAGACAAAAGAAAGGTCAGTTTTATTTAACCACTCTAACGTTTGTTTGAGAAAAGTCCTTAGTTTCTCTCTTTCACGTACGTCTTCCTTTCTACGTAACAGTCGAATGTGCATATAATATTTTTTTATTCTTTTTTATATAAGAGAAAACTTATATGGAGCAAAATTACGTGGGGCTTTTGATGACAGGTTCATGATCTATATTGTTTTTGTTCTCTAAGGTATATCTAGGTATTGACAATAGGATTTCAAGAGTTGCTCAAACACTGCACCAGTAGTATATATTGGTAAAAAAAAAAAAATTAGAAATCATCTTGAAGATATTATATTTTAAAATGTGTTTACCCACTTCCTAGCCAGTTTCATTTCTAGGAGTCATGCTATAGAAATAGTTGCACTAGCACATTACTGCATAAAGAAATATTTAAATATGCTTATGGGAGCATTTCTTGACAAAACTATCTGAGACAACCTATATGTATACTAGATCAGAAATTGTTTTGTCAAAGACTCCTCTTTTTGTAGTTTCATTTATTTATCTAACCCCTAGGAAATACAGCCTATAAAATCTCTTATTTCAGTGACAATATATGTTTAGGAAATAAACTCAAGGATAAACATGCCAAGAAAAGAAAATTTCTCAATAATATTCTGAGTAGGATTGTTGTAATTCTCATATTCCAAAACAGGATCTTTGATGAGCAGAAGGCATCGTCAGAAACATCACATTTTACTGCATAAAATAACATAAAGAGAGAAGCAATCTGAAAATTCAGAGGTACCATACTAAGAATTGCAGGGGAGTGTGAGGGAGGGGAGGGGAAAGAGAGAGAGATACAGAAAAGGAGAAAAAGAGAGCAAAAGAGAGTCTTCCCATACCCTAAACATCAAAAACTCGATTCTCCATTTCTTTGTCTAATTAGTATTTATGTATTTGTGGTCCAAAGTTAGTGCCCTTCTTCTTAAGGGTAGAGATGGTGAAGGTGATCTAATTCCTGTCTGAATCACCCAAATTTGTTATTTATTATTAGCTGAGTCTGTGAGGTTCAGACTCATTTCAAATCACTCTTGGTACTGAAAAAATGTATGTATTTTTTTTAATGTAGTGAAGAAATTAACACACATAAGAAATAAAGTATTTAAAGTCTATTTAATATCTACTCCCACCATAAAATTCTCTTACCACTCACTTCACGAATTCTTCCTTCTTAGAATGTTCTGTAAGTATGGACTCTACTGGAATTTAGACCTTGAGTTAAACCTCAACAAGCACTGGCTATTAGAATAAAATTAATTCCACAGTAATTAAGCCTTCTTGTATCTATCTATCATTTTGACTTTGTTTGTTTTAATAAGTATAAATTAGGAGCACCATTCACTAGCAAAAAGATATCTGGAAATAATTCACACATGTGGAAGGCTGGATGTGAAAAAGTAAGGATAAAGGAAATCTCTATTATACAAGCAATATAATTGATCTAGGAAGAAGAAATATCTTTTAAGCCATTATATTTTATCACAAAAATCTATATTGTAGGAATTATTGCAATTATTGCTAATTTTGCTTTTCTTCTGGAATACATTCAAAATTTATGTTATTCTCACTGATTAGAAAACATTAGATTAATTTATTCCCTTTACCTTAGTAGGCTTGACAAAAACTCACATGAAAATAAGAAAGAAATATAAATTAAAAGTAATTATTTTGGATTGTGACATACACAAATGAAAACACATTTTTCAGTTCAATTCAGTTCAGTCACGTCCTACTCTTTGCAACCCCATGAACCGCAGCATGCTGGGGCCTCCATGTCTATCACCAACTCCCAGAGTTACCCAAACTCACATCCATTGAGTCGGTGATGCCATCCAACCATTTCATCCTCTGTCATCCCCTTCTCCTCCTTCCTTCAATCTGTCCCAGCACAGAGTCTTTTCAAATAAGTCAGCTCTTTGCATCAGGTGGCCAAAGTATTGGAGTTTCAGCTTTAACATCAGTCCTTCCAGTGAACACCCAGGACTGATTTCCTTTAGGATGGACTGATTGGATTCCCTTGCAGTCCAAGGGACTCTCAAGTCTTCTCCAACACCACAGTTCAAAAGCATCAATTCCTCTGTGCTCAGCTTTCTTTATAGTCCAACTCTCACATCCTTGTTATCAATAATCTCAGATATGCAGATGACACCACCGTTATGACAGAAAGTGAAGAACTAAAGAGCCTCTTGATGAAAGTGAAAGAGGAGACTGAAAAAGTTGGCTTAAAGCTCAACATTCAGGAAACGAAGATCATGATATCTGGTCCCATCACTTCATGGGAAATAGATGGGCAAACAGTGGAAACAGTGTCAGACTTTATATTTTGGGGCTCCAAAATCACTGCAGATGGTGACTGCAGCCATGAAATTAAAAGACGCTTACTCCTTGGGAGAAAAGTTATGACCATCCTAGATAGCCTATTGAAAAGCAGAGATATTACCTTGCCAACAAAGGTCTGTCTAGTCAAGGCTATGGCTTTTCCTGTTGGTCATGTATGTATGTGAGAGTTGGACTGTGAAGAAAGCTGAGTGCTGAAGAATTGATGCTTTTTTTTTTTTTTATTCCACTTTACAATACTGTATTTGTTTTGCCATACATCGGCATGAATCCACCACAGGTGTATATGAGCTCCCAATCCTGAATCCCCCTCCCACTCCCACCCCACATTGTCTCTCTGGATCATCCCCGTGCACCAGCCCCAAGCATCCTGCATCCTGCATCGAACATAGACCAGTGCCTCGTTTCTTACATGATAGTATACATGCTTCAATGCCTTTCTCCCAAATCATCCCACCCTCTCCGTCTCCCTCAGAGGTCAAAAGTCCGTTCTATACATCTGTGTCTCTTTTGTTGTCTCTATGGCATTGGAGAAGACTCTTGAGAGTCCCTTCAAGTGCAAGGAGATCCAACCAGTCCATACTAAAGGAAATCAGTCCTGAATATTCATTGGAAGGACTGATGATGAAGCTGAAACTCCAACACTTTGGCCACCTGATGGGAACAACTGACTCATTTGAAAAGACCCTGATGCTGGGAAAGGCGAGAGGAGAAGGGGATGACAGAGGATGACATGGTTGGATGGCATCACCGACTCAATGGACATGAGTTTGAGTAAGCTCTGGGAGTTGGTGATGGACAGGGAAGCCTGGTGTGCTGCAGTCCATGGGGTCGCAAAGAGCCGGACACGGCTGAGCAACTGAAATGAACTGAACTGAAATGTTATAGTTTCTTAAGAACTTATCTATCTGTGATGTAATCTGATAAAGTCAGCTAAATTATGTCATTTTTGAAATTTTACTTACAGGTTCAGGAATTTCATCAGGAAGAGAAACATGAAAAAAAGTGAGTTAAGACCTTTCATGATATTAAAATATATATATATCAATTGCATGAATAGAATTGCGGGTGTATGTTGTGCGACTAAATGTTCTAACTTCTGCAGTTCTCTTTCTTGTGTAACCACCGAGGGTAATTAATCTCTGATGAAATTAATATCATTTGCAGATTTAATCCAAGTTAAAATTCTATCTGTATCATGTTTAAAGTACAGTATTGTCCTTCCAATATAGTGAAGCTAATCTGGATGCTATATTTGGAGACAAATAATAGAAAAGAGTAGACATTACTTTCAGAAAGTTAAGTTCAAAGTTCACGTCTATCATTTGTTTACTGTGGGATACTGATTATTCTCTGTATATATTATTTAATTTATTTCTTATAATGAAAATAAGAAGATACCTGTTTCAGTGCCTGATAATGTGATAGATGCTCATTAGGTGGTGGATCTTCCTTTCAGTGGATGCATTCATCACATGTAAATATTCTTAACTTGATTGATTTTGCTTTTACTCTTCTGAAAATATGGCAGTATTCAATAATGCAAGGCAGTAAGGTTTTCTTTAGCAGCATTTTTACACTTGTCATAATTTTAAAGTTTCATCCTTTTAATAACTATCTAGTGGTAAGAACTTGTATAGTGAAGGGCACACTTATTTACTTAATTAGTACACTGTCCAGGACAATATCTCTGACATGATATAAATTCACCAATTTATATTACTTAGCAATTGCTTTTTAAATGTAATTCATCAAAACTGTATTTTTAAACTTATCTGAATAACTTTAATAGACATTTCTATTAAAACGTTTCTTTACTCTCTCCTCTGAAAATCCATCATTGAGTGTATCCCAGAAATAGTGAAAGGGGTTCTACTCTAAAGTATTGGATAGCAAATTGAGTTACTGCTTTAGGTATATCATATTTATACCAGTTAGTATAAACTGTTAAGTGGTCATTTATATTTGTGTCAGTGATCTGTAATTTTCATTCTAAAATCCCACCACTCTTTCTTGAGAGCTTCACTGAAAGTGACATGTGAATATTTGCTTGGTTATTTAACATCTAAATCCAAAATAAACTTCTTAAAGCAGTCATTTGAATTTACATCCCATTCCTCATCATTCTTCATGCATTTCCAGAATATAACCTAAAGTGAAATACATGAAATATGAAACATATAGTGATATGTGATGTTATAAAATAGATTAAATAATTTCAAGATGTACTGTATTGGTTTGGGGTTATTTGGAATGAATGTGTTTTCTCCTTAGTGGGGGTAAAATATAAGCTCCGGAGGGTGGGGAGGGATAAAAATTAACTGACCATCTCTGTCAAATTGACAAAAAACTATGTTGACAGACTTTAAAAACCTATTTTACTTTTAGCAAACCCTGAAATCAAGGCACTTGCTTTCGATAATTTTGTTTTAAATTAAGTTTGCAGTCAGAAAGATTTAAAGCTCAAAATTTTTTTTTGAATTTTATGTGTTCTGTTTAGTGTTCCTGATATTTCTTGCTTGCTGTTGCATAAATAATAAGTCAGTTTTCTCTTGGACAACCTAGATTTAATTCTACAAATCAGTTAGATTAAAATATTATTTTAAATTGTACTATCTAATTAATTGGTAAAAATATTTAACATTGTCTTAGGCATTTACTTGCCTGAATGTTTTGTTTTGTTTACAGCTTTGATGTTACTCTAAGTAATTTTATGATGAGATTTAATGTCACATTCTCTGTCATATTAGAAACAGATATTTAAATACCTTATAGATTCCCCCAAACAATGTAAGTTTCATCTCTTTGACTACTTTGTTACATATTGAGAGACATGCATGCATGTGTATGTGTCTGTGTAAATATAAATGTATCATTTGTACTGTGGATAAGGTTGGAGTTGGAAAAAGGATAATAATCCTAAATTTCCACCTTAAAATTGAAAATTTTTCAGAAAACTATACACACACACACACGCACACACACATACACATACCAGTAAACCTATTAACTAGTATCTGCACATTATCTGTAGCTACAAATTTTGACATTGCATAGCTTTAAAAAAATCTCATTGAAAAATATACCATGTTAATCCTCTACATCTATAGCTATATATCTATGTTTAACTTTTAAAGTATGTTAGAAATATTTTGTCATCTGTGTCTAAAAAAGTATATTTTTTGAGTATCTTGATCAGTAGTTTCCCAGCAGGTGATATGATATCGTATTAATGGTATCACTAATAAATGCAGATATACTTTGTTGTATTAAACTTTGCTCTATGGCACTTCACAGATTATTGCATGTTTCACCAGTTGAAAGTTTGTGGCAACACTTTGTTGAACAAGTCTGTTGACGCCATTTTTCCAAAAGCATTTGCTCACTGTAAGTCTCTATGTCACATTTTGGTAATTCTCACAGTATTTCAAACTTATTATTATTATAATATTTGCTGTGGTGATCTGTGATCAATGATCTTTGTAAATTGTTTTGGGATACCACAATCTGTGCCCACAAACTTAATCAATCTTATGTATGTTCTGACCGCTACCCCAACTGATTGTTCCCTTATGTTTCTTCCTCTCCTTGGGCCTCCCTATTCCCTGAGACACAACAGTATTGCAATTAAACCATTTAATAACTCTACAATGGCCTCTAAGTGTCCAAAGAAAGAAGAGTCACTTTAAATTAAAAGCTAGGAAAAAAATAAAAAGCTAGGAATCATTAACCTTAGTGAGAAAAGCAAATCAAAAGCTGAGATGGGCTGAAAGCTAAGCTTCTTTTGCTGGTTAGTCAAGTTATAGATGCAAAGGAAAGTTCTTGAAGTAAATTAAAAGCACTATTCCAGTAAACACAGAAGTGATAAGAAAGTGAAACAGTCTTATTGTTGATATGGAGAAAGTTTTAGTCATCTATGTAGAAGATCAAATTAGCTACAACATTCTTTTCAGTGAAAGCCTAGTCCCGAGCAAGGCCCAACTCTCTTCAGTTCTTTGAAGGCTAAGAGAGGTGAGGAAGCTGAAGAAGAAAAGTTTGATGCTAGCAGAGGTTGGTTCATGGGGTTTAAGAAAAGAAGCCATCTCTGTAACATAAAAGTGTAAGATAAAGAAGCAAGCGCTGATATAGAAGCTCTAGCAAGTTATCCAGAAGTTCTAGCCAAGTTATATGAAGGTGTATACACTAAGCGTTTTTCAGTGTTTAGCCTTTTAATTGGAAGAAGATTCCATCGAGGACTTTCATAGCTAGAGAGAAGTCAGTGCCTGGCTTCAAAGCTTCAAACAACAGACTGACTCTCTTATTAGAAGCTGATGCAGTTAGTAACTTTAAGTTGAAACCAGTGTTGTTACTATTCTGAAAATTTTATGCCTCTTAAGAATTAGGCTAAATCTACTCTGCTTGTGCACTGTAAATGGAAGCACAAAGGCTAGATGACAGCGTATCTGTTTGCAATACGGTTTGCTGAATATTTTAAGGCAACTCTAGGGACCTACTGCTTAGAAGAAATATTCCTTTTAAAATATTACTACTCATTGACAATGCATCTAGTCACTCAAGAGCTCTGATGGAGATGTACAATTAGATTAATATGTTTTAATGCCCCTAGCACAACATCCATTTGCAGCCCCATGGATCAAGGAGTTATTTCAACTTTCATGTCTTTTTTTTTTTTTTTTCAGAAATAGAAATGCATTTTGTAAGGCTTTAGCTGTCATAGATAGTAATTCCTCTGATGGATCTAGACAAAGTAAACTAAAAACCTTCTGGAAGGAATTCTAGATGCCATTAAGAACATTAATGATTCATGAAAAGAGATCAGAAGTTTATTTCACTGCTCATAGATGACTTTGAGGGGTTTAAGACTTAAATGGAATAAGTAATGGCAAATGTTGGAATTAGAAGTGGAGCCTGAAGATGTGACTACATTGCTGCAATCTTCTGGTAAAACTTGAACAGAGTCGCCTCTTCTGCATAAGCAAAGAAAGTAGTTTCTTGAGATGGAATCTACTCCTGGTGAAGATGTTGTGAAGATTGTTGAAAAGATAACAACGTATTCACAATATTGCATAAACTTAGTTGGTAAAGCATAAGCAGAGTTTGAATGGATTGACTCCAATTTCTTTAAAAAGTTCTACTGTGGGTAAAATGCTATCCAACAGTATTGCATACTACAGAGAAATTGCTTTTGAAAGGAAGAGTCAATTGATGACATAAACTTTAATATTGTCTTATTAATAAATTGCTAATGACCACATCAGCTTTAGCAACCACCACCCTGATCACTCTCAGCAGCCATCAACACTGAGGAAAACTCTCCATGAACAGAAAGCTATGAATCACTGAAGGCTTAGATAACGGTTAGCATTTTTGAAATTTTTTAAATTAAGGTATGTACATTATTTTAGATGTGATGGTATTGCACTCTTAATAGACTATGCTGTAAGTATAACTTTTATATACACTGGGAAGCCAAAAAAATTATATGACTTGCTTTATTGGGATATTCACTTTATTGTGGTGGCCTGAAAACTAACTTGAAATATTCCCAACATATGCCTGTATAGAAAAGGAGAAGAGAATTTGGAGATAAGGTAACTGGTTTTAGATGTAGTAGAAATGTCTGATTTAAGAGGCTGGAAATTATTTTACATCTATTTATGCTACAAACTAGTTGTTTGATCTTGGCAATGTCACTTCTTTGTTCTGTCTCAGTTTCCTCATATATAAAAGAAGAATATTAAAACATAAAATCTCTATAGTGCATCAAAATTTCCTAAGTCAGTGATTTATGATTGTCAGTACTTACATTTAATGGGCATCTGGGTGCATTGTTTTCCGTTTGTCTCCAGCCACTTAATACTTAAGAGTCTGTTGAATTGGCATGGCTAATTCTGAAAGATAATCAATATGTAGAAATTGCTAATGAATCTATCATACAACCCATTAGGTATTTTGTTGAGGCAAAAATTTTAAAATAATATGATTTTAGATATTATTTTATCATTTTAGAATATTATTTTAGAATCAGGAGGTCTGATGAAGTAAGCAGTACCCATTCTCAAAAACTCAAAACTGGATAGCTCTCATTATATATATATACAGTGGCAGGAATGAATGACAGCATCTTATTATCCCATTCTACTTTCTGAATTTTCATACAAATCCAATATTACAACATCAGTGAGCTCATAATCGTTCTTTCTACTCTGGGCTTTGGCTCTGCACAATGTCACTGTTAAGTACATATTTGCTTGAGGAATGATGATGCAAAAATTGCAAGCTGCCTACCTGGTAATTAGTCTTCCTTTCATACATATCAACTGAACCCAGATTGCATTTAGGGGAGCACATTCATAGCTGAAAAGTTTCCCAGCTTCCCTTGCAGATAAGATTGATCAGATCGCCTAATTATAGCCAGAGTGATACACAGGAGAGTCATGTGGTAGTGTTACCAAAAGCAGGGTTTAGCCACTTGCTGCTCCAAAGCCAATAAAGAAGCCAGTTGGTGGGAAGTTTGCTTTATTTTAGATGCCAGCAACCAGAGGGGAGAATGGATGCCTGTCCAAATGCAGCCTCCCCCCACTGATAGTCAGTGGGAAAAACTTTTATAGTCAGAGGGAGGGGGCTACATGCAGTAACAGTACAGTCAGCTCTGACAGTCATTTTGAAATTGGTCATTGGTGGTTTGAACCACGTCATCTTGATTGTTTTAGGTACAGTTAATCCTCAGTTCTGTGTTTAGTTTGTTTCCATTTCTTTGAGGCCAGTTATCAGAAATGTGGAATCTTATGTCATGACTACAATCTGGTCATTACGTGTTCTTTGATCTCCTTTGACCATTTTCCTTTCTATCTGCATGTTCTCAGTTCTCTGATTGCACTTATTCTTTGGCTAAAGTTTTTCCACAGACAAAAGACAGACAGAGGACATGGCAGTCGGGGCCAAGGACCATAGGGTCCTGCTCCATTACAGTTGTCATTGTTGTTATTCAGTCACTAAGCCATGCAGTAGACCAGGTTCCTCTGTCCTCCACTATCTCCCAGAATTTCTTCAAGTTCATGTTCATTGAGTTGGTGAGGCTATCTAACCACCTCATCCTCTGCTTTTCCCTTCTCCTTTTGCCTTCAGTCTTTCCCAGCATCAGAGTATTTTACAGTGAGTCAGCTTTTGGCATCAGATGGCCAAATTATCAACATCAATCTTTCCAATGAACATTCAGGTTGATTTTCTTAAGGATGGACTGGTTTGATCCCCTTACAGTCCAAGAAACTCTCAAGAGTCCTCTCTAGCACCACAAGTTGAAAGCATCAATTCTTTGGTGCTCAGCCTTCTTTATGGTTCAACTCTCACATCTGTACATGACTACTGGAAAAACCATAGCTTTGACTAGATGGGCCTTTGTTGGCCAAGTGATATCTCTGCTTTTGGATGTGCTGTTGCAAAGAATCAGACACAACTGAGCGACTGAACTGAACTAGGTTTGTCATAGCTTTTTCCTTCCAAGGAGCAAGTATCTTTCAATTTCATGCCTTCAGTTACCACCTGCAGTGATTTTGGAGCCCAAGAAAATAAAATCTGTCACTGCTTCCGCTTTTTCCTCTCTTATTTGCCATGAAGTGATGGGACCAGATGTGATGATCTTAGTTTTTTTTAATGTTGAGTTTTAAGGCAGCTTTTTCACTTTCCTCTTTTACCCTCAAGAGGCTCTGTAGTTACTTTTCACTTTTTGCCAGTAGAGTGGTGTCATCTGCATATCTGAGGTTGCTGATATTTTCCCAGAAATCTTGATTCTAGTTTGCGATTCATCCAGCTTGGAATTCAGAGTGATGTACTCTGCATATAAGTTAAATAAGCAGGGTGACGACATACAGCCTTGTCACATTCCCTTCCCAGTTTTGAACCAGTTGTTCCACGTCCAGTCCTGTTACTTCTTGACCCACATACAGGTTTCTCAGGAGACAGGTTAAAGTAATCTGATACTCCCAACTCTTTAAGAATTTTCCACAGTTTGGGTTAAGTATACCTCTTTAAGGGCTTCCCCTGTTGCCTCAGAGGTTAAAGCATCTGCCTCCGATGCAGGAGACACGGGTTCGATCCCGGGGTCAGGAAGATCCCCTGGAGAAGGAAGTGGTAACCCACTCCAGTATTCTTGCCTGGAGAATCCTATGAACAGAGGAGCTTGGCAGGCTACAGTCCATGGGGTTGCAAAGAGTTGGACATAACTGAGCGACTTCACTTCACTTCATAGCTCTTTAAAAGAAAACACTCAATTGGCATGAAACTTTTTGCCTTGTATCCATGTCCTTCATTGCTGTAACTTCGATATGTTAGTCTCTCCCACAGGGTCGTATTGATGCCTCAGTATCTAGTCCTATGTTCTTGAGCCACTGAATCAACAACACAGCTGCTTAACTACAAAACTCCTATTACTTGAGCAGACACTTCTACTTTATTAGTTCAGTTCTGTTCAGTTCAGTCGCTCAGTTGTATCTGACTCTTTGTGACCCCATGAATTGCAGCACGCCAGGCCTCCCTGTTCATCACCATCTCCCGGAGTTCATTCAGACTCATGTCCATTGAGTCCGTGATGCCATCNACATAGGGAGTAGGTTTACCTTCTGAGGATGAAGAACTTAGGCAATCTCCTCCAAGCTTACATGGGTGATAAACAGTAAAGAGAAGATTTGAATCTGGACTCCTGGTTCCAAAGTCAAACTTTGAGAACTACACCAAAATCTTTTCTGTTGATGAATATCACATTTTAATCTCAGACATGTTAATCACCAAAAGTAAATATAATAGAGCTAAATATATTTATTATAATAAAACAATTTATATATTCGGTAAGGTGGAAGATTATTTATCTCCATTCTTGCCAAACTTCTGTAAAAATCTTTAATAACTTAATGAGGCACTGAAAAGATACAGCAGCTTCAAAGTTAAAATTCGGCGTTTCTGAGTACAATAATACCCCAAACTTGCATTTAGATTACTCTATACTGGTCTACAGATATTTTCTTCAGAGAGGGTATCAAGTCATCAAGAGACAAATTGAGTTCTCAGTGTGGTTGCTTGTGGGTAGAATGCATCCTGGAGTGAGGGTGGAATTCAATCTCATCCTTGCACACCCAGAGCCTAACTAACAGAGCATGTAACAGGAAGGTCTTCTTATGGGTTCCTTTAGGAAAACAAGCCGCAGCACAGAAGCTCTCAGAATAAAACATATAAAAGAAATGTAAGCACACATACACGAAGATAAAGATAAATAAGCTCTGTATGAACCTACTACCAAATATGGAAGATCAGTTCAGTTCAGTTCAGTTCAGTCACTCAGTCGTGTCTGACTCTCTGCGACCCCATGAATCGCAGCANCACCCAGAGCCTAACTAACAGAGCATGTAACAGGAAGGTCTTCTTATGGGTTCCTTTAGGAAAACAAGCCGCAGCACAGAAGCTCTCAGAATAAAACATATAAAAGAAATGTAAGCACACATACACGAAGATAAAGATAAATAAGCTCTGTATGAACCTACTACCAAATATGGAAGATCAGTTCAGTTCAGTTCAGTTCAGTCACTCAGTCGTGTCTGACTCTCTGCGACCCCATGAATCGCAGCACGCCAGACCTCCCTGTTCATCACCATCTCCCGGAATTCACTTAGACTCATGTCCATCGAGTCCGTGATGCCATCCAGCCATCTCATCCTCATTCGTCCCCTTCTCCTCCTGCCCCCAATCCTGCCCAGCATCAAAGTCTTTTCCTCTTCGCATGAGGTGGCCCAAGTACTGGAGTTTCAGCTTTAGCATCATTCCTTCCAAAGAAATCCCAGGGCTGATCTCCTTCAGAATGGACTGGTTGGATCTCCTTGCAGTCCAAGGGACTCTCAAGAGTCTTCTCCAACACCACAGTTCAAAAGCATCAATTCTTCGGCGCTCAGCCTTCTTCACAGTCCAACTCTCACATTCATACATGACCACAGGAAAAACCATAGTCTTGACTAGACGGACCTTAGTCGGCAAAGTAATGTCTCTGCTTTTGAATATGCTATATGGAAGATAAATGCTGATAATTTGCGGACATGGAAATAATTTTGAGCTCTTGAATGTAAGGTGCTAACTACATAAAGCTGATATAAGTGGTAAGTTTTAAATCAAATACTGGCTATCTTTCCTAATGCTAACACCAAGAAAAAAAATAAATTAACTTGTAATATATGATTGTTCAAAGTACATTGACCATGGGTAACTTCTCTGTATGAATCATTAGCTTCATAACTTAAATGCATTTTGGGATAAGAGATTTGTACTATTCAATGGGTTTAATGAATACATGAGCTCTGAGGACTTTCAATAACAACTAGAAATGTTAATTGAAACTTAAATGAACTGTCTTTTGTCAAGAGCACTGCATCTCACATTGGTTTGTTGCCTTTGAAGCAACTAATACTCATATTTCTAGACCAGTGGGGCTTCCCAGGTGGCATGGTGATAAAGAATCTGCCTGTCAATGCAGGAGCTTCAAGAGACACAAATTCAATCCCCTGGATCGGGATGATCCCCTGGAGTCAGAAATGGCAACCAGCTCCCGTGTTCTTGCCTGGAAAATTCCATGGACAGAGGAGCTTGGAGGGCAACAGTCCATGGAGTCACAAAGAGTTGGACATGACTAAGGAACTAAGGACATTCAGTGCACATAAGTCACCATGTTCTATATATTACATCTTCACTCTTTAGAAGACTTTAGAAGTCTTACTGATTGCCATTCAATAAGAATCAATAAGAAAGGTGGGTAAAATTATACTATTATCTTGAAAAGTATAATTTTCTATGTGGGTTTCCAGTTGACACAGTGGTATAAAAACCACTTGTCAATGTAGGAGATGTGCGTTCAATCCCTAGATCAGGAAGATCCCCTGGAGTAGAAAATGGCAACCCACTCCAGTATTCTTGCCTGGGAAATTCCATGTATAGGAAACCTGGCAGTCAATGAAGTCGTAAAGAGTAAGCCACGACTGAGCAACCGAACAAGCAAGCATGCACGCACACAAGTTATGAAGACATTCTGCTACTTTTTCAAATCCTGGAAAAACCAAAGGCCAGATATTGATAAAGAAATGGTAATAGAGTGACTCTACAAACTCAGTCTCACGTTCAACTTTCACATAACCTACACATTCTCATAAGTACACAAGTATAAAACAGTTAAGTCTATTAATTACATGCTGATAATTACATTTGCAATTTAAAATAATTTCATTATAAATGAGTAGTCCCTTTACCATTTCAGGCATCAATTTTGCCATTGATCAAACTGTATTAAATTCCATATAAATTTCTATACTAGCCAAATCAAATTTTATTTTGAAGATGCACCTAGAGTAGTTCACTTTAAAGGGGATTTGTTAATGTATTTAATAGCATATTGTAATTATTTTTGGAACAATTGTGACCTATTTTCTCTCTATTAATCTATTGAGTTCCTGTGACAAATCCCTATAATTTGAGTGGCTTAAAACAACAGAAATTTATTATCATCCAGCTGTGAAAACTGGCAGTCTGAAATCACTGTGTCAGTAAGTCCATTTTACTCAATACTCCATACTCTACCATCTTAGTCTCTGGCGACTGCCTGCAATCTCTGATATTCCATGGCTTATAGTTGCATAATGTCAGTCTCTGTCTCCTGCTTCACATACTCTTCCCCTGTATTTCTCCCCTTCTATATATATCTTTTTCTTTGCTTGTAGGGACACATTGAATTCAGGACTCAATCCACAATGAGGTCTTCTTGAGATCCTTAACTTGATTATACCTGAAAAATCTCTTTCCAAATGAGGTTACATTCGCAGGTACTGGGGGTAGGACTTGGACATGTCTTTTTAAGGGCTGATATTAAATGCACTACAATTAAGTGGGTAATACTAAAATAACAGATATACCAGCTTCAAGTAATTTCCTTTCAATATTTCTGTTCAAAAAGATTAGAAAAAAACCTCTTCCATTGAAGGTTATAGGATGAATAATCATTTTCATCAATGGGCTAGAATTATTTATGATCTATACATTAGCATAAAAGCACTTTCCAAACTGTGTCATATTTGTTTGGACACACTCTTGAAATGATCACATTATATTCCATTTAGTTGTCTTGGTTTGTATGTATGTCTTTAACTCTGCTAGTACACATGGCAACTTTCAAGAGGGACTTCCCAAGGGGCTCAGTGATAAAATATCAGCCAGGAATGCAGGAGATGCAGGTTTGATTCCTGGATGCAGAAGATCCCTTGGGGAAGGAAATGACAACCAAATACAGTATTATTGCTTGGGAAATTCCATGGACGGAGGAGCCTGGCAGGCTATAGTCCAAGTCCATGGACTCTCAAAAGAGTCAGATGTGACTTAGCAGCTAAACAACAAAGACCTTCAAGAGGCTTTTAATCAACTACCTATCTATCTATGTGTCTGTGTGTGTGTGTGCATATATATATATATATGGAAAGAGGGTTATGAATGGGAAATGATATAATCATAGCTGTGACAATAATAAAGCAAAATATAAAAAGTCACAGAAGAAGCAAGACAGGAAAGATAGTTTGATGTAGGGGCAAGCAAGATATATAAAAGAAAATGAAAATCGTTTTCAGAGTTCAGAAAATTCAGTAGAGAAATAAAACAAAGAAAGTAAAAAATAAACCTTGAATTAGAAGCTAGCTACTAGNAAATATAAAAAGTCACAGAAGAAGCAAGATAGGAAAGATAGTTTGATGTAGGGGCAAGCAAGATATATAAAAGAAAATGAAAATCGTTTTCAGAGTTCAGAAAATTCAGTAGAGAAATAAAACAAAGAAAGTAAAAAATAAACCTTGAATTAGAAGCTAGCTACTAGCATTGATTATTCCTTTTATGTCACTTTAAATCCCTGTGGTTTTACCTCTTATTCCACTAGTAGCTATGGCAACTAGCTCACTAGGCTTGGCTAGTCTGGAGCAGGTACAGCTGCTTCTTGACCAGAGGATTTTATGATGTTCTAACCAGTCTGAATCCTGGAAGTGTGCTCAGCCTTCACTCATCAACAAGCTGGAATTGTTAGACAGTTAATGCCCCTAGGACAACATTTGTCCAATGGAGAACAGGAATCAGTTGATAAACCTATGTCCTTTCTTCCTTGAACAACTATTTCAGAGGTAAGCCATTTAGGAAGGTCTTGGAGATCAAGCAACAAATTAAGTATCCCTATGGGTAACTTAGAAACACAATCTTATATTGGCTATTTCACTGCCCTAATTTCACTCTTGCTTCTTAGCCTCAAATTCCCAAATTGTTAATAATTTCTCAAGAATAAACTTTTGTCTTGGATTTTTTCTCAGGAACACCTAGGCTAAATATTATCTGTTCATCTGGTTTATGAAATGAATTGCAATTGTCTTAAAAATGCTTTTATATTAAAATAAGCAGACACCCCAAATCCAAGGAAATATGATCAACCTGGAAACCAAGAAGACAAGGCTCTAATGGTTCCCGAGACTCTGCCCAGACTCTAGGTCCTGACTCTGGTCTTGGCCATCACCATCTTCAAGCATTTTTACTGGAACTTGGTTGGAAGAGAGAAGAGCATCACAGTGAACTGATCTCCTTCACTTTTCTCTGATGATAGAGGCAGTTCGAGGACTGGGTTTTTCAGTACATTACAGTAAGGTCCCTGAGTCTTTATGTCTTCCTATATGTCACTGAACTCAGTAAATCTTATGTGGTTTTGCTGCAGCTGTCCTGGCATCTCCAAAAACACAAATGTATAATTGAGATTGATCTTTGTGGTTATCAAAGTTCTGTAGGAATTCTTTTACCTGCCATTCAGAGAAGATGACGCCACCTTTTGAAGTGCTGATTTAGGGCCAAATTTCAGAAT
>SJYV01029949.1:26149-80191 GCA_006410875.1 Neotragus pygmaeus
TTTTGAAAATACTTTTTTTTTGAAATTCATGTACACTGTCCTTTTAAATAATGAAGTTTTAGTCTAGCTTAATTTTGTTCCTGGAGATAATAATTGCTATTCTTATTTAAAATAAAACAATAATTAAAAGGTAATTATTAATACATCTAGTTTAGTTCAAACAGAATCTGTTCTAGGAAACTCAAGTTAACAAAAGTTTTATATCTTTAATTAAATGTTTACTCACTAATTTCTTTTTAAATTTTAATTTTTTTCAGTTCCATCAAGAAACAGAGCTTTATTTTTCTTTTGGCTGCACTGTGGTGGCCTATGGGATCTTAGTTCCTTAATCAGGGATTGAACCTACACCATCTGCACTGAATCTTAAACCCTGAGCCACAAGAAAAGGCCTTACTCTATTCTTTATCCAACTTGATATTGATTAATACATTGTTTTTAGAGTTGTTTATTTACTTCTAGGTGAAAGAAAGAGGAAATGTGATGTATAGCACGGCAACTGTTGTGCTTTATAATGTGGAGCAATCCATTTATATTTTAGTGATTAAAACATATTTTGTAGCAAGTATTATGCTAGCCATTAAGAATGCAATGATGAGCATGGCACTCCTGGAGAAGCCTAGTAATGTGGAGCATTCAATCAAGTAACTAAGATTGGAAGCATAGGAAGAGAAACGAAACAAGGACTATTTCACAAAAGGCTTGGTCTCTAAACTGAGAGGTAAATTTTCCAATGAAATTAATATTTTTAGAAAACCACTGGCATGATAAGATAAATGTTTTATTATTAACTTTTAATATATTCAGAGATAAGACAATTAACCTGGGCATTTAATTGTATTGAATTAAAATTCTTGGGTGTTTAAGAAAGATCACTGTCAGATTTAAGACTTGGCATATTGAACTCTTGGTGAGATGATGTTTCCCTAATTCTTTATTTCTTTTCTTTGGCTTAATTACTTTGTTGGTAACTTGTAACATTTTATTTCAAGGATTATACTGAGAACAGACTGTCACTTTAGAGTGTGATCTGAAGTTTTAAAAAATAACCTTAATTTCCCTACATCAGTTTGTTTATAAACTTTTCTCCATTTTTCCATTTTCTAATTTATAATAACCTTATTACTTTTACTATGTAGAAATTTTACCTGTAGAAAATTCAATTAATCTACATAATATTTGAGTATAATCTTACCCTTGTAAGCTTGACATATAAGCATTTATTATTTGTATTTCAAATAATTATTTTAATATGTCTTTTTCCTAAGCAATTAGCAAACTGGTTCTTTGGAAACTTCTGTATTTTTCTTATCATATGATAATTCCAAAGGGATAAATATGTTTTATTTAATGGGCCTCTGTATGTCTTTTCAGGGCTTCCCAGGTAGCTCAGTGGTAGAAGAANTAATATGTCTTTTTCCTAAGCAATTAGCAAACTGGTTCTTTGGAAACTTCTGTATTTTTCTTATCATATGATAATTCCAAAGGGATAAATATGTTTTATTTAATGGGCCTCTGTATGTCTTTTCAGGGCTTCCCAGGTAGCTCAGTGGTAGAAGAATCCGGTTGCTAATGTAAGAGACACAGTAGACACCGGTTTGATCCCTGGGTCTCGAAGATCCCCTGCAGTGGGAAGTGCCAGCCCACTCGGTACTCTTGCTGGGAAAATTGCATGGTCAGAGGAACCTGGTGGGCTATAGTCTAAAGAGTCAAATATGACTGGGCTTGCACGCATATGTCCTTTGGATGAGAGCAGATGATTGAACACTTCTAGTTTTCTTCTTAAGCACAAGGAAAAAATAAAAGAAAATTAGATTGGTAACATTCTGCCATCTGTTACTGCTTACTTTACTGGTCCTCTAGGATATCACACCTCAGTGGCAGATAATGTGGCTTGGTTTTTGATCTGCCCAATGTTCAGATTCTCCTCTGGTTCTTGTCAGCAACTAGATTTCTGGCATTTTTCTCTGCCTCTCCCTCTCCATCTCTTTCTCTTACTCCTTCCTACTTTGCTAACTCCCTCTCAGCTTCTCTGCCTAAAAGGAAGCAATCAAGGCAGTTTTTGTACAAGTTGCTCTCCCAGAAAGGTCAAAAGAAATAAAAATTTAATTTGGCCTCAAGCCTAAGCCATGTTCTACTTGTCAGTTCTTTTTCAGAAAAAAGAAAAAAAATCTATGTTGAGATTTGAGCAACTATGTATCCTATGTCTTTTCAGTTTTTTTGAATGATTATACTCTGAAGGGGAAGATGGGTGAGAATTAGACCCTGAATGTTTAATGCAGTATGATATAAGAAGGAGATTTATTAGTCTGGTAAAGGAGATATACAAAATTCATCAAAAAAAATTTTTTTACTGTTTTTTTCTGTGCCTACTTCTATGCACAGTGTAGTTAATAAAACTAACAAGACATCACCCAGAAACTGAGGCTTATAATCCCATTTGANACCAGTCACATGCACAACTGGGTATTGTTTTTGCTTTGGCTCCATCCCTTCATTCTTTTTGGAGTTATTTCTCCACTGATCTCTAGTGGCATATTGGGCACCTAATGACCTGGGGAGTTCCTCTTTTGGTATCCTATCATTTTGCCTTTTCATACTATTCATGGGGTTCTCAAGGCAAGAATACTGAAGTGGCTTGCCATTCCCTTCTCCAGTGGACCAGTTTCTGTCAGCCCTCTCCACCATGACCTGCCTGTCTTGGGTTGCCCCACAGGTATGGCTTGGTTTCAGTGAGTTAGACAAGGCTGTGGTCCTTGTTTGATTAGACTGACTAGTTTTCTGTGATTATGGTTTCAGTGTGTCTGCCCTCTGATGCCCTCTTGCAACACCTACCATCTTACTTGGGTTTCTCTTACCTTGGGTGTGGGGTATCTCTTTTCGGCTGCTTCAGCAAAGCACAGCCGCTGCTCCTTACCTTGGACGAGGGGTATCTGCCTGCCACCACCGTTCCTGACGTTCAATGTGGAATATCTCCTCTAGGCCCTCCAGTGCCTGCGCCTGCGCAGCCACCGCTCCTCGGATTGCTTCTCGGGTTGCTCCTCCCAGCTGCCCACCCTGGCCTCGGGCATGGGTGGCTCCTCCTAGCTGCCGCCCCTGGCCTGGGGGTTCCCGCTGGCTCCTCAGGGTCACTGCCCCTGGCCTCCATTGTGAGGTGGCTTCTTCCAGCCACCCCTGACCTCGGAGGTGGGGTGTCTCCTCTGGCAGCCTGGCCTTGAACGCGGGGTAGCTCCACCCAGCCGCTGCCCTGACTCGGACGCGGGGTAGCTCCTCTCGGTCGCCACCCCGACCTCAGACACAGGGTAGCTCCTCTCGGCGTTCCTGCACCACAGCAGCCTGGCACTCTAGGCCTCCGCCCCTGACCTCGGACTGGGGTAGGTCCTCTCGGCCACGCTTAGTGAGCCGGCCCGCCTCTCATATGGCAGTGAAATTTTTTTATATCATGCAAAATTCATTCTTCACTGATGGCTACATGGATGATTGATAGGTGTATTTGATGAAGGAATAGAAGAGGTAATAACTAAATAACTTCAGAAACACAGGAAGTTGTGCCTCTGGTCCTAGACTTTGAGTATGTTAGAAATATTTTATAGACACAATAACATTCAAGTCCAGGAGAAGTAGTGAGGTAGAAAATTATCATAAGTCATTCTGTAACATAAAATTATATATTTCTAAAGTTCCACGATCAAATGTAGGTGTTGAGAAAAAATTACAATAGAAAGGAGACAAGGATAAATTATGCTTTCTTACAATTCTGTTTCTTTAGCCTTGCTTGGAATCAGCACACAAAGAACATGGTCAACAACGCTAAGTTCTGCCAAATTAGAAGGTAAACTTCTAATGTAATAGCCCTTAATGAACCTAACAAACATTCAGAGCATTGCATTATAACTTTACAGAATGGGCGATAAAAGAAAAATAGTGTTAACATGTCTATTCAATAGATTAAAAAAATGATTCTAACTTGCTTGGTAAGATCCTTAAAATTTGAGTAAATGACTTTTTTTTTTTACAAATTTCCTCAGAGTCATATTATAAACTGTATATCACAGTAATGAAATCACAGAAGAATTTCTTTCCAAGATTTTGAAAGACTTTGTAGAATGGGTAACTGGATTCTACGCTTGTCCAGGAATTAGATGACTACTTTGGGCCCAGTTGTTTACTTTTTCTGAACTTTATTTTCTTATGTTTAAAATGAAAATAATAATACCAAATTCACAAGATTGCATTAAGATGCAGTAGCTTCATAAATGTAATTATCAGAATGAAATTTCCAAGTCAATACACAGAACAGTGAGGTAAAGCAGAAAATTAATTTCTACTAAGCACTAAAAATTCCAAATATATTATACTTCTTTCAAACACTTTACCTGGACCATCCTATCCTCCAAACATCTAGAACTCTTATTTCTTCTTCTTCTTCTAATAAACTCTTATTTATTAATGTTGAAAAAGTAAACTTCAGAGAATTTCTGCTAGGAAAATTATGAGCAATTTCTTTTGTATGTAGGATCACTGACTTGCCATCATTTCTTTTTTCTAACTTGGCTGATTTTTATGATATCATCAGCTATTTTAGGGCTTTCCTCGTAGCTCATCTGATAAAGAATCTACCTGCAATGCAGGAGACCCCGGTTCAATTCCTGGGTTGGGAAGATCTGCTGGAGAAGGAATAGGCTACCCACTTCAGTATTCTTGGGCTTATCTGGTGGCTCAGCTGGTAAAGAATTCGTCTGCATTGGGGGAGACCTGGGTCTCATCCCTGGGTTTGGAAGACCCCTGGAGAAGTGTACAACTACCCACTCCAGTATTCTGGCCTGGAGAATTCCATGGACTGCGTAGTCCATGGGATCATAAACAGTTGGACCTGACTGAGCAATTTATACTTTCACAGCTATATTTTAGAAATATTTAACTAAGTTTCTTGGTTATGGTGGATTTTGTGATTGTTGATATTTAGGCTATGAAGTTATTTGTCTTCTCTTTTCCCTTTCCTTCTCTTCCTATTTCTCTTCCTTTCTGTCTTCTTTTACAATATGATTTCAGATATGTAGTTATCAGTTAGTCTGGAAAATGAGAATTAGTGCCATGATGGACAAATGACCAAGTGAAAACATAGCAGTCTTATTCCAGATTAAGAGTCTAAAGAGATACAAGGACCAGAAGTAATTTGTGATACTTGGTAAATTGTTGGATTAAAAGACAAAAATAGGTATTTTGGAGGCAGTTGTATAAAGTGCGATGTAACCTATTAACCAGACTATACTATGGAATTATCATTCATTTTTAACCATGATAATGGCATTATGTTTCTGCATGAGAATGTCATTATCTTAGGAGATGAATGTTGAAATACTTACGAATGAATTTTCTTAAATTCATGTATGATGACATCAACTTAATTTCAGGTTGTTCAGAAACAAATTGTTAGATAGACATAGAAATAAAATGTGACAGGATATTAATATTTAGAGAATCTACATAGGTTTATATTGTTGTTCATTTTACTCTTTCTTCACATTTTTTTTGGCTGATTTTTTTCAAAATAAAGAGTTTGGAGGAAAATATATGTGCTTCTCTCACCCTTATTTACGTATATGCTTTGTCCCACCCTCTACAAAAAAGAGTTTTTAGCCTCTGTTTTACTTCCTGGATTTTCCAGGACAAACTACCACCACAGACTTGGTGGCATAAAACAGCAGAAAGGTATTCTCTGACAGTTTTGGAGAATAGGAATACAAAATCAGTATGCTGACAGAGTCACAGACCCTGTGGACTCTGGAGGGAAAATTTTTGTTTTTCCCTAGTCTCTGTCTAGTTTCTAGTGGCTCTTGACAACCTTTGCTCTTCCTTGGCTTGTAAAGAGGGGCATCACTTCAGTCCCTCTATGTGTTCTGTGTCTCTGTGTATCTGTTCTCTCTCTCTCTCTTTTTGTTTTTAATCAATATAAGGAAAGCAGTGACTATATTTAGTGCCTATACTAATCTAGTCTGACTTCATCTTAACTCATTATATCTCTGAAGACCTTATTTCCAAGTAAAGTTACATTCCCAGGTTCTGAGTAGGCATGGATTTTAAGAGGGACTAGTCAACCTTTTACACCTTCTTATTTCTAATTTCCAAGTTAAAAGTCTTCCCAAAGTGAACAATAAGCATTATTCTCCCTTCTTTATTTCATACTAAACATAGTATTAACCTACTTTATCAACTGGATTTATCCTGGCTGTGCCATCACAGGTATATAGGAGCATACTAGGTGACCTCAGGCACCAAACCGTAGATGCATTCCTCTTCTATATTGACCCAAGTGACGATTTCATTTTCTCACCCAAAAGTATTTCATTTTTTCCTCCTCCTCTAACCCTTCTTATGTTCTTTCTCCTGTTTCTTCCTTTATTTTTTGTTTTTAATTGTCTTTTATGCAATCACACAGGTCAGCTAGGAGCTACTGGGCCACTTTGATTTTGTGCCTGAATAATACAGTAAAAATAATTTTATATTCACATTCGTATGTCATAAAAATGTCTCCGTACTAGTAATAAGACTAGCTTTTCTTATTGAATCTGTATTCTGTGATAAGAATTATGGCCCGGCAACATAAGTGCTTTACGTGAATGGTTAAGGATATCTTCCTATAACTCTACAATATAGATAGTTTTATTATCACCTGTTATAAAAATGGAGAAACCGAATTAAATACTTTGTTCAAGACCACATATCTAGTAAATTTTTGCCAGACTGATATAGGAACCCAAGCATAAGTACAAAAATACTCTTAACCCACAAGACATTCTCCTGAAATTCAAATCAAGTGGGGACCACACTATTACTAGGACCTGTTCTCCGTCTGCTTGCATACAATATAGCAGCAGGTTCTGGTTGGAGTGAGGGGTAATCAGAAGTTCATATGCCTAGGTATCACCCTCTTTCTTCCAGGATACCAGGAGAATGATGGCTATAAAAATCTCTGTGGTGTCTTACTCGTATATTTTTAATGGAAGACATCTACAAGTCAGACACATCCCTTAATAGTCTCTGGTCTACAACTGCCAAGTCCCAGGTCAAAGCCTGACTAAGAAATTCATAGTAAAACTGTTATTCATTGTCCCTGTTCTTAGTTTTAGAAATAAACTTACTTATCCATGTTCCTACTGTTGGCTAAAAGTGAAGTGGTTTCTGGTCCTCAAGAAAGCTTGCCATATTATTTCAGATCCCCATCCAGCATTTTCCATAGCATTCATGTGGTGGTCCTAGTCCATATCTTGGCTTGTGCACATTCTGCTATTAAAGACAGAACTCCCTACCATCATTCCTTGCATAAGTGGTTATGCCATGACCCAAGGTTGAACTGCTAGGATGACTTATCCATATCTCTTTTTATACACAATTTGACCTTCTCCAGGACCTGCTCCTTCTGTTAGTGGATCACCCTTCCAGACAGCCACAATTAATTGAGAGAAACACACACAATTATCAAACCCTTCTTTGGAGGTTGTTTCCTTATATTGCTTGCAAATTGTGGTTTCTGGCTGGACTAAGAAGCAAGATACAATCTCTTCTTCTAGTACTTTTTAATTAGTAGTTGTTAACTCTTTCTCTTTTTGGTGGGTCAAAAATACAAAGCAAACTTGATCTTGATACATGCCCCAAATAAATTAGAGTGACAGATTTGTCCTTCTGTCTCTTCTCCCTCATTGCTGGTTTTCTTTGTCAAGATTCCTTTCCCATTTCTTTCTGAGTGATTTCCTTATTTTATGAGGCTTCATCTATCATGCCTGTGTAGATACATTCCAAAGTTAAAATCTCCATCCTTATCCCTTCTTCAGGATTTCAGATTTGCATCTTTGTATCTGTCACTTCTAATCCATCCAAATGCAAAACCAATCCTCCCCTTACAACCGCTCTTTACTTTTAAGTTATTTTAAAAATTAATTAGTTAATGATTTCTTCATCACCCTGTGCTTAGAATATTGAAGCCCATAGTGGTTTCAAAAATGGTACCATTTAAAAATTATTTCAAGCATCCATGAGAATCAGTCTGCAAAGTTTGAGATTCTCAGTGGGATTAATCTACTCACAACGTGTATCAGCTCAATAACATTTTCCCTCTATTCTTGTATCCATCTGGTCTATCAGTGTTGCTCTGCCCAATAAATTATCAGGCCCCAAGTCCTCATCTCAGACTCTGCTTATGGAGGAAATCCCACCAAAATACCATGCATATTGATTTACTAAAGATAGTCCCAATATACACCTATTATAAAAAGCTATAAATAGCACCCTCACTCACTGTTTAAATTTTCCTTGTTTGGGACCTAAATGGTACACTGATACTTATCTTACTTTGGGGATATATTAATAATATATAGTTATAGGCTCTTTCCCATATGTAATGAATGAAAATATCTATGGATGGGGTTTGGAAGTATGCATGTTTAGCAGGTAGATCAGTTGTTCCACTGCTCATTAAAATTGAAATTATTCTGAAGTGTGTAAGGCTGAAAGTCTACCTCAATTACTATAAATATTTGCTCTCAATAAACAATATCTAGATCCCTTGTATGCAAAGTCAGGCCTCTGTGCAACTCTATACTGCTTGTCCATTCTGAAACCACTTTCCTGATGGTATGTTCATTGACATCGGAATAATTGCCATTAGCCTAGTCATAGTCCTCATGATTTATTTAACAATTATCCTCCAACAGGAAGTAATCTTAACCCTCTCACACATTACCATATGTAAAAATCCAACCCATCCATCTAATCCCAAATCACGTGTTATCTTCTTATCAAAAGTGTTCTTTACTTTCAGACTTCAAATTTTATTTATTTTCTTTTGTGTTCAGTTCAATTCAGTTCAGTCACTCAGTCTTGTCCTACTCTCTGTGACCCCATGAATTGCAGCACCCCAGGCCTCCCTGTCCATCACCAACTCCCAGAGTTCACTGAAACTCACATCCATTGAGTCGATGATGGCATCCAGCTATCTCACTTTGTCATCCCCTTTTCCTCCTGCCCCCAATCCCTCCCAGCATCAAAGTCTTTTCCAATGAGCCAACTCGTCACATGAGGTGGCCAAAGTACTGGAGTTTCAGCTTTAGCATCATTCCTTCCAAAGAACACCCAGGGCTTATCTCCTTTAGAATGGACTGATTGGATCCTTTTGCAGTTCAAGGGACTCTCAAGAGTCCTCTCCAGCATCACAGTTCAAAAGCATCAATTCTTCGGCACTCAGCTTTCTTCACAGTCCAACTCTCACATCCATACATGACTACTGGAAAAACCATAGCCTTGACTAGACGGACCTTTGTTGGCAAAGTAATGTTTCTCTTTTGAATATGCTATCTACGTTGTAATATTTTGTGTTATTTTGTATCAATCACTGATAGTTTTCCAAAATTCTTCTCCCTTTTTCATTATTTTATGATCCCTCAAAGACAGTGACCACTTCTGATTTATCTGAATGGTCCGCAAAACACCTTTTAAACAGGACATCTGGAGAATGATGGACAAGAGAATATGCACAAGCCAAAATATGGACAAAGGCCACTATGTGAGTGCTGAGGAAAATGTTGGATACCTAACTTTCATACAGCACTTACTAAATACATATGGAATTAATTAAATTTAGTGGTGTGGAATCACCCTTTTAGGTTTATATTACCTAATTAAAATAAAAGTTGAGTGATTATACATTCAGGGAAGATTCAAGCATGACTTATCTAAAAGTCCAAATGATGTTATTGAGCATGTTCAGTTCAGTTCAGTCGCTCAGTCGTATCCGACTCTTTGTGACCCCATAAATTGCAGCACGCAGGGCTCCCTGTCCATCACCAACTCCTGGAGTTCACTCAGACTCATGTCCATTGAGTCAGTGATGCCATCCAGCCATCTCATCCTCTGTCATCCCCTTCTCCTCCTGCCCCCCTAGTTCTCCATAATTCCCTTATTTCTGCTTTCTCCTATGGCAACCCACTCCAATACTCCTGCCTGGAGAATCCCATGGAGGGAAGAGCCTGATAGGCTACAGTCTATGGGGTCGCAAAGAGACACGACTGAGTGACTTGACTTCTCAGTTTTCAAGAGGTAGTTCCAAAGAGCTCTAAGTTTATATATGGGTTTTATATAGTTTTAGCAAAAAACAGAGGTTTCATCTTCTTAAAAGTTTTATGCAAGTCCTTGATTTGAGATGTGTTATATGGCCATACCTGACCTAACTGCTGTGCCTAGGGAAATGTGGTGATCTGATTGGATGAAACTGAATTACTTTCTAATCCTTTACTCCTTGCCAGCCATAAGAGTTCAGAATTGGAGAGAGAGATATACATTATTAACAAATTCAAAATGAATGAACACTTATTAGGCTAAATCAGTACATGTCTACTAAAGCAGAATCCTGAATGTTTCACACAATGGGAATGCACATTCCTGAATAAGCTGTAACCGGTATAAATTCTGAGTTATGAAATAACAAGTCAGACAAGCTACAAATAGCTCATGATAGTAAGAGAAATGTGTACATTTTGGGGAATGTCAGAGAAAATGATGAGAGATGACTAAGAGGTCTGTAGTAGGTCAATCACTAAGTCGTGTCCAACTGTTGCGATCTCATGGATGTATCCCACAGACTCCTCTGTCCATGGTATTTTCCAGGCATGGATACTGGAGTGGATTGCCAATACTAAGAGGTCTAAGTTTCCACAAAAAGGCCTTTCTTCTTCATTTTTCCTCCACATGTGTATACATCAAAGAGTTTAAGTAGTGTGCCTTAGTTATGTATGATTGTGTAACAAATAACAACAACAACAACAAAAATGAAACAACTCAGTCTTAAAGTTAAATATATTTATTATCTTTCAGTTTTCTTGGTCCATAAGTTTGGGTATGATCCAGAGGAGGCTTCCCTGAAAGTTCTCACAAGGTTGTAATCAAAGTATTGACCAGGATGTGTCCCATTTTAGAAATGTAAGTCCTCTTTCAAGCTCATTTTGTTGTTGGCAGGAGTCTTTTCTTTCCTTGCAGCTGCAGGACAGAGGATGTCTATCAAGGGCTACTCTCTTCTTCTACAGGTTACTGTATTTTCTGCCATGTGACCTGCCATATGCTACTTACTACATGTTTGCTCATATAGGAGGATCTGTCTTTAAGGTTATCACTTAAGTCAAGCCCACTTTGAATAATCTACCAAATTCAATAATTTGAATAATTCATTTCAAATTCAGCTAATCTGTTACTTTAATTACACCTGCAATATCTCTTCACCTTTGACATATTCTGTTAGTTAGAAGCAAGTCACAGGTTCATCCTGCAATCAAGTGAAGACAACTATATAAATATGTGACTCATTGGGGATCATCCCAATTCTACTGTGTCTACCACACAGTGGAATATTATAGTCATGTTTTCTGAGTTGTCTCTTCATTGCTATTTCTTATTAAACTTTTTTCCCATTATAAATAGAATGGCTATTTTTTATCAATATTCAGTTCAGTTCAGTTCAGTTGCTCAGTCATGGCTGACTCTTTGAGACCCCATGGACTGCAGCATACCAGGCCTCCCTGTCCATTACCAACTCCCAGAGTTTACTCAGACTCATGTCCATTGAGTCAGTGATGCTATCCAATCATCTTATTCTCTGTCGTCCCCTTCTCCCCCCGCCTTCAATCTTTCCCAACATCAAGGTCTTTTCAAATGAGTCAGTTCTTTGCATCAGGTGGCCGAAGTATTGGAGTTTGTTGTTTTTGCTTTGGCTCCCTCTCTTCATTCATTCTGGAGTTATTTCTCCATTAATCTCCAGTAGCATATTGGGTACCTACCAACCTGGCAAGTTCATCCTTCAGTGTCCTATCTTTCTGCCTTTTCATACTTTTTATGGGGTTCTCAAGGCAAGAATACTGAAGTGATTTGCCTTTCCTTTCGCCAGGGAACCACATTTTGTCAGAACTGTCCACCCGGACGCATCCATCTTGGGTGGCCCTACATAGCATGGCTCTGTTTCACTGAGTTAGACAAGGCTGTGATCCATGTCATCAGATTGGTTAGTTTACTGTGACTGTGGTTTTCAGTCTCTCTCTTCCACCATCTTCTGTCTTCCAAAACAGTCTCAATAATCTGAATGCCTGCCAAAATGAGTATAAACAATATAAACTCATTCCACACTGGAATAACTTAAGGGTGTCATGTAGAGTAGGTACCTAGTTTCAAACAGACACACTTTCTAAAACGATTATTGTTACATTCTCTGTCCTCCCTTCTAAATTCCCATTGAAAATAATTTTTCCTATTTAAAAAAGAAAAAAAAAAGCAGATTTTTTTTTCTGATTGAATAAAAGTTGTTGATTTGTTGAACGTTTTACCATAAATTATAATAATCACCATCTCAAATGACCAAAATGAAATTTATGGTAATCGTTATGTCCTAAAAGGTTATATTTTAGATGACTTAAGAATTTCGCCCACTTTCATCCTGTATCTGTAACTGAGCTTATTGCAATTAAGGGTATGGGTCAAACAATGAAAACTGCAAATGAGAAAAAAAAGGGAAGTCTTGTCCTATTTTGGTCTATGTTGACTATATTCTATGGATAATTATAGTTTCTTAAAGCTTTCCTTAAGCATTTCCACTAAAAATCTCTATTGAACTCTATGATTGATTCTGTCAACATTATTCTTCACAAACTTAGTCTCTGGATTATTGTAATTCTGTGAAAGTGAAAACTTATGGCTCTCCAATTTATTCTTTTTAAAATTAAAAAACAGATTTCAGAATTGTGAAAATCATGGGTTTTGTACTATAAATACACATTGTTTAATTACTATAATTCTGCCTTTGATATTCATGATCTTGGTAAAGTAACTGAACCTCTTCAATTTTATAAGATAAAACTCTAAGATGTTATTACTATTGCCTCATATAGCATGTATGAGTAAATAAAATGTGTTAAATTTTGAGTCCATCATTTTGAAAGTGTCTGTACATATGGACACTGCGTAAGTATCTTAAAAGTCTTAACAATTTAACTAAAATATAAATACTGACTGAATGATAACTGAAAAATATAATCAGTATTTATATATTGTTGTTTTAAAAAAAACTAGGTAAAATAATTATTGATTACTTAAAGTTGAGTCTATTGTTATTCCACCCAAGACTTGAAATCAGCAGAAGAAAATAAAATTTCTTTCTTGATCTTATGTTGTACATGCCAAACTATTCAGACTACATTACCTCAATATTTAAATACATTTATTTAATAGTTTGCTCCTCTTCCTACATGTTTTTCTTATCATATCATTTTCCACAAAACATTTATGGTAGCTTACCAAAATAATATGGTATTGTTTATTAAAAAATAGTATAAATCATGCCAAAAGGGAGGAAATATAGCAAAGACTGTCTCAAAAGTTTAACATTCTCATTTTAAATCACTCCTTTGCATCTACTACCTTCATAATCTGGACAAATGTCATAATCACTCTAAACTTCAGTTTACTAGTTTTTAAAATGTGAACTAGAGTATGTACTGCATAGTGTTTGAAGATTAAATAAGTTATTGCGTATAACATGATTAACACAGAGCATGACAAATTAGTCAGTTTGGTGAATGCTATTATTTTTATTATTATTAATGCTGAGTTTTTCTTATAGTAGTTATTATAGCTGAGTTTTTCTTATAAGTAGTAGTAATATGTTATTTTTATTATTATTAAGGGACGTGCAAATGCAAACCTGTTGCCTAGTTATAACAGTTTGTTGAGCTACTAAAGGCAATCCAGAATTTGTTTCCAAGCTTCTTTTAATCAGTATTACAGGAAAGCATTTTTCTATTTCCATTAGGATCCTATAATTTCTATCAGAAAAGAAATACCCTTTCTGCCATTTATCTCTCAAATTTTTTTCCTCAAGTAATGCTTCTTCAGGGAACAAATAAAGTGATGCATAAGTTAACATGTTTGTTGACAACTCTTTAGTCAATTCCATAGCAGAGTTTCTAGCACTTGGGTCATCGTTGCTGAAAGTGGGTTGTATGACACCATATCAGATCACAGTTTATTGAAAGCTGTTCAACAGAGAGTACATAGTTTATAAAAAGCCAGTGTACTCTGTAAAATTAAAAATATGCACACACACACACACACACACACACACATGCTAGGCAGCATGCAGCTTCTCAAACTTTAAGACATATCAGAGTCACCTGCAGTGCTTACTGTTCTGCAGATTTCCAGGACAAGTTTTCAGTGATTTTGATTCACTATTTCTAGAAATGAGCCTAGGAATCTGCAGGTCAAGTAAGAACCTAGTTGATTCTGATGCAGGTCATCCAAGAAACAGTTGCTCTTTTAAAAGTGCATATGTTTGTTTTTGTTTTCTGTATAAAACACTACACATGTTAGATAATCTGAACCAAAATTAATTCAAAATAGAGTTAAGTTTTAAAATCCTATAAAGCATTTTATCCTCTTGAATTGCCATATCAGACCATACTATGTTAAAGGCCCTGAGGTGTTCTTCACTAGAGAAATATATTTAACTTAATATTCCCAAAATGTATTTGTCCACAAAGTCATTTTAGCAAGCAGAAATTGTATGTCAAGACCACTGAATCTTTTAAGAACTAGGCTGATTGATTGGCAAAATAAGTTTTCAAATAGTTTCATCACTCCTATATGCTTTTTTTAAAAATTGTGTTGGTTTCTGCTGTACAATTAGATGAACCAACTAAATGTATACATATACCTCTCCCTCTTGCATCTTCCTTCCACTTCACCCTGCCCCACTCCACCCCTATCCTATCCTTCGCCACTTCCATCTCCCCATCCCCACCTCTATCGCACTGCTCTAGCTTATCACCAAGCATCAAGCTGAGCTTCCTGTGCTATGCAGCAGGTTCCCACTAACTGTGTTACACATGACAATATATATATCAATCACAATCTCCCAATTCATCACACCTCTTTATCTCCCTTCCCCCACCTCATCCTCCATGTTCACACTTCAGTTCTTAACATCTGTGTCTCTATTCCAGCCCTGCAAATAGTACATTGCCGCGGCCAGCACAGTCAAGGAGCAACCCCCGTAAGGAGGACGCGAAGGAGAACGCCCGCTTAGAAAAAATAAGAAGACAGAAAGATGGGGTTGAGAGGATCAGACCTCATTGTCTGATACCAACTTTATTAGGTGTTCAGTATATATAGGATAACATACGTNGGTGGAGATCATAAATTTCATTGAGGAAAAGTGGAAGGTAATAGAAGTGTGAGGATATTAATTATTCTACCTAACCTGTGCATGTCCTTTTTTTCTTTTTAAGCTTTCTTTTTAAAAGGAAGCTTTTTAGTTTTCACTTTTTCAGATGTAGAAATAAAATACAGAAAGTGTAAGGTCATATGAATAAGTAGAAGGCCTCTGACTTGATTCATGAGCTATTCTTATCTTGTGATGATATTTGCATTATAGAATGTTGCTCTCAATTATGCTATAGTATTTTTCTGGGAAAAGTAGTACTCAGTAATCATGTCATCCTTATGGATTATATAGGTAGAGTTTATGAATATTCTGCAAGCCTAATATGATAAGAAAGTGCTCGCCTTTGGAGAAGAAATTACTGAGTCACTAATTTAAAATTTTATGATCTGGTACCAAAGCTATAATAACACTGAAATTTTCAAGCTAAAGAAAAATCATGAGGGCAATAATTGTGTCATTTTCAAGATAATCGGCTATTTTAAAAGCCCCAAGCCACATGTACTTTACCTTTGATCATATAAACGTGAAAACAAGTTTTACTCTGTTATCATATCTCTCAAGCCTTCTTTCCTTCTTCTGTCTGAACTTCTCTTTTTATTTTAGAATCTAAGCATTCAGTGTCAATTTAATATTTCTATATGCAACTGTCTGTGTTACTGTTTCATGTCTCCTTCTGCCAAAATCTACCTCTCTACTCATTAAAACAGATACATTTGTTTTAGGTAGATTGTTTTTTAGGCAGTAGCAATGTGATAAAAGGCCATTTCTAACTGTAGTAAATAACAAAGAAAAGTATTATTTTATAAGAAGAGGTCTGGAAGTAGTCAGGATCTAGAGTTGGTAAATATATCCAACGGATAACATCAAGGGGTCAGGTTCCTACCCCTTTCCTGGGGGAGAATATGGTGAAGATAGCAGAGGTTTTTTTAAGTTCCCCATTACAAGTGCTGGATATTACATTTAAGGAGTAAGGAAAACCTTTCTCAGAAGCTCCTTGGAAACTCCTCAACTGGGACTCATTGTCCAGAATCATGTTACATGTCAGGACCTAAACATGTCATTGATAATGGGTATGGGCCCATGCTTGATTGGCTTCAGATGAATTCTGATAAACCACCCAAATCTGAGAATGTGGCTGAAACTGCCTCTCCTGAAGAACTTGACTGTGGATAATTGAATCAACTCTAGTTCTTTAAACAAGAAAAAGAGTAGGATGGGATGAGAAGTACAGATCATTATTTCCATAGGGAGCCAAACTCCTTTGCCCCTGCATTCTTTAAGATTAAGTTGTTAAATTTTCTGTGAAGTCTTCTCTAGTCAGACCAGACAAGGTTAATGATGTCTTTTTCTGCACTATATCTGAAACTGTACATACCTTCACTGTTGTAATTGTCCTATTGTATTGCACAGAATTAAATTAAATGGCAGTCTCTCTACCAGTAGAGTACTCCTATGGCAAAAGAGGTATTTTATTCATCTTCATAGCCACAGCACCCAACATTGACTGGCACATAATTGGCTGTCAATGAAATGTTTAGCAAGTATAATTGGAAAGTAAATTATGTTCATAAATTTAGTATTTTCTAAATTCGATATATCTTTTATGATAACATTTTAAAAGAAAAATTCAGTGTTTATTTGAAAAAGAGCCACTTCTATGCAAACGTTATAAATGACACTTAAGAAATTATAGCTACACAGAAAAATATTAACTGCAAAATAAGAAAAGTAAGGACATAGATTTGAATCGATGATGGATAGATGAATAGATATATTATAAAACAACTATAGCAAAATATTAATCATATACTCTAAGTGGTAGGTATATATGTGTTTGCTATAGAATTCTTTCAGCTTTTCTATATGTTTGAAATTTTTCATAAAATATCTTGGAAAATAAAATATTTGAGGCTGTTCCTTGTTTATAATTGTATTAACTATTTTGGGACCATGTGCATATAAACCAAGGAAATGTAGAAAAAATAAACAATTGATTAACCATAATAATGTGATCATAGGGGGCTCTATTTTTTTTTTCCTTTTAATGACTGTTAACCATGTGGTTTGGGTGAGACAATTTTATATTGCAAAGAAGAAGTCACCTTGAGTGCTAGTATAGTGGAATCTGGAAACATAGAATTTTTTGGTTAAACACAAATTTATACAGTGAAAATATATTTAGCAATAAATGATTTAACATGATAACTTATCATATAAGAGAAACGTCAAATTGCATTTATAAACCAAGACCCAATATCTGAATTTAATCATTTTTTATAATAAAAAGTCAAAAATATGAGAAAATTTGGAAAGAAAATGGAAGTAGAAGATACTCATCATTTCCAATGTTTTCTTTTTCATAATTCTGTTTTTATTCTGTAAAAGGCTCAAACTATATTACTTTAATAAACATTAATTGATCATGTAGTGTATTTCAGCTACTCAGCCCTTCAGACTTTGAATTGTGTTTAAAATCCTCCATCTGCAGGTAACCCTGGGGAGAATGGAATTATTCAATAAGGCTTAGCAGTGTAAAGTCATTTCTATCTATTATTACATTTTTTTGTCTTTTCTAATATGAGACTGACAGCCAGCCAATATCAATTCTGTTTAATTCTCTTCGGTCTATTTATTCACTGATGGAACGTACAATTTTGCACCTAAGAGCCCAGTACAGAATTTACCGACACCTGGAAAGCATATGTGTCCAGCTAATGGAGTCTCCCTTCTGCTGACCATGACCTTTCCAGTGTGAAGGGCACACTTCTTCAGCTAAGCCTCACCTCCAAGGTGGGAATAAAAGCCACTTCTGGTAGAAAAAATGAGATTGATAAGGGGGGCATGATTTCACCATAAAATTAGTGCCACAATTACAAATTAATGACATTGATGTAGGATTTGGCTTACTGAGGGACATCACAGAGGGGAGAGTCACTTTGAATCATGCCTGTCCTTTAATCTATAGAAACATTTTGCATTTTGTCTTACGATTTATGTGTGATTTTCCTCTTACATTTGTGTGGGCTTTTTCTTTGTGATTACAAATATGAATTTATAAAAAGACACATGTAAGTACATATGATGCAGGAGAGAAAGAGGCTACTGCTGATAATATGATAATGATTGTATTAGTTTCCTATTGCTGCTGTAACAAAATACCACAAATTTAATGTTTAAAGCAGCACAAGTTAATATTTTACAGTTCTGAGAGCAGAAGGATAAAAAGGGTCTCAGGCTAAAATCATGTGTGGGAAGGGCAGTGTTCTTTCTGGAGGCTGTAGAAGAAAATCCTTTACCCCACTTTTTTTCAGCTTCTAGGGGCTGCCCACCTTCCTTGGCTCATGGATTCTTTCCATTGCCAAAGCAATGGTGTCTCACAAAATCTCTCCCTCTATATTACTCTGATGCTTACTTTTTTGACCTCCTCTACCACATTTAAAAAACTCTGCAATTATATTGAGACCACCAGATAATCCAGGATAACCTCTTTATTTTAGAGTCAGTTGATAACTAACCTGACCTCCCCCCCTACCTTTGTTATATAAGATATCAGATTCATAGGTTCCAGAGATAGGGACTTGGACACAGGAGGGCATACTTATTCTCCCTAGCACAATGATCGACACAGACTATTTGTTTATGTCTTTCTTCCTCTCCAGGGAATTGGATTTGGTGAACACTGATTATATATAAGGCACTTTAGACCTGTTGTCACTTGTTTTTCAGTACTTTTCTCATGATGAACAATTTTAAAATACTATTTCCCCTTTAAGAGAGAAGGAAGCAGATCCTGATGACTAAAATATTGACAGTGAAGGATGGTGATTTTTATTTAAATCTCTCTGGCTATAAACCTCTCCCCTATGCTTGAATCATTGCATTATAACCTATCATGCTAGAGAAGAAATTAATTTCTCAAACCAATTGAACTCTAGGATTTGAAGATAATGAGAAAAATGATGCAAAAAAATAGAAAATAAAATTCTGAACATCCTTAACAGTCTTAGGAGAAATAAAATCCTTGAAGACATTTATAGGAAAAAGTCAGTCTGGTTAGTAGACAGCCAAGTTTTAAATGCCTTTTATCTCATTAAATGCTGATGGCAGGAGAAGACTGGTGCAACTGAGCTAGTAATATCAATTATCAATTTACCAATTCATTCAACAATATTTATTAAGCATAAACTATATGTAAAACAGAGAATCAATTGTGTGCAAAGAACTGTTCTGGTTTCTGTCTTTGTTGAGCCTGTGATTTCATTGGAAAATAAAAATCAAATAGCTAAATAAATATTTACTTGTGACCCTAGTAAAGGGGCTATAAAAAGGAGCACAATATGGGAGCATAATATGGTGGGGATTGATTGAGTTGTAGGGCCTGTGAAAGAAAACATGACTGAAATGAAATTAGAAGGCTAGTAGGACTTACATGCAGAGTACATCATGCGAAATGACAGGTTAGATGAAGCACAAGCTGGAATCAGTTGATTGCCGGAAGAAGTATCAATAACCTCAGATATGCAGATGACACCACCCTATGGCAGAAAGTGAAGAGGAACTAAAGAGCCTCTTGAAGAAAGTGAAAGAGGAGAGTGAAAAAGCTGGCTTAACATTCAACATTCTAAAATTAAGATAATGTATATGCATTAGTATACTGTATTGGCATTTTTCTTTCTGGTGTTGAAAAATGTATAATATCATATATGAAATGAATCTCCAGTCCAGGTTCAATGCATGATACTGGATGCTTGGGGCTGGTGCACTGAGATGACCCAGAGGGATTGTATGGGGAGGGAGGAGGGAGGGGGGTTCAGGATGGGGAACATGTGTATACCTGTGGCAGATTCATGTTGATATATGGCAAAACCAATACAATATTGTAAAGTAACTAGCCTCCAATTTAAATAAATCAATTTATATTAAAAAAATTAAGATCATGGCATCCAGTTCCATCACTTCATGGCAAATAGATGGGAAAACAGTGGAAACAGTGACAGACTTTATTTTCTTGGGCTTCAAAATTGCTGCAGATGGTGACTGAAGCCATAAAATTAAAAGATGCTTGCTCCTTTGAAGAAAAGCTATGACCAACCTAGACAGCATGTTAAAAAGCAGAGATGTTACTTTGGTGACAAAAGTCCATCTAGACACAGCTATGGTTTTTCCAGTAGCCATGTATGGATGTGAGAGCTGGATCGTAGAGAAAGCTGAGCAGTGAAGAACTGATGCTTTTGAACTATGATGTTGGAGAAGACTCTTGAGAATCCCTTGGACAGCAAGGAGATTAAACCAGTTAATCCTAAGGGAAATCAGTCCTGAATATTCTTTGGAAGGCCTGATGCTGAGGCTGAAGCTCCAATAGTTTGCCCACCTGATGCGAACAACTGACTCACTGGAAAAGACCCTGATTCTGGGCAAGTTTGAAAGCAGGAGGAGAAGGAGACAACAGAGGATGAGATGGTTGGATGGCATTACCGACTTGATGGACATTAATTTGAGCAAGCTCTGAGAGTTGGTGAAGGACAGGGAAGCCTGGTGTGCTGCAATCCGTGGGATTGCAAAGAGTCAAACATGGCTGAGTTGACTGAACTGAACTAAGGAGTTAACCAGGCCTAGATGGGTTAGTGGAGCTTTCCAGTTGATAGAATAAAGTGGGTAAAAGCCCTGATGTATAAGGGAATTTGAGATTCTCAGTATAGAAGACCCATGTGAATGGAAGATACAAGTCAGAAAACAGTAGTGCCATGAAGGGTAATCACTATTCTCTTTCTGGAGAACAAAATATACAGTACCAGGCAGGCAGTTTTGCACTTAGCACGACGGTATTTAAAGACAGGAGAGCAATGAGCATCACATCACACGATAAAACATTTGAGAAGGTCTAAGTTGTTCTCTGTGCCAGGTGAGATCCACTGTTTCATTGGGAACCATATGGCACACCAGATTCAGAGCAAGCCTCTCATCATTTCAGCTTATTTTATTAAGGTAGATCTTGAAAACAAGTACTCAATCCGATGATGCTGAGCTCAGTGTTTGACATCATTGCTCCCCAGGGAGACCAGACCTCCAGGGGCATCAGAAGAGGCCATATTAATCACTTAGGTAATTTACAGCTGTTGTAACATAATGGAACCCTAGAGTCTTACAGAGTTAGCTTTCACCACATTTAAATAGGGAAATGATGGTAATTAAAAATGACATTTCTAATTAGTGAGAGGTTAATTAGCGAGAGGCTGGAAGGACTGAGGAGCCCAGGTCTCCCATTTCCCAATCCACTGCTCCCTTACAACTGACTACAGAGCTCTCTGTTTTTCTATTGCCTACAGGATTGCTATGGAAGTTGAAGCAAGTTTCTTCAGTATGTTAGGCTGCAAAGTAACTTTTGTTAAGGAGAGTAGCTGAAATAGTCTTAGAATCTCTCTCAGCCTTTGGTATGAAAAAGATGTAAGAATATGCTTAGGCTTCCTGGACAACTCTGGCTCAACACATTTGCAAGACCCAGCAGAGTTAGAGAAATAGGCTTCTTAGGATTCGGAATTGTCAGTTTACTTTAATCCTATGAGAATTTTTCATCCTCTCTCAGGGCCTGTTTATTCTTATTGTACAGACAGTCAAAATAACTGTGATTGTTTTGAGTAGCAACATAAAAGTAAGTGGACATTTGATTAGTAAGGGAAATAAATGACTAGTGGTGAATATTCTAACAGTATAGAAAAGTGAACATTGAAAGACAAAATAATTAAGAACAAACACACAAAAATCAAAACAAAGAGTAATATTTTTAAAAAAGAAAACCACAAAGAAATAAGAATTAAATTAGAATAAGAGCCTGTCTCTGTTCCAGTAGACAGTAAATAGCTGTGTGTATCTCTTTGAGTACATAGTAATAATAATCTGTATCTACCTTTTAGTTTTCAAAATGACTCAAGACTACTATTACACTTATTTTCACCAATTTAATTTGACTGAAACATTTTTATATGATATTTCACATGCTTAACTATCTCCTTAATTATCAGAAGTTTAACACAGTGAAAGATGTGGGTGTGTGTGTTTGTGTATTTTCTCCGTGGCCCTTCTTACATTGAGTAAATTTTGGTAGTAAACGTTGTTTTCTTTTATGTAAGATGTCTTTATATTCTGCAGAGGTTATACTTTTTAAATTCAACAAATCCTAATGTTAAAGTTCAATTACCATTTCTGTTATTTAGGACAGAATCTTTTTTTTTTTTAACATGACACAGAACTCTGTGGAAGAAATGCAAGAACCAATAGGGGAGTTTGGTGGGGGAGAGAGGAAGGTCCCATTTACCTATGAACACAACAGAAAAAAATATATCTTTATAAGATAGTTATCCATTAAAGATCTAATTCAGGGGAAGAATTCAGATAAGTGTTTTTAAAAGTATTAAAGCCATTATTTAAGAGTAGTAGAATTTTCTGAGATTAAGGACCTGCTATGTGTCAGCTCCCTTGTATCTATTGTCTAAATAATACTACAAACCTTGTCAGTAAGGACAAACTTTTCACAGGTGAAGAAACTGGGGCATAGAAATGCAATATTTTGTTGCAAGTTAGACTGCTCTGTGAGGTAGATCTAGAATAAGCATCCATGATTTATGTACTCTTGAACCAGAAATTACTCTTCTTTGGTTTGTTTAAGCCAATGAATTTATTTGTTACAGCAGCAATAGAAAACTAATAGAGACTTTGAGATGATTTTCTCAGTCTTTTTCTATAAAGATTTATTTTTAGTTTTTTTGATTGTAGAATAATTGCTTTACAATTTTGTGTTGGTCTCTGCTATACAACATTGTGAATCAGTCATAATTGTGTGTGTGTGTGTGTGTGTGTGTGTGTGTGTGTGTGTGTATCCCCTCCTTCTGGAGCTTCCCTCCCACCCCTTCCCCATCCTGCCTATCCAAACCACTCTCAAGGGATTAAGTGTATTAATGCCTTCACATATGTTTAGTAAAGGTTAATTTATCTGTCATCAGATTGTTTGTCTGACTGATTGTCATTTCTCGTGTATTTTTTGCTAAGTGAATTTTGTTTTTACACTGACATGCTTATAAGACTTTGATTTGAGAGTTAACATCTTTGTGTAGCCTTTGTAAATTGTCATTGAAAGGGTATAAATATCCACTACAGATCCTTTATGCCCCAAGAAGAAGAGTGATGGTAATTTTTTCACCTCCAAAGACAATCCTACGACCATGTATGTAGATTTATTAGCCCTCATCCTCTGAGTACCTCAGTGTGACATGTATTCCCCTAGGCAAAACTATTAAGCTTTAGCAATTATATTACTCTCCTATCTGCTGCCAGAACAAATCACTATGTACTTGGTGACATAAAACAACACAAATATATTATCTTGAAGTTCCTTAGGTCAGAAGCCCCAAACACAGTGAGTTTTATTAGGCTAAAACCAAAAGGGCAATGGTTCTGTGTTCTTGTCTGTATTCTCTACAAGAGAATCTGTTTTGTTGCTTTCTTCTGCTTCGAAAAATCATCTACACTGCTGGCTCCTGGACCCCTTCCTCCATCTTCAAAGCCAGCAATACTGGCTTTGAATTAAATAATACTTCTTTAATCCTATCTTCCCCTGATTATAGCCTGTGGAAGATTCTTTGCTTTTAAGGATTCCTGAGTAGATTGGGATCACCTGGACCATCTAAGATACTGTCCCATCTCAAGATCCTTAACTTTAATTACATCTACAGAGTCCTTTTTTCCATGCAAAGTAACAGTTTCATAGGTTTTGGGGGTTAGGACTCAAGGGGCCATGGGCCTGCTTTACACAGTTAGGGTGGGTGTGCCAATTAGAGTGTTCCTCTATAGGTAACAGCATACTAGGATAACAATGAATGAATCCATAAAGACAACAAATTTACCATAAACCAAGAAGGAAAGAAGCAAATCCACATTAATGCAGTGGTTTTATGTTGCTATCAAGGATGCGGGTCCATCTGTCATGCTGCTCAGTGATAAATGTCATGTCTAGGCTTTTTCCATGGAAATCATAAGGATGCTGCCTCACCAACACAATGCCCTAAATAAATATGTTCAAACAGGAAGAAGGGAGAAACAGTTTCATAAGTGACTTTTTCTTGTGCATGTTTTTTTTGGTCAAGATTAAAATTAAATGTTTCAAAAATTCCCATAGAAGATATTACCTTTCTTTTATTGACCCAAACTCTGTCATTAAACTAAGCCTATCTGCAAGAAAGAGTACAGGAGATTAAGATTACCATGTTATACCAATCATGATTCATGCCTTCTTTCTTAATTTGCTTTTCTAATTTCTTCCTGATTCACATTAATTTCTGTTGACAAGAAATAAGGAAAGAAACAACTATTGAGTGGTGAGCCAACAGTATCTGCCATAATGGCATATTCTGTATTGAGTTCAGATCAGTTCAGTCTCGTCCTACTCTGAGACCCCATGGACTGCAGCAGGCCAGGCTTCCCTGTCCATCACCAGCTCCAGGAGCTTACTCAGACTCATGTCTGTTGAGTCAGTGATGCCATCCAACCATCTCACCCTCTGTCATCCCCTTCTACTCCAGCCTTCAATCTTTCCCAGCATCAGGGTCTTTTCAAATGTCAGTTCTTCCCATCAGGTGGCCAAAGTATAGCGTTTCAGCTTGAGCATCAGCCCTTCCAATGAATATTCAGGACTGATTTGCTTTAGAATAACTGGTTGGATCTCCTTGCAGTCCAAGAGACTCTCAAGAGTCTTCTCCAACACCACAGTTCAAAAGTATGAATTCTTCAGCACTCATCTTTCTTTACAGTCCAACTNACGGTACAAAGAAGTTTGGCATCACAGTGACCCTGTTTACTTACACTGTCCATTTGATCACTGACTTATCTGAGTCATCATTACCTTATCTAGCAAAGAGGATGATAGAAATCCATTAGTTGGCAGTCAATAATATTGAATTGGATTTAATAACATACATTCAACATATGCATTTTATTTAAATGATTGCTAACAATATGTATTGATCATTCCATATATTCATGGCATAAAGTAACAACCCTTACTTTCCCATTAAGATGAACCTCTAATGCCTTATAAGAAGAATATTCAGTTTCCTTCCCTTGAGAGTCTTCCCCTTTAAACTGTCCCCAAATATTCTAGATTTGTTCTGTTCAAAGTTGGATTCCATTCTCTTCCAACAGCAGGTTATAGAGAAAACCCAAGTCTCTTCAATTAATTACTGTCAATATTGTCTGCTTTTACACAGGGTCGCAATTGAATGATGGTCCTGCACACACTGACTCAATGGATGTGAGTCTGAGTGAACTCTGGGGGTTGATGATGGACGGGGAGGCCTGGCATACTGTGATTCATGGGGTCACAAAGAGTCGGACACGACTGAGTGACTGAACTGAACTGAACTGAACTGTCTGTTTGCTGGCCCAGATCCCTGTGAAGACCATGATGAATTCCCAAGAAAAGATGATAACATGCCCTCACTACGGGGTCATGCCAAATGTTTCCCAAGACACTTGGCATGCCAAGATTATAGTTCTTGGCAACCCATGTTTTGTTATCATTTATATAGATAGCAGCCTTCCAGAACCAATGGGTCAAGGCGAGAGCTTCTATCTCATCTTATTCTTTCCAGTGACTTTCTCTTTCCAAGGAATAAGAGAGATACTCACAACAGAATTTACTATATTCTTCACCTAAAGAACCTATTTGCTTTAATTTTCCTTAGATAGGGAAGAAAAGAAAGTAGTATAAACAAACATTTTAGTTGACATGTTGATGTATTCTGTCTAGTGCTATGTGAACTGCCATTTAAAGCAACCCACAGACTGGCACCTGGCTTATAATTTGCTTTGTCAGATACTCTATGAAATGGGAAAGTATTACAATGCACACATCAGATAAAAAACTGTGCTAATTTACCACCTCCAAAAATGGAGGCCAATGCAAGAGGACTGTTATTTTTTTCTGAAGACCATATTGCTTAGTAATAAGGAATATGTGCTTTCTGGCACGTCTGTTGTTGAAGCCAGTTCTATTCAGTCAGTTACTGGGTGAATCAGATAGAGAAAACCCCTGTCTTCAGTGAAGAACCAATGGAAGGTTCTAAGCCAGAAAGAACATGGCTGGATTTGTTCTTTAGAAAGCTCATTCTGGAAGTTGAATAGAAAACAGTAGTTCAGTAAGAGGTGGATTCATGTTGATGTATGGCAAAACCAATACAATATTGTAAGGTAATTAACCTCCAATTAAAATGAATAAATTTATATTAAAAATAAAATAAAGCTTAGCACTAAAAAAATAAAATAAAATAAAATAAAGAGGCTCTTTCAGGTAGACATCACAAAAGCAAAGCTATGGCTAAATAGAGAACTCTCTTGTTGCTATGTAGAAAGCTACAGAAACCTGAAATAATTTGGGGAAAAAAGTGAACTGTATATAACCTTAAATAATACAACCAAAATTTTGAATAGGATTTGGGATTTTCTGAAATCAGTGTAGAAGTAACAACAACAGAAGATGCAATTCATTAGGAGCTTGCACCAGCATTTGAAACATAAAACATGGCTATCATTGGTTAAGTGGAGTTTACCTCTGGTTAGCAGAGGGAGGATTAAACTTTTGGAAAACAACAGAGTATGCAGCATGATAAAGATGATATTTCAGCATTTTGAACCTTTGAATAAGAGGTCAATAAATGGCTTCAGGAAATTTGCTAATTTTTTTAAAAGAGTAGAGAATTTTGTTTCACACAATACTTGAAGAGTGCCAGTATGGATTAAATAATGTAAAATAAAGATGAAGCCTAACAGTATTAGAAATAACGGGTAAATATTCATATACTCACAGTACACAAGGTGTCTGACCCAAGACACCAAAATCAGAAAGCATATGCAAAAAAAGTGATAATTATTTAAAATACTTGTATAGATGTGTCTGTTTATGTATATATAATGAAAAATGATAATAGTGAACTTCATGTGTAAAAAAAGCTCTTTTTAAGTCAATAAAAATAATACAAACATCCAATAGCAAAATAAAGCCAGTAAATTAAAAAAGAAATGTAGTTAAAAAAACAAACAAACAAACAAACAAAACATGTAAAGTCCAGAATTTCTTCAGTACATGTAAGTCTAAGATAGTTAGAGGAGGGTAGAAATTATTAAATAGCCCCTCAAAAATTTTTAAATAATATTGTCCATTATTTAAATAGGTGAAGGGAAATAATTTTACAAAATTTCAAAAGTTTTATAGATGGCAGTTTTCTACCAAGGTTAATTTGGTGTTACCTATAAAACTAGATATAGATATACCCATTGCATTGTAGTTTAAATGTGAAGAGAGAGACTGGGGGGAGCCGGTTATCCAGACAAGTAATAAAAAGAAGTTGAACTAAGCAGAGGAGACAAATTTGCAACCTATTATCAGTTACAGGTATAATAGGACATTGCTGGATACTCATGGGAGCCATGGAGAAAGACTCCACTTCTCGTCCACCCAAAGTAAATACAACTCTACAACACTGATGAGGAATTACGAGCTTACTGCTCATTTCATGAAGAACTGAGGGACAGGCTTCATAATGTAGTCACTTAATAAAAATCCTCCAGTTGGATATTTCTTTTGACTTCTATCCCAAAGAAGTTAAATTTATCCCCTTAAATTGTCCCCAAACCTTCTAGGAGCAAGACCTTTGTATCTATTTTTCCATACCTCTTTCCCAGCTCTTATATGACCTCTGGCAATGTGGCAGTGACTCAAATCCTATATGCAAATAGTAACATGCCAAAGTGACTATCCTTTTCATGTTTGTATCCAGGAGCATTTAAACCCCTGATAGCTTATTAAACTTTTCACTTAAAAAGAAGGCTGCACTCTCCATTGAAGATGGTGAAAGGATTTCATTCTCAAAGAACNACGTGGGTAGCCTGAAGTCTTTTGTAATCAAGTTTGAGAATAGACCCTGGGGGAGAAAATGGCAACCTACTCCAGTATTCTTGCCTGGAAAAATCCCATGGATAGAGGAGCCTGGCAGGCTACAGTCCATGGGGTCACAAAAAGTCGGGCATGACTGAGAGCTGTCTCTTATACACATCTTTTTGTTGCTTAGAAATTTATTTTAAGAAACTACTCTGGAAGTACATTAGTATTTCTCTGTAAGAACTTTTTCCTTTTTTTCCTTTTTATTTTTGTGAGGAATAGCAGGGAAGTAAACGTGTTGTACAAGACCCTAATAAGATAGTATATATATATATATATATATAGTATATATATACTATATATAGTATATATACTATAGTATGTATATATATATATACATAAATATATATAAATTATAGGTATAACATATAATACATTATGCCATCATTACTAATATTTTAGAATATATTTTACACATAAAAAAGAAAAGAAAAGGGGTTATTCTGAAGATTTTTATTTTCTATTATTGTTTTTGATGTTGTATGTGACTGATAGTTTTAAAATCAGCTTCTTCAGCCATGTATCATGATGTTGAGGGTGGTGATTTATTCCCAAATTCCAATCAGAAAAAAGTCAATTGCTTTTGAATTCTTCTTGACTTGAAGAATGCTGGGTTCCTGAATTCACACATACATATTGTGACAATCTTGCTGCTGCCATTGGCACTTTTCCTTCTATAGCCAATTGTAAAATGCCCAGAGAGATCAATAATGCATTATAATTTTGGTAATTTAGATTTTTTTTCAGAATAAATTACACAAGTTACTTTCTTGCCAATGACACTTGAATGGTTCTTTGGTTTTTAGAAGGAGGAAAAAGATATAACACAGATACAGACTACTGTATGTTTCCTGCTTGGACTTTGTAGGAACTTTGAGGTATAATTCAGAGATATTTATCCTATAATTAAATAAGTCTAAAAGTTAATGTCATTCTATCTGATTTATAATGCAATCCAGGGGTGAAGGAGGCAAATTACATCATTCAAGAGGACTGCAAACAGATGTGAGATTGCAGTCACAGGTAGCAATGTTGAGACCCGAAAGACAAACTACAGGGCAGTGGTAGGAGAAAATTCAGAGCCATCAGTTTCCAGTTCAGTGCCCAGCACAGTGTTCCTTCTCCAAATGTTTTCAAAATGTCTAATGCCTTGGCTGTAGTGAACGGAAAAGCACCATAGCACAGGCCACCACTCCCTTATTTTTTATATTTTTTATGTCTATGTCTAGGTTTTTATATTTTCTATGTCTGAGTGAATCTCATTATATATCTAATTATTTCAATGTGTAAAATGTGAGCAAACTTTTCTTATTAATTTAATATTCTTTTTCCAGTAGAATGTCTGTGTTTCTGTTTGTCTGGTAGATAACTATGTCATTAGCAAGCCATGTAAATATTGTTTCTGTCTTTCTAAAATCTACTTTAGTTCTTTTCTAATCACTCTTGCCACAGAGTTAGTAAACCCTGATTCTCAAGGAAACCATTCTATTTAATGGTTACAAAGCAATTTTATTACAAAAAATAAAAAATAAGAGTTTGGGTGTTTTTTTTTTTTTTTTTTNGTCCATTCTAAAGGAGATCAGCCCTGGGTGTTCTTTGGAAGGAATGATGCTAAAGCTGAAATTCCAGTACTTTGGCCACCTCATGCAAAGAGTTTACTCACTGGAAAAGACTGATGCTGGGAGGGATTGTGGGCAGGAGGAGAAGGGGACGACAGAGGATGAGATGTTTGGATGGCATCACTGACTCGATGGATGTGAATCTGAATGAACTCCAGGAGTTGGTGATGGACAGGGATGCCTGGCATGCTGCGATTCATGGGGTCGCAAAGAGTTGGGCACGACTAACGACTAATATCAGCTATGGTCTCAGTCAGACTTAAAATCATATTGTGAGTTTACAAGTTACTAGCCTAAGGAGCTCAGACACATTTCATTGATAAGGGAATGAAAATGCATCTTTCACAGATTTAATGCAAAGAATTGACATAACATTGTATGTGACTAGATAACAAACTCATAACACTGAAGTATGCTTCAGATGTAGAACCAACAGAAATCAACCAACAGAGTGGAAAGGGCATAACGATCAAATGGGGATGAGCCACTGAGGTTCATTCAAAAACTTATGGTTCTGCTATCTGTTGATGATCTTGAGAATTATTTTCAGATTTAATGAAAACTGTATATTTAGCCATCTTGACCAGTTCTAGAAGAAGACTCTTGTTTGGTAAATGGTGAATTTGGAGATGGATTTTTATGCATATGTGAGTCTATTGCTCAGGAGATGAGAAAGTGAGTGATAAGAGGAGAAAACTATGAGTCATCAGCTTCCAGATGGTACTGGAAACCACAGAAGTTTTTAAAACCTTTCTGGGTGAGAGATGGCATGCTGTGAGAGGTAGACTGAAACAAGGAATCGATGGAGGGAACTAAGTGAGTCTGAAAGCTTATAATTTTGTATTTGAAAATTCTAGGACCTTGTTAGCATTCAGCCCTTTGGCAATCTTCATCATAAGAAGAAGTGGCTAATATTTGGGATATTACATTGAGTTTTCAGGGAGGGCAGGGTGAGAAGGATGGAGGCTGGCCAAGCCATTCAGTCATACTCAGCCAAAGCAAATCACTAGTAAGGAATGAATATGACACCCAGAAAGGTAACAGATATCATTACACAGAAGTCTTCATCTTCAAAGGATGTGATCTATGCTTATAAATCAGCTACATAAGAAATGCACTGAGAAATTTATTTTTTGGTTATTTACTTTGGGCAATGAAAGACACATTTTACATTTTTGAATAACTCGTGTCTAAGAAGTTATCAACAAAATAGACTGGATAATTGGAACACATTGATTATACCATGTTTGGCAGTAGGAGAGGACAAGTAAAACCCAAGTGAGAGCTCATTACAGACCTTTTAAGGGGCCTTGAGACTTACTTAGTCCATATGACTCATGACATAGAGTTTCATAAAAGCTATTTTAGGACTAGTCTTTTACTCTATTAATGATTGATTATGAACATGTGTTGTGACATGAATTCAGCCTGATTCTGAAAAACCAGAGATTAGTCAGATTCTTTAGAAACCAGAGATATTAAAAAAGAAAGAAAGAAAGTGGGTATGTAAGAGAAATTCAGGTGATTCCAACAGGATAACAAGTTTGTCTTTATAGAGAAAGTTGCAAAAACTATCTAAGAGGCAGCTGAATAAGACTGTGAGATTATTCTCTGATGCTCCCTCATTTAGAAAATGGTGTATATGATGTATGTTTTCAATAAACTAACCAAGATCAACACATACTCTGGCAACAACACTACCACTGAAGAAATTGAAATGTAAAGGCATTTTGCCATAAAAATGTTTGCTGAAAAAAAGAAATCCAATTGACTCCCAAAAATACTATTCAGAAAAAGTTTACATTCTTTTTTTTTTTTTTTTTTTTAAGAAAGATAGTTTGCTCCAGGAAGGAGATCTTTTACTATCTCTTTTATGGATAAATAATCTTTTTTTCCTAGGTAAAAATTTTCAAGAATCCTTCCAAATCCTTCTCTTCTACAAGAACAAAGATAGCCAATGATTATTTAATCAATGACTGCAAGTTTATTTTACTTTTATTATGATCAGAAATTAATGACTTGCTGAAAGAACTGTAACTAGAGTATTTAGTTGATTATTTAGTATGAATATTTAGATGCTCCTGGACCTTTGCTCTACATTGAATATGCACTATCTATTTGATAGGCTGTCATAAAGTTCAGTTGGGATTTAATTACAATTTCCATTTTAGAAAAGAGACTATGGGAGCTCAAATGAATAGACCAATCTCCCATATTTTCTAGCTTGTAAAAGATATGTATAATCATAAGATATTTGATTTAGGTCATATCTGAATGGTCTAGTAGTTTTCCCTACTTTCTTCATTTTAAGTTGGAATTTGGCCACAATCAGCTCCTGGTCTTGTTTTTGCTGACTGTATACAGCTTCTCCATCATTGGATGCAAAGAATATAATCAATCTGATTTCAGTGCTGATATCCACTGAAATTCAGTAACCATCTGGTGATATCGAAGTGTAGAATCATTTCTTGTGGGTTTTTGGAAGCGGGTATTTGCTATGGCCAGTGCATTCTCTTGGCAAAACTGTTAGCCTTTTCCTGCTCTATTTTGCACTTTAAGGCCAATCTTGCCTATTACTCCAGGTATCTCTTGGCATTCTATATTTGTATTCCAGTCCCATATGATTCTCCAAGTTAGGTTTCAACAGTACATGAACTAAGAGCTTTCAGAGGTTCAAGCTTCATTTAGGAAAGGCAGAGGAACCAGAGATCAAATTGCCAATATCCACTGCATTATAGAAAAAGCAAGAAAGTTCCAGAAAAACTTCTGCTTCATTGACTATGCTAAAGCATTTGACTGTGTGGATCACAACAAACTATGGAAAATTGTTCAAGAGATGGGTATACCAGACCACCTGACCTGCCTCCTGAGAAATCTGTATGGAGGTCAAGAAACAACAGTTAGAACTGGACATGGAACAATGGACTGGTTCCAAATAGGGAAAGGAGTACATCAAGGCAGCATATTGTCACCCTGCTTATTTAACTTATATGCAGAGTACATAATGTGAAATGCCGGGCTGGATGAAGCACAAGCTGGAATCAAGATTGCTGGGAGAAATATCAATAAACTCAGCTGTGCAGATGACACCACCCATATGGCAGAAAGCAAAGAGGAACTAATGATCCTCTTGATGAAAGTGAAAGAGGAGAGTGAAAAAATTGGCGTAAAACTCAATATTAAAAAAAAAAAAAGATCATGGCATCCATTCCCACTACTTCATGGCATATAGATGGGGAAACAATGGAAACAGTGATGGGCGTTATTTTCTTGGGCTCCAAAATCACTGCAGATGGTTATTGCAGCCATGAAATTAAAAGATGCTTGTTCCTTGGAAGAAAAACTATGACCAACCTAGACAGCATATTAAAAGCAGAGACATTACTTTGCTAACACAGGTCTGTCTAGTCAAAGCAATGGTTTTTCTAGTAGTCATGTATGGATATGATATTTGGACCATAAAGAAAGATGAGCACCGATGAACTGATGCTTTTGAACTGTGGCGTTGGATAAGACTCTTGAGAGTCCCCTGGACTGCAAGGATATCAAACCAGTCAATCTTAAAGAAATCATTCCTGAATATCCACTGGAAGGTCTGATGCTGAAGCTGAAGCTCCAATACTTTGGCCACCTGCTGCGAAGAACTGATGTATTAGAAAAGACCCTGATGCTGGGAAAGAATATAATTTAGCATGTAACATTATTGGTTACATATACATATTCTGAAAGGCCAATTTTCCCTGGAATACATTTTTTTCAATGAACTATTTTCTGAATATTTCCCTTTTATTATGCCAAATATTATTTTCATAGCCTCCAGTTTACACAGAATGAATTAAATAATCATCCAAAGGGCTTTGGGAAATTTAACCTGTCAGAACCACCCATTTCCTCATCTATGAAATGGAGGTGAGAGCAAAAGTCATCCTTTAAATCTGTACCTGGGATTAAGTGAGTTGACCAACGTAAATCCAGTGTTGGAGACACTATAGATGGCAAATAATGTTGGATTTGTTATTTTTTCAAGTGAAAAAATGAAAGAATAAACAGTTCAGGAGCTTAATTAGTGCCAACTAGTTTGTTGGTAACGTATCACCAGATTGTTTGGTGAATGTTTCATATATGTTATTATATTTCATTCTCCAATTGCCCAGTTGAGGTTGAAATGTTGTGTGCTTGATGAAAAGGTGCTGAGGTCCAGTGAAGTTAACCCCAAATCCTATGACTGGTCTGTGCCAGAGCTGCGGTATGAACTTCAGCTCCAGAAGCATATCAGTTAGGATGCTTTCTGATTTAAGTAGTAGAAAACCAAAAGCTGTAGGCTTAGACCATAAGAAAATATATTGGTACCTGTCACTGGAATTCTAGAGTTATCACAGCTTTACTATATACCTGTCCAGGTTACTCTGGCTCCATTTATCTGCTCATGTCTCTCTTGGTGATCTCTCTGGTATCAGTGCCATCATTGGTCAGGAAGTATTGATTATAGAGGTTCAAGGCTTTCTATTTGGATGTGACATGTAAAGGGAGAGAATGTGCCTCTCCTAGCCTTTCAAGCAATAGTCATTCAAATTAGACCTACTGGTTCCTTGCCTCTCCCTGCACCATGGTTATAATCCAGGAAAAGAAAATTTGTTGATGAGCTTAAGGTTAGGACCATAAGAAGAAGTTCAGCTTCATAGACACAAATGCACACAGACAGGCAAATAAAATTAAAATCCCACTTACAAATTTAAGAGATAAGTTCCATTCTTACTTCCTTTTCATAGATGAGCAGATCACCTCTATAGATGGTTCAGAGGTGTTAAATTCCCAAAGTCCTTAGGATGATTATTTAATAATTTTGTGTAAACTGTTTACTGTGAAAATAGTACTTGGCATAAATAATGGGAATTGTTTTTCCCTTTTGAAAGAAGAGTTACTTTTCATTTTAAAATTGATTTTAAATAAAGTATCAACAAAGTCTTTGTGAGAGGTTCTTGCATTATAAAAGGAATACAGGAAGACAAGTTAGTGTTTAGAGTAAAGAAGGGCACAGTTATTCAACTACTTGGACTTTTTCTCACTGCTATTCTTTGCATGACTTTAGTGAAATGGCTTAAATTTTGAGCTTCTGTTTCTTCATTCATGAAATGGTTTTCTGTGAGGACTGATTCAGACAATCAAAACTGCTTAGCAAATGTACATTGTCATCGGGAACAGAAGTAGAACATAGATGTTCTGCTGGGCTGAAATCAGGTCTACAGTCTGTCATGTGCTGGCATAGGAGTTTGTACATGTTCCTAAACTTCTCTGTGGCATCTGCAAAAAAATAAAGAAAGAAAGAAAGAATGGAAAGCAAACAAACAAACAAAAAAGCTGAAGTTTGTTGTGAAGAAATTATGACGTAAGCAAAAAGCATTTAGTCTGGTGTCTGGCTTAGAGAATGCAATCTATAGATAGTTGTGTTATTATTGTTATTAATATTTATGAACAAGGGGCATTTTCTGTTACTGAACACTTTACTGTCCAAGAGGAGAAAGAGATAGAAACAAAATGCATTACAAGAATATTATGAAAATAAAAGGTATGATTTTTCAGGTCCAAGAGAAGTCATGTTTTCTCCTTGAGGGGTCAGACATTTCACAGAGAAGCTGGAAATAAGTTGTACAAGCTTCTTCTTTCACAGGGTACAGCATGCAGAAAGCCTCTGGGGTGTGGAGAAACAAGATGATTAAGTTAGACAACTCATAGCACAAATGAGTACACTGGCTTTCATAGCAAGTCTTCACCTTCTTAACCAAAGCAAAGATATTCTGGTGCAGACTCAGCCTGAGAAAGAAAAAGTGACAGAGAAAACAGATTTCCTCCTTATAATGTGTCAGGGAAGTTGGAGTAGATTAAATCCTTGTAGGAATGCAATAGAGAGGCTTGGCAACTATTTTGACAGAACTAAAATAGAGCCAGAAGCCCATTACTTTAATACTCAGGGAAACCAGACTGATCGGCATCAGAGCCATTCAGGAAAGGTAGGTAGATTGATGATATGGTCTCAGGTGACATCTTAAAGCAACAGCAAGCTTTCAGTCCTGGGCAGACTTCCAACTGACACCCAAATTGTCTTCATATATGATGAGACTCCTAGCAGATATATGCATGTGTGTATGTGTGCGTGTGCATTCTGAATCACTTCAGTCGTGTCCAACTCTTTATGATTCTATGGACTGTAGCCCACCAGGCTCCTCTGTCCATGGGACTCTCCAGGAAAGAATACTGGAGCGGGTTGCCATGACCTCTTCCAGGGGATCTTCCCAACCCAGGGATCGAACCCTTGTCTCCTGCAACTCCTGAATTGCAAGTGGATTTTTTTACCACTGAGTGACTGGGGAAGCCTGTGTGTGTGTGGGGGGGAGTGTGTGTGTGGTCAAGAAGTTGGCACCCATTCATATTTGTTCTCTAACGTTTCATAAACTAATGCAAGATAGTTAATTTATGTTGGAATTTGAGAAACATATTCTTATGTGTTTGAGGCAGTATGATATTTCCTGGGCAGATTTGTTTGCTTTCTCCAGATTACCTCACTTCTATTTCATCCTTTTTTCAACCATTTCAGGAGTAACAGAATAGACATGCATCCAGGAGACTTAATCTAAAAGGACAAGAATCTAGGGCCAAAGAGTTGAAATGGAATTTGAGTAATGGTAAAGATGGAAAACATCCAGGGACACATATAGAGAACTGGCCGGAAAGCTGACACTGTTCTCTGAAATTTCAAAATGTAACCACCACAAGCACAGAAAGGCTATTACCAAGGAGCAGAGGCCCCAGCTGAAAGGGGTGATTGCCCATCCCACCCCATTAGTATTCCAGGAAAGCAGAAACTCACTCAAAATAGTAAGATTCCTTGGAGAAACAAGACTTTTCACAATGCATACATTAATTCCATACCCTGTTTAAAATATCTAGTGTCTCCCAAAACGATCAGTGTAAAATCTTTATCTTTCAGCAGGACATATTTCTTCAATATTTTCTTCTCAACTTTCTCCTCAGAAATAACCTTCCCCCCTGTTTTCTATGCTTCAGTCATGCTAAAGTATTTATAATCACTCAGAAAAATCCTGTGGTTTCAAAACTTCCTAATCTTAGATATGCTATTTTTCATTAAATATTATTTCTCTTTCCCACTCCTTTTTTCTTTATCTAAATCTGTCAGAACCATCTTTTCTCACTTCTTTCTGATACCAGCTCTGAAATTCCTTCTTATTCCACAGTTTATGAGATACCATCTTCTTTTTCTCATCGATTGCCCTAGTCATTGCTTCATTGGTACATTTATTAACAAATATCTGCATGTCACTGTCCTATGCCTTGGTGAGAAAACATTTAGGAAGTTAGATATTTTCTTAGGGTCAAGTATTCTCTGCTGTACTCTTTTATAGTGCTTATCAGTTAGTGTTTAAATTGTCTGTTAGCATTAGAAAAATATCATTCATGGGCGTCCTTGAGAACAGGAAGCCCATGTTATTCATTTTGAAACACACAACGCTCTGTGTCTGGGTTATAGAAGTCACTGTTGTTCAGTTGCTCAGTCATGTCTGACTCTGCAACCCCGTAGAAGTTGAAGGTATAAAGGTTTTTTGAGAAATTAATTTTGAGAAAATGAATTTATATTAATATATACATATAAGAAGGTGAGTAATCTATTTTTAATTATATTCTAACATATAGTAGATTTGTAAAATTGATAGTTATCACCCTGCATTCAAGATTTTATAAATCTGGGCAACACAAATTGGATCTTTTGGAAATTCTTTTAGAATGAAATATGGTGAGTGAAATTCACATATCAACAGTTGTGTATAAAATAGATTCTTGGAAATATTTCCTTGAAAAGTATGCAATGAAGTTAGCATACTTAAATCATTTCTTTTTGTAAAAGTAATCCATGTGTGTAAACATAATAAATATATGTACATACACACATATGTAGATAATATGAACGGTTAATACATGTAACTTTCTACCAACCACTGGGCATACATTTCTTCTTACAACATTCTGATGTTTAGTCAGTATACTCCCAACATCTTATCACATTAGACGTAAAAGATATTATCAACTTTCCTGGCATGATTAATTTATTTTACATCATGTACTAACTTGGTTTGATGGTTTATAACTGCTTGGGATCCCTTTGTTGATAAGAATCCTATGCTTATGACTGATCTCAATGTGTACTGTTATTATTTAGTGATGTCTGGTATATGTTAGGAAGCATGGAGTGCAAGTAACAGAAGCTGCTTCTGACTGAAAAAAAAAAAAAAAAACCCAACAACAAAAAAAAGTAGCAAGGGTGTAGAGCACCTCACAGAATTGAAGGAATGGCTGAAGAACCTGGACAGCAACCAGTATAATTACAAAACTTTAAGTAGCAGAAAGGTGACAATTCAAAAACAGTTAAAAATCAACAAAAAAAAACAACCCTCTGGGCTTTGCCAATTCTTCTCTAGATTGAAGGTTCTAGGAGAGAAAAACAGAAGCTTTTATTACATACTCAGTTCTTATTTGAGAAGAGCTTAAAACTAGCCAGCAGCTCTCACTACAGGTAGAATGGATCCCCCCAAAGAAATAAGGTACTGTTTATCAGAGTAGAGGGAAATGGCTAATGTGGGGTCAAAAGCCAGACCTCCTTTCTCAACCAACTTGTAACTGAAAAGTTCAGCCCAATGAAGAAGTGAGTTTAATAAGTGAAGGTAAAGTTAAGAGCTGGTTCACTCTTCTATTGAGGTCACACAAACATGAATTGCAGTTCCTCCCCCAAAACACTGCAGCATCCCAAGAGAACCATTAATGACCTAGGAGTAACTTGAGTAATAGGGGAATCTGATTCAGTATGCTTAACTCAAGCATTTACAAGGTAGAATTTAAAATCAATAAACATTTAGATTCTTCTGTTAAATGTTAAGGTTTTTTTTTTTTTTTCAGTTATTTCCTAGCTCAAATAAAATCACGATAAAGAATATTAAGGTGAATTCTTTAAGCCATATTCAGGCTTAAATTATATTGCTTATAACTTATAATCAATTATAAAAGTCATAAAAAAAAACCCGATAGAGATGATATTGCCCATTCTAAAGATGAGTAAGAACCAGGTATAATTTAAAAATATTTCCTAACATCACATCCAAATTTAATGATTTTTGCCTTGCAGCTGATCATCTTGACACACACACAGTCTCACAAACAGCAATAAAAAAATTCATTCTTGATTTTATATAGCAAAAATGCAGTAGAATATTAAAAAAATTTGATCTCATGATTTTTGTTCAGAATGCCAATTATGCTTCTTTCAGATAAAAGGTCCTCAAAATGTGGAGTTAAATCTGAATTATGATGCAGAAGGATTCACTGAACATTGTCTCAATACTTATCTTTCATCCCCTCCCTGTTCTGAATTTCTTTGTTGCCTTGCTTTTCCCTTTCTCTAAATTTTGCTTTAAAAATATATGCATATTGTTTGGGAATAGTAAGAAAACTTTGCTTTTACCAGTCGGTCTGAAAACTTAAAAAACACAGATACAAAATTACATTTTTCAGTTCATAAAAACCTCTCTAATGAGACAGATGAAAATATGAATTGCTTCTAATGAGCTCAGAATTGCATATACTTCTCTTGGTTTAATTTTCTAAGTGCTCATAGATATTTTTTTGTTGTACTTATTATAAAACAAGAAGTGGCCACTAGGCTGTGATAAACCAATTTGTGAGATTAAAGTGCTGAACTTGAACGGTTTCATTAAATTCTAAGTCATGAGTTGAAATCAGAATTTTAAAAGCCTCTTTTTCTTATTTACACAAGACTCACAGCATTTACGCAGGCAGAAAGTAGCGCCAATTAATACCAAGCCTGTATTGATGAGGTCTAGAAGTGTTCCTTAAAAATACGGTGTTGTTTTTTTTTTTTACCATATATCTCCTGTGTCTTCATGCACACCCTCCTTCCCCAAATGCAAAACCAAAGCATAAATGACATTAAATCTAGATACCCCATAATACCCCAAGCCCATTTCCTGGCCAGTACTTATGTATGCATGTTTAAAAATATGCTATTATATGCCTTATTTAATATGTCACAACTGGGGAGCTTTAGAAAACCAGTTTATCAAATTGAAAAGAAATTGATTGTTGTAATATGCTATTTCTTACACAAAGATGAACAGAATTACAGTAACTATTATTTGTATGCAAACAGCAGCATCTAGTTAATTAGTGGTGCTACTTAGAAATTATGGGTTTCTCAAAAAACTGCAGGGTGTAATAAAATAGAATAGATGATCATTAGCTTTCAGTAATGAAGTTCATGGAAAAAAAGCACAGCCTTGCCTTTGTTTAACCTACAAGAGCAAAATTAAAACATATAGCCTGAATATAAGCATGTTACACTTAATAATATTAAATGTAATATGCATGTTAGCTTACATTTAAACATATGATTATATTTAAATTTTCAATCAAACATACTAATCAAACATCTTAGCATTCTCAGTTTTATCTATCACCATACTTGTAATTGGTGGCCATCAGTGTAGCTAAGGGAAAGTTATTTATATGACTTGAAAAAACTGAACTGTGTTGATGTGCTATTTAGCAAGACTCCAATAAGCTTGTCTTATTTTATTCTTCCCACAGATAATAATTATGCATAATATATGTAAATATGTGTGTGTATATACACACACACACATACACATCTTTTCTCCTGCAGGAAATAGAGAACATTGATAGTGGACCTTTCTTTCTTTATGATTTAAAAATTTTTTCTCTTTCCAAGCTCTCAATAAAAGAAATTTAAAAAGCAGAATATACCACAGTTTTGTAACCCAGTGCCAATTCTTGGAAGACAAGGTTCTTGTCATCATTGTTAACTAATCCTAATATGCTGACACATACTAGGTATGTAACCCTGGGGCATATTACTTAATTTCTACATGGCTCAGTTTTCTCACCTCCAGAATCAGATATTTACTGCTCAGAGACGAAAAGAGGATGTAATTAGATGGAGAATATAGAATAATTAGTCCAGTGCCTGAAAGATCATGGACACTGGATAAATGTTAGTTACTATCAGTGTCCTTCCATAATCATAACGATATCCACAAATCTCAGGGTCGTGCTTCATATTGTTGGCAAGAAAATAAATATTCAGGCAGTTTGCCCTTCAGTATTGAGTGCAGTCAAAGCTTACCAAGTGTATCCTGATAGATCACACTCTCCTAATATCTCACAACAACTTAAAATGCAAATTATTTTCAGGAACCTGAGTGACATAAGGACAGGACTATGGGGGTAATATTTTTATTTTGTTTTGGATTTTAAAGGCCTATGATAATATTTGGGTCCCCAAGTATCTTTTATACACATAGCAGCAAACATACATTTTTTGAAAAAGGGTTCTGAGTGGTAGTAAATGCCCTCTCTTGACAGACAAGTTTATGTTCAGTGCAAAGGTATCCATGTGGCCTCCCTCTGGCTTCTGCCAATTTTGTGAGTCAAAGGCCCTTCATATATTTTCAACACTTGAGAAATTATGCTCACACCTAGAGAACCACTAATAAGCAAGATAAAATACCAGAAAATGTATTTTTGAAGTTAGCTCTGCAACACTTCATCAGGTTATGTTATAGTAAGTTCCTGAAATCAAAACTGCTGCAATGGAAAGCAATCTCAGAGGGAACATCGGGACAGCATAGAGTGGTAGGTACCACTCGCGTGTAGTGTTTTGTGTTTTTTTGGCTGTACCATGAGACATGAAGGATTTTAGTTCCAGACGAGGGATCAAACCCAGACTGCCTGTAGTGAAAGCTTGGACTCCTAACCACTGGACTGCCAGGGAATACTCTAGTACATAGTAATGTTAAAGTTATATGTGTGTGTGTGTGTGTGTGTGTGTGTGTATGATTATATATATGACAACTTAAAGGAATAATTAAAAGCAAAACAAATAAATACTGGGCCTCAAAGATAAATGGAAGCACTGTAATGCAAAAACACTTTGTTTCACAGTAAGCTTACAGAAGGCATACAAGGATCTCAGCAGGGAAATTATCAGCCTTAAGACATTCACCTACAAGTAAATCTGTGGAGTAGAGCAGGATTTTATTAATGCAAAATAAAGGACTGAAGAAAAAAACAGAAATGGGCTCTAGATTATCACTCTCTTTCAATTTGCTTTCACACAGTCTATGGTAACCTAAGACTCTCCATCCCATCCTCCCATAAGACAGTTTTTATATTTTATTTATTTCCGTTTAAGTTTTATTTTTATTTTTCTAATGGCATCTTATCTGGGGTATTGGGTTTCCCAGGTAATGCTAGTGGTAAAAACCTTGCCTGTCAATGCAGGAGACAGGTTTGATCCCAGGGTCGGGAATATCCACTGGAGGAGGGCATGGCAACCCGCTCCAGTATTCTTTCCTGAATAAATCTATGGACAGAGGAGCCTGGTGGGCTACAGTCCATGGGATCACAAAGAGTCAGACACGACTGAAGCAACTTAGCATACATGCACACATCTGAGGTATTCAATTAATGGATATATGTCTGTATCTTGCATTAAACACTATAGAAGTGTGGCCCTTAAAATTTTTGTAAATGAAGACTCTAGGCAGAATAATTAGCATTTAAAAGCTAGAATGGCCTTAGCTCTGTGCACCACTGTGATTAGTCTGAACTTGATTATCAGGTATATATCACTGAGCTGCCTTAGATGCCAAGATAAAAAGCTTCTAGCTTTAGCCCAAAGGACGTTGGGCAATAATGTGATACTTGGGCAGTGAAACATAAAGGACAGACTAGTGTGATTATGTTTGATTTGTGTTGACTTAGAGACAGAAGCAGGTCCCTCAGACCTAAGAGTACAGGCCAATGAGTGTGAGAAGCAGCCTGTTGAGTGTGTCTCCTTTGTACCTGCTGTGCTATTTAAAGACCTAATTTCAGCACAGTCTTTCCCCCTCAGTGAAGTTCTCTTGTTTGTCAGTTATAAGATTCATTTAACAATGGCAACAAAAAATAGAGTGGAAGGAAAGAAATATTTGCTTTTGTTATTAAGTAGGGTATTATTGGTATAATTTTGCCAGGGCCTCTACTTATCACTAGGGATACTAAGATGAAATACACCTTTTGCCCATGTTTGTGTGTATCAGTTCAGTTCAGTTCAGTCGCTCAGTTGTGTCCTACTCTTTGCGACCCCATGAATTGCAGCACGCCAGTCCTCCCTGTCCATCACCAACTCCTGGAGTTCATTTGACTCGCGTCCATCGAGTCAGTGATGCCATCCAGCCATCTCATCCTCGGTCGTCCCCTTCTCCTCCTGCCCCCAATCCCTCCCAGCATCAGTCTTTTCCAGTGAGTCAACACTTCGCATGAGGTGGCCAAAGTACTGGAGTTTCAGCTTTAGCATCAGTCCTTCCAAAGAAATCCCAGGGCTGATCTCCTTTAGAATGGACTTGTTGGATCTCCTTGTAATCCAAGGGACTCTCAAGAGTCTCCTCCAACACCACAGTTCAAAAGCATCAATTCTTCGGCTCTCAGCTTTCTTCACAGTCCAACTCTCACATCCATACTCTACTAAATCAGAATAAGCCATAATCAACTATAGAATTGAACTGATATGACACACTTAGCTATGCACAATAATATACACTGCATGGTTTTGCATAGATTAAAATCTTACATCTTATAAAAAATCTATTTAGGGCAGTGTCACTACTCCAGATGATACTTTCATAGTGGAAGTAGTTTATAAATTTGCCAAAACCCCTAGAATGTACAACACCAAGAATGAATCCTAATGTGAACAACAGACTCTGTGTAACTGTGATATTGTGGTGTTAAGTACATGAATTATAATACATGTACTCTGGTTCGGGGGTCCAGATAGTGGGGGAGGGTGTGCCCATATAGGGCAGAGGATATATAATCCAAACATAACCATGTTTATTGATATTTATGTTACTGTTATCATTGTAATTATTATTACTAGCTTGAAGTTTTCAGTAACTTTTTAAAATTTTTTCTTATTTTTACCTTATTTTACTTTACAATACTGTATTGGTTTTGCCATACATGAATCCACCATGGGTGTACATGAATCCACCACGGGTGTACATGAGCTCCCAAACATGAACCCCCCTCCCACCTCCCACTCCACATCATCCCTCCAGGTCATCCCCGTGCACTAGCCCCAAGCATCCTGCATCCTGCATCGAACATAGACTGGTGATTTGTTCCTTACATGATAGTATACATGTTTCAATGCTATTCTCCCAAATCATCCCACCCTCTCCCTCTCCCTCAGAGTCCAAAAGTCTGCTCTACACATCTGTATCTCTTTTGCTATCTTGCATACAGGGTCACCATTACCATCTTTCTAAATTCCATATATATGTGTTAGTATACTGTATTGGTGTTTTTCTTTCTGGCTTACTTCACTCTGTATAATTGGCTCCAATAACTTTTTGATAAAAATGTGGTTTCTTGTTTATATTTTTTCTTCAAAACATTGCTTAAAAAAGACAATGAAGTATTTCATGACAGCAAAAATTTTCCCTCAGATTTCAAGTGTACATGCAGTTGAATCCTATTAAAAACAAAAGCTCTTTTTTATACCTTGTATTAGACATTTTATCTTCCTATAAATAACTCTAACCATAAGGAAGACTGTAATAATTGCTTTATGGAAATCTATTGATAAAAACTGCCCTAAATTCCAAGTAGGTAGAACTTGATCACCTACTGCATGACTGTTAAACACAGGAAGACCAGTTACACATCACTGGACCTCACAGATGAAGGAGAGAGAGAGGGAGAGAGAAAGGAAGCAAGGAAGAAAAATGGAAACAGAATTATAATACAGTCTAATAAGTATCATTAAAATGATCAGCAGAAGATGCAATGAGAGCTAAGTGGAGAGATATTTAACTCAGAAGGTGAAGGACAAGCAATAATGTCTATTTCATTTGGCCATCTTGTAGCAAGTCCTTTTGATATTNAACTTTTTGATAAAAATGTGGTTTCTTGTTTATATTTTTTCTTCAAAACATTGCTTAAAAAAGACAATGAAGTATTTCATGACAGCAAAAATTTTCCCTCAGATTTCAAGTGTACATGCAGTTGAATCCTATTAAAAACAAAAGCTCTTTTTTATACCTTGTATTAGACATTTTATCTTCCTATAAATAACTCTAACCATAAGGAAGACTGTAATAATTGCTTTATGGAAATCTATTGATAAAAACTGCCCTAAATTCCAAGTAGGTAGAACTTGATCACCTACTGCATGACTGTTAAACACAGGAAGACCAGTTACACATCACTGGACCTCACAGATGAAGGAGAGAGAGAGGGAGAGAGAAAGGAAGCAAGGAAGAAAAATGGAAACAGAATTATAATACAGTCTAATAAGTATCATTAAAATGATCAGCAGAAGATGCAATGAGAGCTAAGTGGAGAGATATTTAACTCAGAAGGTGAAGGACAAGCAATAATGTCTATTTCATTTGGCCATCTTGTAGCAAGTCCTTTTGATATTCTTGCAATGAATTTAAACTGGGCAATATTATTGCATAGTTGAAATAAATCAACAAATAAAAAAGCAGGAATAGGTCCTGAGTGCAGGAACTGGTTTTAAGATGAGGACTGTGTAACACATATGTTTTAACTTCTTACATGCCTTTTTCATTTTCTTCTGAATTTTGGTTGAGTTCCTGGTGGGTGTGGTTGCTAAGAAGCCAAAAATTGAATCTGTAGGGGTTTTTTTGCATTAAATATTTTTCATAAAACCTCAGACTAGTTGGGGGGGAAGTCTTATTTAAAAAAACAGTATTATAAGTAAAAAAAAAAAATCTCAAGTCCTCTCATCTGATTTCTTGAAGCCAATAAATTATGTATAGATTCACCAACCTATGATGCCAAGAAAATGTTGCTGAATAGAAAAGGGGAAAATTCCCAAGGTCTAATGCATCATGATTGTAACTACATAATTTACTGATTGATTTTGGGTTTCCAAATTAAAGTGTGCATGTATATCTCTCTAAGCAAAATTGCCTGCTTCAGTGAGAAATGATGATTTTAATTTTATGGTTATCTAAATCAGCCAATAATTTGTCTCAACTGCAGAGATAGTTCCCCTAATGATTGTTCCAATGATTTTCATATCAAGGAACCATGGGACCAAGAAGTAAAATACTTATCAAGCAAAATAAGGGTTTTTATTTACTCTCATGAAAATTTCATGAGTTTTACAAATATTACTTAGTTTTCTTTTCTCACTCAAATTCATGCAAAGCAAACTACAGATTTCAGCCAGCTGTAAACTTAATGAACATTCCTCAAAATTTTGAATTAGCAATAAACCCAAGTTGGAAACAATTCAACAGGAAGTCAAACTGATGAAGTCAGCACAAATGGGTGTATTTCTTGACTGGTTTGTTTTTATTGGTTTGTGGGATATTTGGGGAGTTAAATGGTTTTAATTTGTTTCATTGAAATCTGTTTTCAGCTACTACTCATAAAAGCTGGAAAAAAAAATACCACTGTAGGTATTTTCAGAAAAAAAAAGTATCAATCTTTCCAACATCATAGATTGTTTAACTCTATTTGGAAGTCTAGCAGCAAGATGCAGGGCCATTTGAAGATCAGGCATATAATTTTAGTATTGTTGTTCAGTCACTAAATTATGTCCAACTCTTTGCAGCTCCATGGACTGCAGCATACCATGCTTCCCTGTCCGTCTCTACTATCTCCCGTGGTTTGCACAAACTCATGTCCCTTGAGTCAATGATGCCATCCAACCATCTCATCCTCTGTCAACCCCTTCTCCAGAGGTTAATAACATTGTAAGGGAAGTGGTGACCACAATCATCCCAAAGAGAAAGAAATGCAAGAAGGCAAAGTAGCTGTTTGAGGAGACCTTACAAATAGCTGAGAAAAGAGAAGCAAAGGAGAAAGGGAAAGGTATACCCAACTGAATGCAGAGTTCCAGAGAATAGTAAGGAAGAGTGATAAGAAAGCCTTCTTAAGTGAACTTTAGTATACTTTCATTTAAATAATTGTCTGTATATTGAAACAGGCACCTTTTGAACCAAGGACAACAAGAAGCTGTGTCTTGTAGATTTTATTAGGCAGTTAACTGGTGATATTGATTGCCTTTAAGACTGGAATGTAGGAACATGATAAAATGAAGTGCCAATTGGTAAACACATTCAGGCCAATGGAATTTTTTTATAACACTAAACTTTATTGAGAATCTAGTGTGCCACTTTTTGGTAAATCCTATTATTTCCTGGATTTTATAAATAAATAAACTGATACCCTGATGGATTAAGAAACTTGTCCAAAGCCACAAATTACCTTAAAAAGTAACTTGTAAGAAAACCATTCCAAAGTAAAAGAACCATTATTAGAACAGAAACTGATTTTGATCTTCTGTGTGTTAGCACTATTTCGTACTTCTCCTACTTTGTACTAAGCACATCAAGGGCAATATTTCAGTTCATAGCTATTCAATCAGAAGAGAAAGTCTTGCTCTGCATTTGAAAAAGAAGTAGCAATGAGTAAAATGGACTTGAACAAAGATTTTACATGAACTTTAGACAGTATATAATTGTTGAAAATAAAGAAAGAACAATAGATTTCTGTACTTCAGTGACTCTCTGGACATTTAGAATATTAAATCTTTCCATTCATGTCCTCCACTAGACCCCTGCCTGAATTAAACTAAATTCTCAAGCATTCAAATGAATATATTTTGAGATAATTTAAATAAAAAAGTTTTTTAATAGAAGTTCTCAAAGAAACTACAAGTTGAATTCTTCTTATAACTTTAGATAGAAAGGCAGTGAAGCTTAGAAATCTGAATGAGGGATGGTAGGGGAAGGAGGAGGGAATGGGGTTCAGGATGGGAAACACATGTATACCTGTGGAGGATTCATATTGATGTATGGCAAAACCAATACAATACTGTAAAGTAATTAACCTCTAATTAAAATAAATATATTTTTCTAAAAAAGAAATCTGAATGATTTCTAAATTATACTTTTGGTCAAAGGGTACTTTCAAGGGACAGAGAAGAGCAGCAAACAGAGATGAATATTGTTACTCCACAAAGCTGGATATCTTTTTGCATAGTGAATCCAAGATCGATGTCTTGTGAGCTAACACATTTCTGGTAGCTTCCCTCTGGCTACTTGTTGCAGGGTCAGATCTCAGGACAAGTGGAACTCTTGTATCTTTTGAAATATTTAATAAATTCTAGACAGAATATATGTCCCAAGAAAGGAAACTTTTTGGAACTTTATCAGTTCAGTTCAGTCACTTAATCATGTCTGACTCTTTGCAACCCCATGGATCGCAGTATACCAGATCTCCCTGTCCATCACCAAGTCCTGGAGCCTGCTCAAACTCATGTTTGTTGAGTCAGTGATACCATCCTACCATCTCTTCCTCTGTCGACCCCTTCTCATCCTGCTTTCAATCTTTCCCAGCAACAGAGTCTTTTCTAATAAGTCAGTTCTCTGCATCAGGTGGCCAAAGTATTGGAGCTTCAGCATCACTCCTTCCAATGGATATTCAGGACTATTTCCTTTAGGATTGATTAGTTTGATCTTGCAGCCCAGGGGATGTTCAAGCATCTTCTTCAACACCACAGTTAAAAAGCATCAGTTGTTCAGCGCTCAGCTTTCTTTATGGTCCAACTCTCATATCCATACATGACTACTGGAAAAACCATAGCTTTGACTAGACAGAGCTTTGTCAGCAAAGTAATGTCTGCTTTTTAGTATACTGTCTAGGATGGTCATAGCTTTTCTTCCAAGGAGCAAGTGTCTTTTTTTTTNTATGGATGTGAGAGTTGGACTGTAAAGAAAGCTGAATGCCGAAGAATTGATGCTTTTGATCTGTGGTGTTGGAAAAGACTCTTGAGAGTCCCTTGGACTGCAAGCAGATCCAACCAGTCCATTCTAAAGGAGATCAGCCCTGGGATTTCTTTGGAAGGAATGATGCTAAAGCTGAAACTCCAGTACTTTGGTCACCTCATGCGAAGAGTTGACTCATTGGAAAAGACTCTGATGCTGGGAGGGATTGGGGGCAGGAGGAGAAGGGGGCAACAGAGGATGAGATGGCTGGATGACATCACTGACTCGATGGACGTGAGTCTGAGTGAACTCCAGGAGTTGGTGATGGACAGGGAGTCCTGGCATTCTGAAATTCATGGGTTCGCAAAGAGTTGGACACAACTGAGCAACTGAACTGACTGACTGATCCTCTGTGTAAAAGCTTTCACACTTCCCCCTCATTTAGTATAAAGCTGAAGCCTTCTGTTGGTCCCAGACCCCCCCTCCGTGGCCCCCACTGTTCTCTGACTTCATCTGATGCCACTTTTCCTTTTTCACACTCCACTCTGGCCATATAGGCCTCCTTACTGCTTCCTGAACACACCAGCCCTTCTCCCACCTCTGTGACTTTGAAACCCCTTTTCCCTCTTCTTCCAGATATCCATTTGGCTTGTTCCCTCACCACCTTCAGCTCTCTGCCCTAGTGCTGCATATGAGACATTCTTTCCCTGAACCATTATATAGTTTGGAATTGACATGTACACACTGCCGTATTTAAGATGGATAACCAACCAGGACCTGCTCTATAGCACAGGCAACACTGCTCAGTGTTATGTGACGGCCTGGACAGGAGGGGAGTTTGGGGAGGAGTGGATATATGGATACGTATGACTGAGTCCCTTAGCTGTCCACCTGAAATTGTCACAACATTGTTAATCAGCTATTCGCCAATACAAAATAAAGTTTAAAAAAATTAATAAAATAGGAAAAAAAAATTTTTAATTACTTTCTGTCCCCACCCACCAGCTCCCAGTACTTCTCATTTCCCTTCCATGCTTTATTCACCTCCATTGTACTTATCACCTTATCTGATTTATTTACTTGGATTACTACCTGATTGTCCCCATAGGATCTGTGCACTATGGGAGCAGGGATTTATGTATGTTGCTCACTATAGTCCTTGACTGCCTGGCATGAAGTAGCTGTTTAATAAATATTTACTAAATGAATGAATGCATCCATAAAAGTAGTAACTATGAAAACTAGGCTGTGATTTTGCAAGTGGGAAAATACAAAGATATAAACTGTGAGGTGCACAGTGTCTGTGGCAGTGTGGTACGGGAGGTGCCATCTGGGAGCTAGGGAATTGGAGAGACCTGGACTCAAATCCTGCCTCCACCACTTTCCAGCTATGTGACTTTGGGCAAGCGGGCCTAATCTCTTAGTTTCACATTTGTGAAACAGGTATGACAATGACTCCCTGATAGTGATGTGAAAATTCAATGAGAAAATATAAGTGAACACATGGCACATAGTAGGTGCTCTATGAACCTTAAATGCCCATCTTCTCCTAAGGAAGGCTGAATATCCAGTGGAGAAGAACTGGGTGGAAGGATACAAAAGTAGAAATAGTTGGGTGTGTCAAATAGAGGAACTGAGAATATTTAATTTTATTTATTTGACATAATCAAGTCCTCCCTATGCATGGGTATGTGAACAGAGGTGTAGACTGGGGGCAGTGGGGAGGTTCTCCCAGGTATCTCCTGAGTCTGGTTTTCACCTCTGACACGTACTAGATGTGTGACATTAAGTAAATCTAATCACTCTGGGCCTGTTTCCTTAACTATAAAATGAAAAGGTTGAATTGAGTAACTTTTAGTGCCATCAGTACTTACAATTTCATACTTCAAATAGGCAAGTCATTCCACCTGGCTTTGCCCCACTTCGGCCCAGCCTTACTCACATGTGATGGCCAGATGTTTCTAATCTTAGGCATAAAAGACTCTATTCTTTGGTTTTCAGAAGCCAAAAGAAACTGGAAAGTTTAGGAAAACTGCTAAGCAGATGAAATTTCCTTCTCTCTGGTTCTTAAACAGCCACATTCAGATAGTTCAAACTTAGAAAATATGAAAAGCAAAGCAAAACAAATACTCACCTTTGGGTTTGAATCAACTATGTGAAGTTTGAAGCCATGAAGGAAAGTATATATGTATGTGGTTTTATTTTATTTTTGTTAGCAGCAACCAAAAAGTAGATGTCAGCAGTTTTCAATTGTAACTATAACCTTGTACCCGCATGGCTGTGAGCCGGAGCCAGGAGAGAAAGGCTGGAAGAGAGTGACTGGAGCCTTCTCCTGCTTTGGAAAGCTTGTGGCTTTGTTTTCTTCGCATTGCTTCACCAAGGCGGAGGAGAGGAGGATGTTTGGGTTTGCAGGCCGCCAGCCACTGTCAGCAAGTTTGCAGCCCTGGCTTCACTTCCCTGAGCTGGGAGTGGGGGGTTGGGGGTGCAAGGAGGGTTAGAGGGGTTGGGGGTGAGGGTCAGCTGCCCTGGCCTCCCTCTAACAACAGAGCCACAGAGAATTCAAATACTCCACCAGTTGCAAGGCTCCGACTTTATTCAGCTGAAAACTGACGATCTCATCTGGGAAGGGTCAGTTAAAAAATGACAGAACTGCCCAAAGTAAACAGAGGGAACAACCACAACAGAAACTTTCTCTGCAAAGTTTCCTTATAATTACCAGNTCATATATGTAAGGCACACTCAATATAAAATGGGTGATTTTCTTATAGTCTTCCACCTGCTAAAGTGAGCAGGTTCAATATTTTGAAAGCATTCTGTTTGTGGCCCAAAACTCAGATTCCAAATGCTATATGACTTACTTCAAGATTTAATATGTCATTATTCAAACAATACTCTGATAGCTGGAATAATGCCACAGAAGAATGCCCATAAGCACTGTAAAAAAAAGAAAAATGAACAGGTGCTGCTTAGGGGACAGCAATTAGAGGTAACCAGAAACTGCTGACATTATCATAAACCAAGATTATTTCCAAGAGAGGAGAAAGAATTCCACAGTATTCACCAGAACTTCTCAGCTATATTAAGTGGAAGACCAGTCATTGTTAGGGTCCACTTGGAGTAATTTAAAATATAGTAAATGCAAGAAAGCAGAGGAAATAGTAATGTAAGATCACAAGAGATCTTTTTTTGACAGTTCTGTCTTTTTGCCCATTTTCCAATTGAGATTCCATGTCTTTCTTTTCACTATACCATATTTAATGGAGCCACTGCAAAGGCCAGATCATGAAGTCTGCCAAAGAGCTAAAGTAGAAGAAACCCATTGCAGTAACATCAGGAGCCCAGGAATGTCTATAGTTTTATCATTATCTCAGTCTGTTTGGAATACTATTATAAAAATGCTGCAAGCTAGATGGCTTATAAACAACAGAAACCTATTTCTCAGAGTTATAAGCTGGGAAGTCTGAGATCAAAGTGCCAGAAGATTTGCTGTCTTGAGAACCTGCTTCCTAGACAGTCATCTTTTTGTTGTGTCCTCACATGGCAGAAATGACAAGGAAGTTTTCTGGGGTCCTTTTTGTAAGGACACCAGTCCCATTCATGAGGACTCTACTGTCTTGACCTAAACACTTTCCAAAAATTTTAGCTTCAAATACCAACACATTAGGGATTATGTATCAACACAGGAATTGGGACAGAGCATAGACTTTCAATTTACAGCAGCCATACCCTAAGGATCATGAGTGATGCCAGCTGTGACATGACCCCCTGAAACTTTGGAGCCTGGGGAAACCCTGAACTTGGCCCTCAAGCCCTCTCATTTCTTTCTGATACCAGCATGTGATCACAAATCTGCAAAGCATCAGAAGCAGAGTGGTTCTTTCGTTTAAGTATGATTCTAAACGTGCCTCTAGATCCTCTACTTTCTCAAACTTCAACTCACTCCACACATCTTGTTTGGTTCTGTCTCTGACCCCCCAAATCATGATGCCATCTCCTCTTGCCTTACAGCCTCTGTGACTTAGAGCTGCCAGTGTTGATTCGCCCTAGGTCTGGATGCTCTCCTCTCTGAAGAAGAAAATGTCATAACATACCAGGATGTCATAACATGCCAGGATTTTCATCTAGGCTATGCTCCTTTCTAGCTGATGACCCTCAAGTCACCACGGACCTCAGTTTTCTCACATGTAAAAGGGAAATGACAACACCCACACCTCTAAGAAGCATTTGCATAATGCATAGCATGTAGTTGTTATTGTTGTTGAGTTGCTAAGTCATGTCTGACTCTTTGCAACCTCATGGACTATAACCCGCCAGTTGCTCCTCTGTCCTCCACCATCTCTTTGAGTTTGGTCAAATTGATCCCCATTGTATAGTAGCTACTAAATAAATACAAGGTATCTTCTTTTCCTTCCCCCTTTCCTTGACAAATTCCATGTATTGTATCCAGAGCACTTTTTAACCCCGTAGGTGACTGTTAATTTTTTGTTGTTGATAATAATGCTGGTAACATTATATCTGAAGCAGAGCTGAGGAAGGCTTGTGGTAAAAGAAGATAAATATACTACTTTTCATCTTTTTGATCCTCCTTTGAGATCTTTAGGGAAGATCCCATGGGCTCCCTCTGGTTGAATACCTGATTGACAAATCATAGAAGATGCTGTGGAAGTCATGTATTTCTCAAGACCTCTACCTGAGTCAGCCCACATCAGGGGGAATTGGTGGCCTGACCATTATCAGTTAATTTAAGTGTAGTCAAACCACAAATGAGTGCAGGTTTTTTATTTTTGGTTTATCTATAATACTACCTCAAATTTCCAAATCTCTGTTCTTTTTCTATTATAGTGGTGAAATATACCAATGAGTGTTTTTTTTAACACCTTGATAAAATAAGAAACTGATTCAGAATTACAATTATCATGAACTTGTTTTCCTCTGGGGAAAAACAAAAACAAAAACAAAAAACAAACTACTAATCCAGGAAACAGTGTCAGACTTTATATTTTTAGGCGCCAAAATCACTGCAGATGGTGACTGCAGCCATGAAGTTAGAAGACGCTTACTCCTTGGAAGAAAAGTTATGACCAACCTAGATAGCATATTCAAAAGCAGAGACATTACTTTGCCAACTAAGGTCCGTCTAGTCAAGGCTATGGTTTTTCCTGTGGTCATGTATGGATGTGAGAGTTGGACTGTGAAGAAGGCTGAGTGCTGAAGAATTGATGCTTTTGAACTGTGGTGTTGGAGAAGACTCTTGAGAGTCCCTTGGACTGCAAGGAGATCCAACCAGTCCATTCT
>SJYV01029949.1:80233-105076 GCA_006410875.1 Neotragus pygmaeus
TTTTGAACTGTGGTGTTGGAGAAGACTCTTGAGAGTCCCTTGGACTGCAAGGAGATCCAACCTGTCCATTCTGAAGGAGATCAGCCCTGGGATTTCTTTGGAAGGAATGATGCTAAAACTGAAACTCCAATACTTTGGCCACCTCATGCGAAGGGTTGACTCATTGGAAAAGACTGTGATGCTGGGAGGGATTGGGGGCAGGAGGAGAAGGGGACGACCGAGGATGAGATGGCTGGATGGCATCACTGACTCGATGGACGTGAGTCTGAGTGAACTCCGAGAGATGGTGATCAACAGGGAGGCCTGGCGTGCTGCAGTTCATGGGGTCGCAAAGAGTCAGACACGACTGAGCGACTGAACTGAACTGAGACGTTTTAGCCAGGGAAATTAGGCAAGAAAATGAAAAGCTGGGGCAAAAGAAGAGGAAAAGCCATTGATATGATCTTGTATGTAGAAAATCTTAAAGAATCTACAAGGCAACATTGTTGGAACTAATTAATATATGCAGCAAGGTTGCAGGATACAAACTCAATATGCAAAAATCAATTGTATCACTACACACTTGCAATAAAGAGTCCAAAATGAAATTAAGAAAGCAATGCTATAGCCTCAAAAGAATAAAATATCTAAGGATAATTTAACAAATTTGAAAAATGAACTCTGAAAGGCTATAGACATAATATATATCAAATAAAGATTTTCTAACCAACATATATATATACTCTTGAAACTCAACAATAAGAAAATGACTCAATTAAAAATTTGCAATGATATGAATAGGCATTTCACAAAACATATACAGGTGTATCTTGGAGATATTGCTAGCTCAGTTCAAACCATTGTAATAAGGATAATATCATAATAAAGTGAGTCACACAGATTGTCTGGATTCCTACTGCACATAAAATTTATGTTTACTCTATAGCAGTTTATTAAGTATACAAAACATTATATCTAAATATATATACCTTTATGAAAATATTTCGTTACCAAAAAATGCTAATTCATCTGAATCTTCAGTGAGTTGTAGTAGTAACATCAAAGATCACAGATCACCTTAACAAATTTGATAATAGAGCTTGAAATATGGTGAGAATTGCCAAAATGTGACATAGAGACATGAAGTGAGCAAATGCTGTTGGGAAATGGCACTAGTAAATTTGCTGAACACAAGATGCTATGAACCTTCAATTTGTAAAAAGATAAACAGTATCTGCAAAGTACAATAAAGTGAAACACAATAAACTGAGGTGTACCTTTACACAGATGGCAGATAAACATATGAAAATGAGCTCAACATTATTTGTCTATAAGAATTTCAAATTAAAATAACAAAGAGATACCACCACCACCTGTTAGAATTGCTGAAATATAACAAATATACATTACCAATTTTTGGTGAGAAGAGGGAGTATCAGGAATTCTCATTCATTGCCAGTGAGAGTGTAAACTGGAACAGACACTTGGAGAGTTTTTCAGCTTTCTACTGAGCTAAATATAGTATTAGCATACACAACTGTAGTCATGTATGTAACTGATTTTATTTGTTTTTTATTATTATTTTTTTAATTTACTTTACAATACTGTATTGGTTTTGTCATACATCAACATGAATCCACCACGGGTGATTTTAAAATGTATGTGTACATGAAAAGCTCTCATGCAAAGTTTTATAGCAGCCTAATGAATAATCACAACAGACTGGAAGCCACTGATATATGTTTAAGTAAATTTGGGGGCATTCATACAATGGAATATTATTCAGTGGTACAAAGAAATAAGCTACCATGCTATGCAAAAACATGGATGCACTTCAATGCTTATTACAAAGTGAAAGAAGTCAGTCTGAAAAGGATACATAATATATGATTCCAATCATATGACATGATGAGAAAGGCAAAAATCTATAGATAGAGTGAAAAGATAGTGATTTTAGGACTTCAAGTAGAGGGAGCAGTGAGCACAGGGATGAACACGTGAAGGGCAGAAAATTTCTATGGCAATGAAACTATTCAGAATGATACTATAATGGTGAATACATGACTCTATGCATTTGTCAAATTAAAATTCAAGATATATACAAATAAGATGGAGTTGCTTATGCAGACTCATTTAATAATGAGAATTAATAAAGTCAATTGAAGCAGATCATGATGTTCACATATAAGTCTTACTTGGAAATATACTTTAATTTTAGGAAATTTCAGACAATATATTCAGGTCACATAGCTAGATTTTTTAATCATTTGATGCTAAATGTAATATCATTGAAAAGTACAGAAAAAAAATCATTCACAACAAAATTCTCAAAATTATACCATCCTAAGAAAAACTCCTTTTAAAAAAGATCACAAAAAATTTAACTTTTTGGTTTTCCTGATTAAACAACATTATGCATATGCACTTGTTTTTTATGAAGCTTGTATACTATTACTGAAATTGCTTCTTCAATTTAAGAAACTGATGGAAATTAAGCTCATAAAAGTTTAATGCCGTGAAACCTAAGTGTAGAGTACATAGTTAGGGTGTAGCTTCTTAGAAAAACCACATTAGCCTTGAAAAATAAATTACATTTTGTTTTACACAGTAAGTTTGCATGGCAGAGTTTCTTTTCAGCAAACATGTAGCTCTTCTGCTCTGAGTTGTAGAGAAAATAATTCTGCTATTAAAATATCAGGACAGCTTAAGGTCACCAGGAAAGATGAGGTGAAAGTTCTTGAGAGAATTGAGATAACTAAGCAGTTTCCTCTATGGCAATGCCATTGTGTAACTTTATTTTAAATGTTCAATGTGGAGTCATGCAGAACGGCTAGAAAACTGACAGGATTTGGGGAATAAGAACTGTGTGATGAAGTGGACCTGGACAGTTCAGTTTTGCAAAAGTCTATTTTTTCCCTACACAAAATTCAAAGTGCATGAGAAGTAAAATTCTTGCTATGTCTACTATTTTGTCATAAAATTTGAATAGATGACTTGATGATTCTGCAGCCCAATTGTGGGGGCACAATTGTGAGGTGCTATGAAAAGGACTATTGAAGTAACTATTAAGTAATATTGCATGCCTTTTTTTCTATTCCATTGAAGATTAGATTGAAATGTTAAAGTTGGTTGGTAAATTATATGATAATAATAATAACCACTATAAGGTTTTGTGGAAAGAGATTTTGTACTAAGAAGAAAAACATATCCATATCCGGTAAGGGCAAAATATACCTATTTTGTCCTTATAAGGAAGATGTTAATAATGAGAACTGCTCACATATGTTCCTTTGCTATGAAAGTGACCCAGCTCTCATTTTTTCAGTTTAGACCATGTGGCAGTCCCGTGGCATAAGCTGAGCGTATTACATACATGAGCTTATGAAATATTCACATTAGCACCTTGATAGAGCTATTAACATTCTCATTCCCCAAATTAGAAAAGTATTTGGAAAGGCTGTCATTTTCCAAAGGTTGCACATATAGTAAATGGTTGATAAGGTATATAAAGTAAAGTTTACTTTTTCTAGTGAAGAATTTTAACAATTATGTTCATCCTCTACACTGAGTCAGTGGAGAAGATGAAAATCAAGGTTGATAAAACTGTTCGTCCTTTGGACAGAAACTAGGAGTTTTTAAATTTTCAGGTTCACTTAATACCATTTCTATTAGATTCTTGACTACAGCATTGGATGAGTAAATTTTAATATGATATAGTGTCCTCAATTGGTTTCTTGGCCAAAGAATGTTTACTGTAGACTGTGAACTTCCTGGAACTATGACAACCTCTCAAGTTTGTATACACAAGGTCTAGCACAGTACCCTGCGCATACTGTCATAGATGCCCAAGACATAACATTTTAGAAAATCTCAACAACAAAATATATAAAATAGGACTGGCTTGAGGAGACAATCTGGAACATTGTGTTACTTTTTCTATTCCCTGTCTGTAGTTCCTTTTCTAATCTTGTCTTCTTAAGCAACTTCCATTGGCATTTCAGAGCCTTTCATTGTTATGAAATTTTTGGTAAAGGTTTTCCTGAGCAACCCCTGCTTTCTGTACTCATGATAGAACTTGCACACAATATAACTAGTCCGTGTGCCACTCAGCATTTTAGGTGTGACCAGCTTTACCTATTAGTTGAGATGCTGGACTCTAAAGTCAGACATACTTGCCTTTTAATCCAGGCTCCATCACTTGCTAGAATTTGGGTAAATTATTTTAACACTCTGAATCTTGCTCTCTTCATCCAATGTTCTTTCCTCGAATGGTGGTTTGGAGGATTAAAACACCCAGACCATGTTGATAGACAGTTAGCTGAAAGCATTAGGGCAGTGGTGGCAGTAAATTTAGAATCTTAACTCCAACCCAAATCCAAGCTAGGAGTCTCTAATTCAGTCTTCCAGTAGAACATTCTACAAAGATAGACATGTTCTATACCTGCAGTGTTCAATATGGCCAACACTAGTCACCGTGCCTAGTGTGTACTTTATTTCTTTATATTTTTATTAATATATATATTTTATTGAAGTATAGTTGCCTTACAATGTTTCAGGTGCACAGCAAGGTGATTCAGTTATACATATATATATATACATGCACTATTTTTAAAAATTATTTTCCATTATAGGTTATTACAAGATATTGACTACAGCTTCTTGTGTTATACAGTAAACGTTTGTTGCCTAGTGTGTACTTTAAATGCAGCTAAATGAGAACAATGAAATAAATGTTTAGTTTTATTTCATTAATGTGTTTTAAAGGAGCTACTCTATGTAAGGAGCACACCTCTAGAGGATAAGGGTATGTGTGTGTGTGTGTGTGTGTGTGTGTGTGTGTGTGTGTGTGTGTAAAACGTTTTATTCTTGCTGCCATGTGATACAAAGTCAATTCTCTAGAACACTTTGTGGACTGTGGACAGAAATGATGTGTATGATGACGGTGAAAACATGGCACTATTGGTTGCAAAGTGGATTTTCATCTTTTCTGTAAGGAGTCTCCCCAGTGATCATCAGTCTTCAGTAAATTTATACTGTGCAAAGCGTCTGCCTGCAATGCGAGAGACCTGGGTTTGATCCCTTGGTCGGAAAGATCCCCTGGAGAAGGAAATGGCAACCCACTCCAGTATTCTTGCCTGGAGAATCTAATGGACAGAGGAGCCTTGTGGGTACAGTCCACGGGGGGCAAAAAGTCGGACACGACTGAGTGATTTCACTTTCACTTTCACCATTAGCACCTTTGCCATTGTATGTTGTAAATATCCTCTTAGAAACTCTTCACAGGCACAGAGACTAAAAAGCAAATTCCATAAGTTCCATAGGGCACCTAATTATAATCTTAAAAAATAGAGGACCCAACACCATCAGCTTCATTTGGGAGAATGGCAGGATATTTGCAATTAGCTGGTCTTTGTTGGAATCCAGTTCAGGAACTTCAAGTTGAGTAGTCTTGGACAAATTGTTTAATGTGTCTGAAATCCAGTTTCTTCAGATATTCAGTAGATATAATACTGTACCCACTGTAAGGCGTCTTGGTGAGCATTAAGTCAGCTAAGTACTCTGGCTTGTGAAAGAAAGCATAGGAGATAATTCATGTGTGATCTCTTTATTCTGCATTTCATTATTTCCATCACACAACCCTCATTTGATATATGCTTAAAATACTCTCTGCTTTATTATCCTTTTCTCTGATTGGCACCTCTGTTCTAGTTCTACCCACATTCTAGTTCTAGTACACGTTCTAGTTCACGTGTACTCCTGCTCTCTCCAGAGAACTTTTGATATGTTTCTTCCCATAGCACCTGATGAGAAATTTAATGCCCTCTTTTCCTTGCATCCCTTGACTATGAAGATTACTCTTTTCCCACCAAAATGATTCTCACAGGTAAAATGTTCTTCTATTTGAGCACGTATCTTTTTTGTTTTTTCACCGCCAGTTCGATTTTCCCCAGTCTGCCTTTGTTTCTTTTCTGAGGTGCATTACTGCTTTCCAATGGACAAAAGTGGCAAGGAAGGAAAGGAGCTAATATAATTAGAGTTTATTTTGGGTTAGAATGGTATGTAATCTACACAACATCAATTAAACCTCTCAACAACCTAACAATCCCAATTTCAGAAGTTATGAAGTCATTTCCCCAGAGTTTCATAGCCAGGGGGCAGTGGACCTGGCGTTTGAACGCCATGCTCTTTCTTTCTTTCCATTTGGACATGCTGCTTTTTACCCTAAATCTCTCTATATTGCTGGTCAGTCTCTCCTTCAGAATGTTGTAGTTCCAACAGTCAGAGAAAAGGGAAGGATCCAAAGCCAAGCAGCTCCACATGAAGAATGATAATAACCTGACTTAAGATTTAAATAATAATAACCCCTAAGGGACAAGTTCTTGCCTAGAGAGTCATTATGCAAATGAGCTCTCTGTGTATTTCTGAAAGTAACATTTTGAATGGAAACCAAACATATTCAGCTGACTTCAGCGTTTATGACTGTTTTAAGCTGGCTTCCAAAAAAGTATTCCACTGTGCCTGCCTTTTCTGCCTTTTTTCACAAACACACAGCTAAGGGGAAAGGGCAAGTATGAGCTAGCATTTAATGAGTCCTCTAACATGCCAAACACTGCTTTAGGCACTTTAACATATGTTATTTTATTAAATCCTACAAACAGCCTGAGCAATAAGTTTTGCAAACCCCATTTCTATTCTTTTTTAAAAAACATTAATAATCTAGATAAGAGAAAAGCATAAAGATAAATTGAGCACCTAACTATGTACCAAATACAAAAATATTATGTTCACAATATTTAATATTTTTTAAAATATTGAAATGCACGCATTCTCAGTTGTGTCTGACCCTTTGCAAACCCATGGGCTGTAGTCCACCAGTCTTCCCTGTCCTTGGGATTTTCCAGGCAAGAATACTGGAGTGAGTTGCCCTTTCCTTTTCCAGGAGATCTTCCCAACCCAGGGGTCAAACCCATGTCTCTTGTGTCTCCTGCATTGGCAGATGTATTCTTTACCACTGCATCACCAGGGAAGCTCCAGATCCTGACACAAAAACCAAGTAAAAGACAGAACAAAGGAAAATTGTACAATAACCTCACATAGAAATATAAACAGAAAATTCCCTGAAAAGTGTTAAAACTAAATGCACTAGTGTACAATAAATTCTAACAGATGATTAATTCAAAGACAACATACAAGTACAAACTATCATATTGACTTCTTATTGGGTTAAAAGATTATAATCTTAATAGACTCTGAAAGAGTATTTGATAAATTTCAACATAGATTTAGGAGTTTAAGTATAGACAAACATGTGTTCAACCTGATATATTTATGCAAGAAATTATTCTTATTGAATTAGGAACATTTTCTTCATGGCGGGTAACTATTCAAAGATGTCAACTTCACTGGTTCTATAATGCTTTGCTAAAAGTCCTAAATAAGAAGATTAAGGAAAAAAAGAAAGTAGAATACAGATTAGGAAATAACAAACAAACCTATAATACGAGGGGTATGTAGGCGTGCACATACCCACACACACAACTTTCTATAGCACATTTAGTTCCCTCCAACCTGAAAACTGACTCTTTTAAATTTGATAGTTTGATTAGACTGCCTCTGTTACCTCCCCATAGAATCCCAAGAAATTCTAAATTATTGGAGTTAATGAAAGTATTCAGAAATATTGCTGGAAATATCAGTAAAAAAAATAGTCATTTACATCTCTTATTTAGCAGCAAAAATAAAATTCTGAAACTGTCATTTAAAATGCCAACATAGCCATAATAATTTTGGAATGAATCTTTAGGAGATGGCTAGATCTTTACGTGGAAAATTTAAAAATTTTAATAAAATGCGTGAAAGAACAAAAAAACAAATGAAAAAATATGTTTATGGATGGAAGGACTGTTAAAAAATGGGATTTCTTCCCAAAATGATCTATACATTTAATTGTAATACCAGTCAAAACAGATCTTTATGTGGATCAGATGGATGGTCCTAGATGACCAAAAACTAGATGACACTTTAAAATAATAAAAAAGAATACTACCTTAGTAACTATCAAAAATTTCTGTAAGTTATCACATCAAAATGTAATGATTTTGCATCAGAGAAATGTAAATTAAAACCACAGTGAGATATCACCTTACACTTATTGGAATAACTACCATCAAAAAAAGAAATGAAAATGACAAATGTTAATGAGGATGTGGAAAAAGAGGAATCTTTGTGCACTATTTTTGGGAATGTAAATTATTGCAGTCACTGTGGAAAACAATATGGCAGTTTCTTCCAAAAGAAAAAACAAAAAACTAAACTAAAGCTAGAACTAAACATATGACTGAGGGGTTCTCCTTCTGGATATATATAGTCCCCCAAAATTAAAACATTGATTTGAAAAGATATCTGTATTTCAGTTTCATAGCAGCATTATTGCCAAGATATGGAAGCAATCTAAGTGTCCATCAGCAGATTAATGGATAAATAAGATGTGGCATATATACACAATGGAATACTACTTGGCCATAGAAAGGGTAAACTTGAAAAGTATCATGCTAAGTAAAATAACAAGGAGAAAGACAAACATATATAATATCATTTATATATGGAATAAAAAACGGATTATTTTTTAAAAGTAGTGATTCTGAAGTAGATAAAAGAAAAGAATAGGACATAGACGCATATCCAGATATATTTGGAGTCTCATTAATGTCAGGGGAAAACAATGAGTAACCCATTACTTGTGAATCAAAACTTAAGTATGAAGGCTAAGAAATAAAACTGAGTAAGAAGAAAGAGGAGAAGAAAAAGAAAGAAGGAGGAGGAGAAGAGGAGAAGAAAAAGGAAGAGAAGGGAAAGAAGAAGAATGAAGAATAATAGTGGAATTTGGGGTGCCAAGATAGTTGTAAATGAATTAACAGCATAGTTCTAATCATAGAGGCTCTAGAATTTCAACTCCAATACTTATAACATGATAGGGCTCCTCGAGTGGGGCTAGTGGTAAAGAACCTGCCTGCCTTTGCAGGGAACACAGGAGATGTGGATTCAGTCCCTGAGTCGGAAAGATTCCTCTGGTCGAGAGCATGACAACCCACTCCAGTATTCTTGCCTGGAGAATCCCGTGGACAGAGGAGACTGGCAGGCTGCAGTTCGTTGGGTCACAAGGAGTTGGACACGACTAAAGCAACTTAGCACACAATCATAACTTGATTGTTAAGAACATATTGCATGTTAATTGCTGTGCTAAAAGCTTTATATAAATTATCTTAAAGAATATTCCAAAAACCTTTTGAGATAGGCAAAATTAAGTAAAATGCTCAGTGACACCTACTGGATTGAAAACTCAGGCTATGAATCTAGACAGCTTGTAGCCACTTTTGTGAATGCTTACAAGATGCATGGAGGTTCTTTGAGAGGGCTTTGTGTAATTCAAGTATTTCACTATTTTACCAGAAATTAAATACTCACTTCAATTTGGCCACACAGATTAACAAGCATATCATATAGTTATGCTTTTGGCTAGAATAATGTCAACTCATGGTAAAACACTGATAATTCAAGCATGAACTCACTGTTAAGTGTATCTTTCTTTTGCTAGTAAAATCTACGAAGCACTTCCTTTATTTTTTATGATACAATGTCAGCGATCTCCAGCTTGTCCCTATCAAGGACTCTTTCAGTAAACCCTTCCTCCTAGTCATCTTACTTGTGTGTGTTTGTTTGTTTGTTTCTTAGAAAGAATATGTTACTTTCTTAGTTCAGGTAGTACATGTATTTCAGCCACAAATCTATCTTCTTTAAAGAAGAAATTAACACTGAATCCCAAGCTCATACAGATGTTAAAAAATAGCATATTTTCTTTAATGTCAAGTTGCTTCTGGGCATTTTTCTACCCTTGGGCAATTCTGTTTCCAAAATAATTGTGCATCACATTTTTAACATCCCGAGGTCTGTCATAACACCAGAGTTATTGTTGTTGTTTCCACTAATCTTCTTGTTTCTGGTTGTATTGGTTCAGATGTTTTCAGAGTGATCCCTGTGTTGAACCATCTGCAAATTTGATTACTATGCTGTTTACTCAAATCTATTGAATCATCAATAAAGGAAGAAAAGAAAACATACAGGCTCACACTGGTCCTGCAGTGCCCCCTCCCTGCACCCCTAAGGTCCAGACACAGTCATTTATCACCAGTCCACGTTTATGTCGCAGAAGCTAACCTTGCTCTGTGGACTGAGCTGACATCCAAGTGTCCCTCTATTTGTGTTATGATAAAGCCATGGGAAGAACCATCTCAGCTCTTCAGCTAATCCAGTAGTAACAAACTCTCACAATTTTATGGTGTTTAAACTTAACATTCATATTACTTCACATGTACATTCTAAATGTTCCAGAATCTAACATAGGCAACAAACTATAAGCTCCCAGAGATTCAAAGTATGAATCTTTGAATATATGCCTTTCTATTTTAGCATATTGTTATAGTCAAATACTCCAGGAAAGAAACTCACTCAGAAGGACAATGCAGATAGTGGAGTGCAGTTTATTACACCGGCGGGCACAAGGCAGAGCCTCCTCTTAGAAAGGACCCCAACCGACTTTTGTGAAAACCTTATATACCTTAAGTGTACTGCTCAAGCCCACATCCTCAAATTCCTTAAACCTAGCCTGGAAAGTGTTAAAGGGAGATGCAGTCAGGTTACAGCCATGATTCATAATCAGAAGGGTCAGGTGGTTATACATTGTAGCCTACTCCAATGGGTGCCATAAAGATTACAAAGGTGACTGCCTACATAGGGATTATCACATTATTTTTGGCGATGGGAAATCTTGGTATGGAATCTGGTGTTTATCAGTCCAGGAGGCCAGTTTGGCTGCAGGTATGTTATCCCCATGGCTACCAGCCACATAGTCCAAAGTTCACTGAAAGTGCAAGATGGAGTTTCCTTCATTTTCAAGATGGAGTTAGCTTGGCCTGTTCCTTTCCTCCTTCATTCCCCCCTCTTGATGTTCTCAACTTCCAGTGTGAGCCTCAGTCATCAGGGTATACTGCCTTTCAGATTTCCTAGTATATTTGGGTAAATGAAGTCAGCCTCTGTGATACAAAGTTAACAACACATTGGAGAATACAAGGTCCACATAACAGAATCAACAGAACAACTATAACAATGTTAATATAGTTTTTCACCAATCCTATCCATGATAGAACAGAAGTCCAAAAAGGAAGATTATCATCAGACATAGCTTTTACTTGATCTTTCATGTCATCAGAGTGGCTGATATATTGCCAGATAAATCAGGAATATATACACANTTAATATAGTTTTTCACCAATCCTATCCATGATAGAACAGAAGTCCAAAAAGGAAGATTATCATCAGACATAGCTTTTACTTGATCTTTCATGTCATCAGAGTGGCTGATATATTGCCAGATAAATCAGGAATATATACACAATATTCATCTTTGATTATAGCACAGGTCCCTCCTTGAGTGGCTGTAAGTATGTCTAAAGCCGTTCTGTTTTGAATTACCACTTTTTTCTTTTGTATTTGTTCAGCATTTAGTGCTTGAATAGCTCTTAGGCTGTCATGTAGGGCTCTTTGTGTGAAATTAGTTGGAGCTTCAACTCTAATCATTATGTCTGTAGTACCCAATGAGGGAACAAATATAGCAGCCAAATAATCATACCAATGGAAAACTGATCGTGATCATCTACCCTGACCATCAGAGTAAATTTAAAAGCTCTTGTATTGTTGACCTGATGTTTCCATGGGCGAAGGCCAGACCTAAGGTACACCTCCCTATCCATCCTGGGGGCAGCCAAGGCCATATGTTAGTCCCACATAACCAATGGGTACCATTAGGAGCAATGCACCTGATTCTGGGATTGAATCCCCAGTCTGTCCCAAGCCATTGGGTGGATTGACTGGGATCATAAATAACTTTATAGGTCTTATAGCACTGTTCTGTCCATAGAAAGCCCATTCGTTTTAAATTATTTTTTTTGTTTGGTTATTATACCCAATAATGTGTACATCTTGTCCCCAGCAAATTTCAGCTGTCCTAACAAGTTGTCCCTTTTCTGGAGTAACCCACATGTATTCATCCCATATCTGGTAAAATTGATCAAAGTATTGGTTAATTTCTGCTTGTTTGTACACATTGGCTGTCACATGATATTGATAAGCATTTTCTGAGCTAAGAGTATAAGTAAAATGTATTCCATGGCCGTTTGTCAGCTTGTCAGTCTTTTTATCATGCCAATGGGTAGTGGCTGCTGTGATTACAGTTTCTAGACTTGATTTTTGTTGTTTTGACTGATGCAAAAGATCACATAAGCTAGGCATATCACCTCTCCCTCCATAGAGGTGATACCCACCATGGGAGTCCATCCATGATGACATGGGCATGGCTCCACATACTCAGCAGTTGGATTTTTTATAAAAGTCAGCATAGGAATGTGTCCATGAAATGAAAACTTTGTCTTGTGCTGAAACTATTAGCTACTCTCAAGAGAATACCAGCAAGTCCTTGAAGCAGCAGTTCATTGCAGAGCTTCATCTTTTCTTCTTTAAGATGATCTTGGTCTCACAGGGATAAGTGAGGTCCCTTTGTGTAGTCCACTTGGTGTCCTCTGGGTCTGTGTGGTATGCTCTTTGCACCCTCATATGGTGGATCCAGGGAGTGACACCTGTAACTTTAACTGCCATAGAGGTGGTTAGAGAAACAGTATCTGGACCCTTTCGATGTGGGGCTAAGAAGTCGTGTTTCCAGTCCTTGACCCACACCTGATCACCAAGCACAAATTGGTGAATATGTTCCCCAAGGGGGAGTGGCACTCTTTCTTAGTTTCCTGATTTAATACCTTACACAGTTGTTCCATCTGCTGTGAAATCCCATCCGCTTACCTGTGGCATATTTGCCGATACCTGTCTTACTATGGGAGGGGCTTCCCATAGACAATTTCATAAGAATAACCATGGGAATGCAGGGTTACCCTTAATTTGAGTAAAGCTGCTGGAAGCAAGTCCATCCATGAATAGTCAGTCTCTGATCCATTTTGAAAGCGTCTCTTTAAGAGTTTGGTTGGTTCTTTCCACCATTCCAGAACTCCAGGGCCTATATGCTGTATGTAACTTCCACTTGACATTTAGAGCCTTACATTCCTGTTGAATTAAGCTGGCCACAAAGGCAGGGCTGTTGTCTGATTCTATCCTGGTTGGGAACCAAATCTGGGGTTTATTTCTCAAAGCAGACAGCAAGCTACTTCATTTGCTTTCAGGTGGGGAAGGCCTCCACCCATCCCGAGAAGATACATACCATGATCAGTAAACAACAATAGTGTCAGCAGGGTTTCATCTCAGTAAAGTCCACTTGTAAATGTTCAAAGGGTAGAGTCCCTTTTAACTGTATTCCTCGAGGTTTTTGTTTATATCTAGGGGCAGCATTGACCTGTGACAAACAGAACAGTTCTAGGATTCGATTCTACATAAGGAGGAAAGTCTTGGGATTAAGAAATAGTTTCAAATTAATTCTTCCATTTTGTTATGTCCCAAGTGGGTTGCCTGGTGAACCTGACACACCGGTGTGGAGGCTAATGCCTCGGGTACCAGTAACCTGCCATTCATCAGTTCCCGCCAACCTTTTTCATTTTTGGTGGCCCTTTCTGCTTCAGCCATGCTGGGGTATACTGTGGGAGAGTCAAAGTTAACTCAGGCATTTTTGAGAGTACAAAGGTTCTGATAGATCCCCCACCAGCAACCCCAAATTTCTTAGCTGCATGTTTTGAGGCTTTATCTTCTAGTCAGTTTCCTCATGCTTGTGGGGTGTCTTCTTTTTGGTGAACCTGACAGTGTATCACTGCTACCTTAAGATTTCTTCCTTGTTTTTAATGTCCTTTCCATTGGCTCTGAGAAGACCTCTCTCTTTATATAAACCCATGTACATGTAAAGTAGCTTACCTGGAGTCTGTGTAAATGTTTGTCTTCTTACCTTTTGACAGCTGGTGGGCCCAGATTAGAGCATACAGTTCAGCCCATTGAGCAGATCAGTGTGATGGCAGAAGGCTACCGCAAACGATGGTTTCTTCCATGACTACTGCATATCCCTACAGTCATCTTTGTTTCACCAGTCTGGTGCCATCGGTGTACAGGACCCAATCTGGGTCCGTTATTGGCTGGTCTCTCAAGTCAGGTCCGCTAGCATAAATTTCTTCTAGGATTTCCTTGCAATCATGTGAGGGCCCACCTTCTCCCACAGGAAGGAGAGTGGCTGGATTCAGGGCCTGCAAGGCTCAATAGTAACACAGGGTTTCTCACATAACAGTCCCTGGTATTGAGTAATCTGGGATGTCAATGGCCATTTATGGGGGTCCCCTTAGGAGAGTGTTGACCTTTTGAGGGTCTTTTATGATCAAATCTTGGCTCAAACTCAGCTTGGTTGCCTCCCGGACCAGTAAGGCAACCACAGCAACTGCCCGTAAGCATCCCTGCCACCCGGTGGCAACATGGTCCAGCCATTTCGAGAGATAAGCCATGGGTCTGTCCCATGTCCCCATAGTCTGGGCCAGCACTCCCATAGCCACCTTTTCCTTTTCAGTCACATAAAGAGTAAACAGCTTAGCAAAGTCTGGAAGGCCTAAGGCAGGTGCTGATGTAATTGCCAGCCTTAGTTCCTCAAAGGCTTGTTGCTGTCTCTCAGTCCAATTTAGTGGATCTCCTTCTGGTCCAGTTAGGAGTTCATATAATGGCTGTGCCATCTGGCAATAGCCTGGAACCCAAATCCTACAAACCCAGTGGCTCCCAAGAACTCTCAGACCTGTCATCTGGTTCTTGGTTACAGGATTCTCAAAACTACCTCTTTTCTGGACTGGTCTAACAGCCTCGCCTCCTCTCAGAACAAACCCCAAATATCTTACCTCCTCTTTGCAGATCTGTGCCTTCTTTTTCCAGACTCGGTAGCCAGACTCCAACAATAGCTGTAGGAAAGCCTTGGTCCCTTCCCAGCAGTCTTCGCTGTTCTTGGCAGCCAACAGCAAGTCGTCCACGTATTGTAGCAACCAGCATCTGAACTTCTCTGGCTGGAAAGAGTCCAGGTCGGAAGCCAAGGCTTCCNTCCAACAATAGCTGTAGGAAAGCCTTGGTCCCTTCCCAGCAGTCTTCGCTGTTCTTGGCAGCCAACAGCAAGTCGTCCACGTATTGTAGCAACCAGCATCTGAACTTCTCTGGCTGGAAAGAGTCCAGGTCGGAAGCCAAGGCTTCCCCAAAGATGGTTGGGGAATTCTTAAATCCTTGTGGGAGGGGAGTCAAAGTGAGCTGTTGTTCGGTGGCCCCTGCTGGGTCTTCCCATTCAAAACCAAAAATGGGTTGAGATATCAGGGTGAGGCATATACAGAAGGCATCCTTGAGACCTAAACAAGTATAGATCTTAGCATTTGGTGGGAGGAGGCTAAGTAAAGTATAGGGGTTAGCAATGGTGGGATGTAGAGTCCTGGTGGCCTGGTTGACCAGCCTGAGATCCTGCACAGGTCCTGTCCCCCTTCTTTCTTGACTGGTAGGATTGGTGTGCTCCAGGCCAACTGGCATTCAATCAGGATGCCTGTTTGTTTCAGTCTGTTTATGTGTGGCACAATTCGAACTTGAGCCGCTAGTGGCAGTGAGTGCTGACATTTTCTGACTGGGGTGGCACCGGGTTTGAGTTCTATTACCCCTGGAGCTTGAGGTATGGCAAGCCCCCAGGGAGAGGGGGTTTATCTTCCACCCAAACCTCAGGAAATCATCGGATTAGTTCCCTCCCTTGGCTGTCTAGTTCCTCCGGATTGTCTTCCAGAGGGTCATATAACCTCCATTCATCTTGAGGGGTTACTGACAGGGAGAGTAAATAGGTGGCTGAGCCCACCTGGAGAGTGGGTCTTTCTTGGGGGGAAAACATCACTTGTGCCCCCAATTTAGACAACAAGTCTCTCCCCAGCAGAGGTACCGGACATTCAGGAATATACAGGAATTCATGAGTCACTTGGCCCCCCATCTGGCATTTCTGGGGTAGACAAAATGGTCTGATCAGCTTTTCTCTGGCTCCTCCTTCTGTGGCAGTGGCCTTTATTGAGAGCGGTGCTACCGGTTCAGTCACCACTGACATTTCTGCCCCAGTGTCCACTACAAGGAAAATAATTTGGTCCCCGACTTTTAGTTTCACCATGGGCTCCCATGGACCTTGTGTCTTTGAGGCCTGACACCCCTATTCAGTCTCTAGTCTGGCCAGCCCTATAACAGACAACGTCAACTCTTTTTGCCCATTATTTTGGGGGCATTCATTTTTTGTTACTGAAGTCCTGGCATCAGGCTCATTGGTTTGGTTGCAGGGTGGCCCCAGGCCTTCTTATAGAGGGCTTGCCAGGATATTGGCCCTGATTCAGAGGGGTTTTGGGCTTTGGGGAAGGTCCGGGAAGAGGCTTCCCAAAGCCGCAGCCAGTACCATGATCCCCTGGTGTGCCTCTTACTATCTTCTTTCTGTCTTTTCTCAGCTTCCCTCTTAGCCTCTACATCTCTATTTCTGAATACCTTATCAGTGATCTCAATTATCTGTGAGCTAGTCATGGCCAGTACCCCATCCACCTTTTGAAGTTTGCGTCTGATATCAGGGTAGCCTTGAGACACAAAGGCTGCATTTATCACCACCTGAGATCCAGCAGCCTCTGCATCTATTGGTGTATAAAGTCTATAGGCCTCACACAGTCTTTCATGGAACTCAGAGGGTGATTTGGTTTCCCTTTGAATCACTTCAGAGGGTTTGGCCATTCTCATAGATTTTCAGGCCCCCTCTTCAGGCCTTGTAAAATAGCCTCCTGATGTCTCTTCAGGTGGCTCCTCCCATCCTCTGTGTTACAGTCCCAATTGGGCCTCTTTATCAGGGGTGGCTAGTTCTGCCCACCGCTGTGGGTTTGCAGTACCCTCAGGTACCATTCTCTTAACCATTTCTGGCCTCAGTTAGGATCCTATGTCTTTCCTCAATGCTGAAAAGAGAGACTAGGAGTTGGATTATGTCATCCCATGTAAGGTGATAGGTTCAAAAAATAATCTCCATTAGCATCATCATGGCTTGTGGCTCCCCTGAGTATGATGGAGTGTGTCTCTGCCAATTTAATATACCCATAGAGGAAAATGGCTGGTAAGGCCACAGGAGGCTTATGGTAGTGCCCACCTGCATCCTGAGCCGGAGGCTTTTGAAGCTCTCTGAGGGGCATCTGTAATGAGGCTCTTTCCCCCTGTTCCTTGGAGGAGTGCAACCTCTAATTCCTGTGTTTTCTTCCCCCTTCCCATCAGTACTCGCCAGAAGAGGTGGATACAATCTAGAAGGTCTGGCTGAGGTGGAATCCTGGGGACATTGACCAGAGGTCTCCATCACCAGCACTGGAGCCTGCCATAAAGGTGGCTCTACAATCTCCAGGAGAGCTGGCAGAGGAGCAGCGGCTGCTGCAGGAACTCCACGTGGCCCTGGATCAGACATTAAAGTGGTCACTGGTCCTGGTAAAGCAGTGGGCGGTGGGCGCATCATGATCCAGTATGGGGGAGGGGGCAAGGAATCCCCAGCCAAATCCTGAAGAATTTCTTTTTTATCATTAGTCAATTTTTGTGCCATTAATATTGTTCCTTTCCCTATCTTGATATACAATCTTGTCTAAAGAGGGGGGTCTTGAGGTAATCCTAGCTATGAGTCAATATATGGAAATTGATCTGGATATCCCTGCTCTCCTGTGACTACTGTATAGACTGCTTTCACTATATTTAAGTTCATGGTGCCTTCTGGTGGCCATCCTGCTCCCATGGAGGGCCATTCAACCTCACAGAGTATGTGGAGGCAGGCGTCATCTTCACCCCATAGTCTCCTCCAAATCCCTTTTTAAAATTTTTAATCATGCACTCCAGTACAGTTGCCTTAGATTCATTTCCTCCCATCTTGCTTAACTTCTCAGACCTTCTTCTACTTTTCCTTTTCCTTCTGTCTACAATGTTCTCGGTATCCTGTGTATTTCTGATATTTCCACTCTGTGAAACATTTAAATTGCCATTCCGTCTCCTTCCTAATTGGGGTGAAAAGAACCTTACCTGCCAGATTCCAGACAGAGAAGGGGGATCGGCGTGTCTTCACCTGTCAGTCAGCACGGGTGAACCAGACGACCATGTGGTGCAAGACTGTTTTTCCCTTGACTTTTAAAGTCCATTTTACCTTGGTGGGCTTGATCGGGTGCAGATGAAAACACAGATAGGTTAAATATCCCATGGTCCATAGATGGCCAATTTGTGCTCACTTATGTATCCCCCTCCTTTTAGCCTGACAGTTCTGAGGGGATTAAGAACTCCACAGCAGATGGGATACCTCCTAGGGGAGGGCAGAATATGAGCATACAGAGACCAAGTTTCTTCCCCCAAAAGCCCTCTCACAATCGCCTGCCAAATTTAACCCCAGACCGTGCAGACACTACCCCCACTACCTCCCTTGTGACATTTATGGTCTGTGCTTCCCCTATTCCCTCTCAGGGGGTTGATCAGGCTCCCTCTTCCACCCCACAGGGTGGGAAGCTTCCTTACCTGTGCACTCAATTCCCATGCTGATGTCCACTGTGCACTTAACATGGAAGGTCCAGGCATCGAGAAACAGATGCTTTCCAGAAAGACGAGGCACCTTACCCCCTTTAGAAGATCCAAGCCACGAAACCTCAGAATAGCCTCAAATGGGACTTGTCTCCTCAAAATGAGAGTTTCCCAGCCAATGCACCAAATGTTATAGCCAAACGATTCGGGAAACAAACTCACTTAAGACAAGACGGATAGTGGAGTTTTGTTACAGCGACAGGTCTGAGGCAGAATTTCCTCTTTAGCCAGGGACCCTGACCAACTTTTGTGAAAACCTTATATAGCTTAAGTGTACTACTGAAGCCCACATCCCCACATCCTTAAACTTAGCATGGAAAGTGTTAAAGGGAGATATAATCAGGTTACAGCCATGATTCATAATCAGAAGCATCAGCTGGTTATACATTGTAGCCTACACCAATGGGTGACATAAAGATTACAAAGGTGATTGATTACATAGTGAATTATCACATTCTTTTTGGCAATGGGAAATCTTGGTATGGAGTCTGGTGTTTATCACTCCAGGAGGCCAGTTTGGCCAGAGGTATGTTATACCCATAGCTACCAGGCACATGGTCCAAAGCTCACAGAAAGTGCAATATGGGCTTTCCTTCATTTTCAAGATGGAATTAGGTTGGCCTCTTCCTTTCCTCCTTCAGTATAAGATTTGCACCCATACACATACATGTAGAGTGTGTTTCTTCTGCTGCCTTGTGAATGTGAGTCGAGCCTACATCTTCTCCCTTTGTGTTATCTCCGTAGCTAGCACATATAACCTCAGTCAGTCAAGTGATTTAGGTCTAGGACTGCAACAAATCTTTCTGTCTTGAAGTCCAGGCTCTTCATGGCAAAGTTACCTTCTCATTTCCAGTTTACTAGTCTAGAGCAAATGTTTATAATCATGTAATCTTATGCCTCTTGAATTTTTTATTTCATCAGTATTTGGTTGAGTATTTAAACTGTGAAACATGTATTTTTAATACCTTATAAACATGCCTGAGATTAAATTAATCAACATGTGTTTGCTGTAGCTTGAGGCCTCATGAGTGAAGGAATTTCTGTGGTGAGAGTATGTGTGTCTAGGGTTCTGACCTAGACATTCCCAGTGCTCCAAGTACTTGTCCCCTAGCCTTATAATTTGTCCCTTGATCAGCAATCAAAAAGGAAAATCAATGGTTTGATCTCAAAATTTAAACTATTGACAATATGCAGTATGTACAAAAAAGATCTTCACAGCCCATAAATCACAATGGTGTGATTACTTACCTAGAGCCAGACATCCTGGAATATGAAGTCAAATGGTCCTTAGGAAGCATCACTATGAATAAAGCTAGTGGAGGCAATGGAATTCCTTGAGCTATTTCAAATCCTGAAAGACAATTCTGTGAAAGTGCTGCACTCAATATGCCAGCAAATTTGGAAAACTCTGCAGTCAGTGGCCACAGGACTGGAAAAAGTCAGTTTTCATTCCAATCCCAAAGAAAGGCAATGCCAAAGAATGTTCAAACTAATGCACAATTGCATTCATCTCACATGTTAGTAACGTAATGCTTAAAATTCTCCAAGCGAGGCTTCAGCAATACGTGAACTGTGAACTTTCAGATGTTCAAGTTGGTTTTAGAAAAGGCAGAGGAATCAGAGATAAAATTGCCAACATCTGCTGGATCATTGAAAAAGCAAGAGAGTTCCAGAAAAACATCTACTTCTGCTTTATTGACTACGCCAAAGCCTTTGACTGTGTGGATCACAATAAACTGTGAAAAATTCTGAAAGAGATGGGAATACCAGACTACCTGACCTGCCTCTTGAGAAACCTGTATGCAGGTCAGGAAGCAACAGTTAGAACTGGACATGAAACAAAAGACTGGTTCCAAATAGGGATAGGTGTTCTTCAAGGCTGTATATTGTTACCCTGCTTCTTTAACTTATATGGAGAGTACATCATGAGAATCGCTGGGCTGGAGGAAGAACAAGCTAGAACCAAGATTGCTGGGAGAAGTATCAATAACCTCAGATAGGCAGATGACACCACTCTTATGGCAGAAAATGAAAAAGAACTAAAGAGCCTCTTGATGAAAGTGAAAGAGGAGAGTAAAAAAGTTTGCTTAAAGCTCAACATTTAGAAAACAAAGATCATGGCATCTGGTCCCATCACTTCATGGCAGATAGATGGGAAACAGTGGCTGACTTTATTTTTCTGTGCTCCAAAATCACTGCAGATGGTGATTGCAGCCATGAAATTAAGATGCTTACTCCTTGGAAGGAAAGTTATGACTAACCTAGACAGCATATTAAAAAGCAGAGACATAACTTTTTCCACAAAGGTCCATCTAGTCAAGGCTATGGTTTTTCCAGTGGTTGTATGGATGTGAGAGTTGGACTATAAGGACAGCTGAGCACCGAATAATTGATTCTTTTGAAGTGTGGTGTTGGAGAAGACTCTTGAGAGTCCCTTGGACTACAAGGAGATCCAACCAGTCCATCCTAAAGGAGATTAGTCCTGGGTGTTCATTAGAAGGACTAATGTTGAAGCTGAAACTCTAATACTTTGGCCAGCTGATGTGAAAAGCTGATTTGTTTGAAAAGACTCTGATCCTGGGAAAGATTGAGGGCACGAGAAGGGGATGACAGAGGATGAGATGGTTGGATAGCATCACCTACTCAATGGAAATGGGTTTGGGTGGACTCCAGGAGTTGGTGATGGACAGGATGCCTGGTGTGCTGTGGTTCATGGGTCTCAAAGAGTCAGACACGACTGAGCAACTGAACTGAACTAAACATGTGTTTTATGAGAACACAGAAGGCTTTCACAATATGATTTATTGTAGAATTGAATGATAGTCACATCAATCAGAGATAATTTTTATCAGTTTCAGGTAGATTCTGTGGCTGATAATAATTGATTACATCACTTTACACAAGTCAATTTTCACCAATCATTTGTTACCTAGATTTCAATCCTTTAAAAATATCCACAACTTTCAAGTGCTTTCCAAATGATTCTAATAATCAGTCATGTTCAAAAGTATAGAATCAACTCAAGTATCCTTAGTTGTAAATAAGAAGACTGGGACTAAGACATTAGGGACAATTTATTCAAGGACACAATTTGAGTTGGAGGAAGACCTGAGAACTAGACTTGCTGAACTTTATAGAAATGCCAAAGACAATAAGATCAATTGAGTCAAAATTTTCTGGGGAAAGAGAAGCCTGGACAATTCTAGTTTTTTAAAGCTTTCTGGGTGATCCCAATAACCAGTGAGGATTGAGAACCACTGAATCATACCTAATCTACTGATTGATTGTCATTCTCATACTCTCTACACAAGTAACATATCCATTTATCCTCAGTCATCTTTCTTAGCATTTTTGGTTACTAAGCCCTGAAGATAAAAAAAAAGAGATAAAAATCCATATGTTTTACAAATAAGAAACATGTGCACCTTTCCCTGGAACTCTGTGAGATGATATTGGTAAGGTACAAATTAAAAATCAAGTAATATTGACAAACAACTAGAAAGCAACTTCCCTTTTAATTATTTTTCTATTTTTCTGTTGATGTCAAAGATAAAATCTGTTTGACTAACATGGTGTTAAGTATCTTATTTGCCAATCTTTCTTTATATTAAGAGAAAAAAATAGGAGGAGAAGACCAAGAAGAAAAATGAAGGGGTGGAGAAGTGGACAAATATCAGAATCAGAAACTTTGGAAGACAAAAGAGTTATCTTTTATGTCTTCTATGTAAAATTATATATGTGTTTGTGTGTTATGCACTGTATTTCCATAGCTACTTTCTGCAGAAAGCAACATGGTAATACTAACAGTTTGGGAAATATATTTTAATTCGGGAAATGTATTTTAATGGCAACAATATTAATTGTCTTACATAGGTGCCAGACTTAAAGGCATTCCCAGAATCATATCAAGAATAATACCTATTATAACTGACATGTTGTCCATGCAAAGGCTTTGACACTTCATTCAAGGACTGTCTTGTTTGTTATATCAAGGAGCACGTGAAAGACTCTTAAAGGGAATCTTCTGTTCTGGTGATTTTTTGATAATGTCACCATATGCTACTATCTTAGAAAGCTCAGGAGAGGGATGAAAATACTGAAATAGGCATATGTTTTTATGAAAGTTTCAGAAAAAATGTGTTTATTTTGAATTACATCTAAATTAGGTTCCTAACAGCTGAATGAAATGTAAATTAGTTGTTTTTGTTGTGGAAGATAGACATTCCATAAAACATGGTATCAATCATCTGGGGAGTTCCTCTTTATATTGCAGGCTTCTGTATGATGACCGGCATGATCACTCTTACATCTGAAACAAATGAACACTGATTAGTATTTAAACAGTCCAGGACTATCCTGGTGGCCCAGTGGTTAAGAATTTGCCTGCCAGTGCAGGGGACATGTATTTGATCCCTGCTCTGGCTCAGAAGGTAAAGCATCTGCCTACAGTGTGGGAGACCCAGGTTCGATCCTGGGTTGGGAAGATCCTCTGGAGAAGGAAATGGCAACCCTCTCAAGTACTCTTGCCTGGAAAATCCCATGGATGGAGAAGCCTGGTAGTCTACAGTCCATGGGGTCGCAAAGAGTCAGACACGACTGAGTGACTAAACTAGAAGCTAAAAACTGGGAAGATTCCACATGCCACGGGGCAACTAAGGCTGTGTGCCACCACAACCAAAGCCCAGATGCTCTATAGCCAGCAAGCCATAACTGATGAGCCTGCTTGCCACAACTACTGAAGCTTGCAGAGCAACAAAGGCTCAGCCTACCCATAAATAAATAGATAAGCACATCATCTAAAAGAAAATAAACAATCCATAAGTTTCTGGAAGTAGGTATGTCCCTTCCTACCTAAGGGCTTTTGTATCTACCACATTCCATAAAATTCTTTCTCCTCTTCTCAGCTCCTTTTCTTTTAACCTGTATTTCTGAAAAGCATCTCAGGTAATTTTAATTTGGGGGCATGTAGGAACTACTGATTTTGGTAGTGGGAACTACCAAATCCCATGTCTGTAAAAAAAAATAAATTAGGTCCCTCTCCTCACTCACACTTTAAGAATTAATGCCTTCCTGATGCTAGTATGTCAGATCTCTCACTATTGTATTCTTTCACTAACACCCCCCAAAGATGTCCTTTTCATTATAGGGGACTGGAATGCTAAAGTAGGAAGTCAAGAAACACCTGGGGTAACAGGCAAATTTGGCCTTGGAATATGGAATGAAGCAGAGTAAAGGCTAATAGAGTTTTGCCAAGAGAACACACTGGACAAAGCAAACACCCTCTTCCAACAACACAAGAGAAGACTCTACACATGGATGTCACCAGATGGTCAACACCAAAATCAGACTGATTTTATTCTTTGCAGCCAAAGATGGAGCAACTCTATACAGTCAGCCAAAACAAGACTGGGAGCTGACTGTGGCTCAGAACATGAACTCCTTATTGCCAAAATCAGACTTAAACTGAAGAAAGTAGGGAAAACCACTAGACCATGCAAGTATGACCTAAATCAAATCCCTTATGACTATACAGTGGAAGTGAGAATAGATTTAAGGGACTAGATCTGACAGACAGAGTGCCTGATGAACTATGGATGGAGGTTCGTGATATTGTACAGGAGACAGGAATCAAGACCATCCCCATGGAAAAGAAATGCAAAAAAGCAAAATGGCTGTCTGGAGAGGCCTTACAAATAGCTGTGAAAAGAAGAGAAGTGAAAAGCAAAGGTGGAAAGGAAAGATATAAGCATCTGAATGCAGAGTTCCAAAGAATAGCAAAGAGAGATGGGAAAGCCTTCCTCAGCAATCAATGCGAAGAAATAGAGGAAAACAACAGAAAGGGAAAGATTAGAGATCTCTTCAAGAAAATTAGAAATACCAAGGGAACATTTCATGCAAAGATGGGCTCAATAAAGGACAGAAATGGTATGGACCTAACAGAAGCAGAAGACATTAAGAGGAGGTGGCAAGAATACACAGAAGAACTGTACAAAAAAGATCTTCATGACCCACATAATCACGATGGTGTGATCACTCATCTAGAGCTAGACAGCCTGGAATGTGAAGTCAAGTGGGCCTTAGAAAGCATCACTATGAACAAAGCTAGTGGAGGTGATGGAATTCCAGTTGAGCTGTTTCTAATACTGAAAAATGATGCTGTGAAAGTGCTGCCCTCAATATGCCAGCAAATTTGGAAAACTCAGCAGTGGCCACAGG
>SJYV01029949.1:106110-202647 GCA_006410875.1 Neotragus pygmaeus
AGTGAAGAGGAACTAAAAAGCCTCTTGATGAAAGTGAAAGAGGAGAGAGAAAAAGTTGGCTTAAAGCTCAACATTCAGAAAACGAAGATCATGGCATCCGGTCCCATCACTTCATGGGAAATAGATGGAGAAACAGTGGAAACAGTGGCTGACTTTATTTTTCTGGGCTCCAAAATCACTGCAGATGGTGATTGCAGCCATGAAATTTAAAGACGCTTACTCCTTGGAAGGAAAGTTATGACCAACCTAGATAGAATATTGAAAAGCAGAGACATTACTTTGCCAACTAAGGTCCATCTAGTCAAGGCTATGGTTTTTCCACTAGTCATGTATGGATGCAGGAGTTGGACTGTGAAGAAGGTTGAGTGCTGAAAAATTGGTGCTTTTGAACTGTGGTGTTGGAGAAGACTCTTGGGAGTCCCTTAGACTACAAGGAGATCCAACCAGTACATTCTAAAGGAGATCAGCCCTTGGTGTTCTTTGGAAGCAATGATGCTAAAGCTGAAACTCCAGTACCTTGGCCACTTCATGGGAAGAGTTGACTCATTGGAAAAGACTCTAATGCTGGGAGGGATTGGGGACAGGAGGAGAAGGGGACGACAGAGGGTGAGATGGCTTGGTGGCATCACCAACTCGATGGTGTTTGGGTGAACTCTGGGAGTTGGTGATGGACAGGGAGGCCTGGTGTGCTGTGATTCATTGGGTCACAAAGAGTCAGACACGACTGATTGACTGAACTGAACTGAACTGAACTTTTATAGCGGGCATAACTTGCCACCTCAAAATGTCTCCTTAGCATGTGGATTATTTACAGCTGAAAACAGTCAAGGTTCAATGGACTCTGAAAGAAACTTTGACCTTCCCATGACTGCCTAAAGAATGTAGATAGAGAATTTCCTCCAGGAAGAGAACCATTGCTGTAGATAACTATAATATGAACTAAATGTGTATACAGGAATCTACCAAAGTCAGTTTGTTAAAATTCTTCTCTATGTCCCATTGTCTCTGATGGGCCCAGAAAACATATATTTCCCAAACATTTATTTTTCCATCTCTATGTGAATTACTTTTTCTCTGCTTTGAAATCTCAAAGACTCCCCCCAACATTCTTTTTTTTTTTTTTTTCAGTTCTGTTCAGTTGCTTAGTCGTGTCCGACCTTGTGACCCCATGCATTGCAGCACGCCAGGCCTCCCTGTTCATCACCATCTCCCGGAGTTCACTCAGACTCACGTCCATTGAGTCCGTGATGCCATCCAGCCATCTCATCCTCGGTCATCCCCTTCTCCTCCTGCCCCCAATCCCTCCCAGCATCAGAGTCTTTTCCAATGAGTCAACTCTTTGTAGGAGGTGGCCAAAGTACTGGAGCTTCAGCTTTAGCATCATTCCTTCCAAAGAAATCCCAGGGTTGATCTCTTTCAGGTGAAAAAAAAAATTTTTAATAACTAAAGCTGAGAACTTATTTATACATTTTTAATATAACTTTTTAACTTTATATTGGAGTGTAGCTGATTTACAAATGTTGTGATAGTTTCAAGTGTACAGTAGAGTGATTCAGTTGTACATGTTTATATCTCAATTATTTTTCTTTGGTCTTTAGATGGTATTGAAGGAAGGAGTTTCAGCCCTTTTAGTGAGTTACTCAGTTTTTCTGGGTCTGTTCCTTGTATAATATTAATGATCTTTAGTTTCATTTTCTTCTGTTGATCTGTCTCTTAACCAGAGAACCTAGAAGAGCACAAAACAATTTCTTCCTAACATTTTCATATGACTGATAAAAACGATAATAAATCACAAAGCAGTAAATGCTTGAACACCTACTGCATTACTTCAGATCACTCTTTTCACTGAATTTTAAATTCCTTGAGGAAAATAACCATGTCTGCCCGAGTTTCTCTTTATCTCTGCAGCCTTTCTAGAGCACTAGGTGATACGCAGTGTCTCCCAAATGGATTCCACAGAGACTGTGGAAATAAAAGTCGATTGTATTCGAAAGTGCTTTAGACATCCAAAAATATTAGAAGAATGCCAGGTATGGTGACGTCTTAAAGGGCTACTAGCCAGAGGCAGTTGCTAGGCATCTGTAGGAGATTATAGCTATGTATGAGTGAGGCTCAAGTGCATCAACATCAAGTCAGATATTGATGTTTCAGTCTTTAAAACACACACACACAAATTTGTGTGTAAAACCTTACAATTTTTAAATGTTGACAAAACCACAATTATTGTTTTTCTTGGTTGATTTGGTTTGATTTTGTTTGAACCCTGTGGGGTCAGTGAGGTGTGACTATCCACCTAGAACACATAGGAGTTGGCTTTGGTCCAAAAACCACAGTGTGAGAAGTTTACATTTTGTTGTGCTCAGCAGACCTGGCCTGCTTTTTGACTTTTATTCATTGATTAATTCAGGGCAGTCACGTGTATCTCCAGATCCTGGTGTGGCTAGCAAGACATTTCATTTCAATTGTTTTGTTTTGTTTTGTTTTGTTTTAGTAGTCAAAATCAATGTAGCCAAAGCGAGTAAGCCTTTTGGCCAGTGTTCTTTGAATTCCATGTGATGTGTGTGTGTGCTAAGGCGCTTCAGTCATATCCGACTCTTTGTTACCTCATGGACAGTAGCCCCCCAGGCTCCTCTGTCCTGATTCTCCAGGCAAGAATACTGGAGTGGGTTGTCATGCCCTCCTCCAGGGGATCTTCCTGACTGAAGAATCGAACCCTCATCTGTCTCCTGCATTGGCAAGTGGGTTCTTTACCATTAGCACCAGTTGGGAAGCTCCACGTAATATAAAAACCTTAACTAAGTGATCAGGTCATTCAAAAAGCCTATTTATTGTGACAAGTATGTTCTCAACATAAACAATTTCTAATATGATACAATTTCTATCTAAAATTATATAATTTGGCTTTCCATTTTTTTCATAGACACAAAATAAAGGCATCCTGTGATTTCTTTGGAAGTATTCTGCAGACAATGAGACAGGGAATTAGCTCAGTTCTACAATGGACTAGCCTCAGTTTTAATATACTTCCCCTGGGGGATAAATACCAGTTGCTTTCAGGAGAGAAAGGGGATATTCTGAATTGAGGCTCATGTATACTTTTGAGGGGAAATGAAAGCAAAGGCAAGGTTATGTGACAGTTATTTTAAAAGTATTATTCCTTCATAGTACTTTTGATTCATAACCAACACAGTGAAGTAGAAAATAAAAATCCCTTATTTCAGGTTTACAAAATCAAGACTGAGAAATTAAGTAACTTGCCTAATGTTACACAACCAGGTAGTAATAAAACTAAAGTGCAAATCCCCCTTTCTCTCATTATTTTCTTTTCTCCTTCCTCTCTGAACCACATCATTAAAAGCATGTCTTAATTTTAAAGAGCACAGCAAGACTCAAGTTTTAACAAATAGGGAATTAGGTACAAATCTGATTTAGAATCAGAAAACTTGTCGCAGCAAAAAATACAAATTAAAAGGAAAAATAAATGACAAAACTCCAAAGTGAAAAAATAACTGTGTGGCACATCTATGTACAACTCTTTATTTCCCTACAAATTTTTGCTGCATACTCTTTGGTTACCCTTTTTTTGGACAATGATCATAGCGAGATGATTTTTCTTAGAATAGAAAAAAGAAAGCAATCTTTTCCCTAGAAGGACTAATAAAATACTTTTTAAAAATATTGATAATTTTAAAAATGTTTCATGCATTACAACAACATTAGTAACATTATGTAGTTCTTTAGAACTGTCAAATTTGGGAAAACTTGATCAAGTTCTTTTTACACATAAGCTTTATAATTTCAGGGCATTTCTAATCTTTCTTGTGTAATGCTGCTGCTGCTGCTAAGTCACTTCAGTCGTGTCCGACTCTGTGAGACCCCATAGATGGCAGCCCACCAGGCTCCCCTGTCCCTGGGATTCTCCAGGCAAGAACACTGGAGTGGGTTGCCATACTAATCTTAAATACGTTTGTAACTGAAAATGCATGGTACATACAGAAATCTATAGGTTGTGTTGTTAGTTTACTTCCGACGTGAGAGTAGCCTTTTTGGCTAGATACTGATGAAAACTGAACTCTTTGCTTTACTTGGGGGGAACCTGCTAGTTGGAAAATGTTTCTTCAGTCTCACTTCTGCACCAGAATTTTCTGCCTTGCTTCTCCTGCACTGTTACCCCGATTGACTCTGCCACCTGGCCTGTTTATATGGTGATAGGACCTCTAGATCTGTACTTTCTTGTCACAACCCTGGCTGAGTTAGCACAGCAGATAGAAGCTGTGTTTCCCAGAAGCTGTTTTAATACCTGGACTACCAGGAATAATTAAACTAGACCCAGAAGCAACTGAAAACTACTTCAATAAAACATATTAAACCAAAATTAAGTGTGTCCCCAACTCAACTTCTTCTCAAACTGAGTTTCACTGTCAAATACTAGTTCCATGAAAATGCCATCCAAATAACTTGCTAAGGAGAAATCTGAGTATAGAGGAGGTTTTGGAGTCTAGTTAAGGCAAACCTTCCAACATGTGGTTTGATTAAGATGGAATAAGGATCATTCTATAAGAACTTAGAATATAGATAGCGCAAAATGAGATTCAGAAGCCTAACTCAAAAAACTTTGGGATGCAAACCATAAATGTTGAGTTGAACAATTGATGTTTAACTTGAATAGCTTTTCTCTCAGATGATCTTAAAACTGACACCAAAGTAATGAGTGACTTTTATTTTCCTGGGCCAGAGTTGCCTACCATAGAAAAGTGATGTTACTGAAGAACAGAGTCGTGTTGGTGATGCTGTCCGTGTAGAGTCATGTTAGTACAGATAGTAAGCCATGCCTGGTGTCGGTGGTTTGTTGGGATTCTCACCCCAATACTTTTCCATGGCCTCTCCAATAACATCTACAGGAAGGAAGTCAAACTGGAAAGAGAGCACACTCACTCACACTTAAGTCAACACAATCTTGTTGACTTAAGTTATTTACATCCATAACCAAAAAAACAAAATCAAACATTGGTCATGTGAACATGTTGTCCCAGGCGATGCATATGAGGAGTGCTGAGGCTTAGCTTCATGGTAAATTCTGCTCTCAGGAAGAAAACTCCTGGACCACTGCATTATCTCCTCCTCATCCTGATTAAATATTAAGGTTTGTCCCTAGTCTAATGCAGGTAGATGGAGGAAGATCTTGAGCAACTTTGCACTAAACCAAAGGAAAGATCCGAGGGAAGCTTCTATTCTGAATTCTGTGATGCTAATGCAGAACCATCAAGTACCACACTTTCTTCTCAGTTTTCCCCACCCCCACCCCATCTCCTTAATGGATATTATTTTTCTGGTAACATGAGTACTTCAATAATCAATGCCATTTAGTATGCTGAATAGAGATGAATATTTCTATTACTTATTAATGATGAAAAATTGCTATGATGAAACATGTTTTCCATCATATTTTGTATTGTTTTTGAAGAGATTGCCTTTTATTTGGCTACTAGAGGTACAAATTCATTTCCTCTGCAGCAGCAGGAGGATGATACATATATATATATATATATATATACACATACACATTATATATATATATATATATATATTCCCCTCCTTTTGATCTTATAATCTGTATGGGATAAATACCTACTTAGTCCAAGGCAAATAACAAATATAAATACCTGTACTGTGCAGTATGCTAACATCATTTTGCATAAATTTTATTAGACATGCACACATTCTTATAGCACAGTACTTATTGTTTTTACATTTTATAAATGAAGGCATCAAAGTTCTAAGAATTTAACTCATTTGTCCAAAGTCAATGTAAGACTAAAAAGATCTGATTTCAAGCCTTAAGGCTGAATGTGTTATGTTTTCCCACATGCTTTGATGCCTTTAGAAAATGAAGAATGACTGGTTTTATGCTTTATTTAATTAATTAATTTATATGTGGAAAGTATGATCATTTTTTTTATCTCTAAGCAGGAATTATAAGCAAATGCGTATTAAAAACAGACTTAGCTGCCTAGAATGCTTTAAATCATTCAGCTTGCTGGGCTCACTTTATCGTATAAGATTTAAGTAAAACCAGCTTAAATCTTCATCTATCCTATAGCTGAATAGCTCCAGGATATTTAGAGAGCTTATTTTATATTATCATGTCTTGTTCCATTTTTCAGGTTTTGTTAAATTCTGGATTGGTCAAGCCTTAATGCCTACTGTCTGATTTTAGCCTGTTGGCTTCTCAAATGTACAAATCTAAAGTTTTCGTGTTTTAAAAAAAATGCACACAGCATTTGTGGAAAATATTTTGTTGTACAATTCAGTGGTAAAGAATCCTTCAGTGCAGGAAACCTGGGTTCAATCCCTGGGTCAGGAAGATCCCCTGGAGAAGGAAATGGCAATTTCCTTGCCTGGAGAATTCCATGTACAGAGGAGTCTGGCAGGCTACAGTCCATGGGGGTCGCAAAGAGTCGAGCACAACTGAGCCTCTAATACTTTCACTCTACAATTTTGTGTTCACTGTTTAATAATGCTATCGATGGTGAAACATACTGCATGCTCTATGTGTGTTTTTGGGGTGTGTCCACAGAGTTGGGGATGATAAGTGCTGAGTGGGGGTTATAGTTTGATATATCAGAGAATATTAAACTATTAGGCACCTGTCTAAAACTTTAGATTTTACACTTCGTTGGCTTTCTTGTCACCTAAAACTAACCCACCAGCCATGTTATCAGGTTCTTCTGTGTACTCTTCCTCATTTTATTGTCATGCTAATTACCTGCCTGCAGTCTCCTGCCTCTTGTTAAACTATTGCGAAATTTTGCATCCTCTTTCTTCACACTAAGACATGGGATGGGTATAGAGGAATATCTGTAAAAAGCAATGTACTAAATGAAGGAGTTTCTCTAAAACAGAATTTCGTTTGCCTCAGAGAAGAAATTGTCCCTTCTTTATGGAAAAAGAAACACAGGTTGATTGTTTAAAGGAATACAGACACACAGAGGCACATTTGCTTTGCACTTTGGGAAGGTAAAGTGGTCAACCTGAGCTGTCCGTGGTGCTGAATTAGAACTGAATAACTTTGAATAACTGGGCTTCTTTGATGGCTCAGATGGTAAAGCGTCTGGCTGCAATGTGGGAGACCTGGGTTCAATCCCTGGGTCGGGAAGATCCCCTGGAGAAGGAAGTGGCAACCCACTCCAGTACTGTTGTCTGGAAAATACCATGTCCAGAGGAGCCTCATAGACTACAGTCCATGGGGTTGCAAAGAGTCGGACATGACTGAGTGACTTTGCTTTCTTTTCTTTCTCAACCCTGAATAAGTAAAAGTAATGCTTCTCTCTTTTATATAACTTTATACTACTGTTTAAAATACTGCTTTAAAATAATGCCAAAGTTAAAATTTGTATAAAAACACTTGAATATGTTTATAAATAGTTGTCTTGACTCCTGTTAAACATATATTGCTGCTATCACAATATTTCCATATCTATAAAACTACTTTTCAAATGCAACTCTGGTGTTACATATGCATTTTTCAGCACAGTAACTTACTGGCTACATGGAAACATATGGTAATCCAGGTGTAAGCTTACCTGGAAAACTGCCCAAGCAGCTGAATCCCCACCTAGCATTCTGCTTTTGTCTGATAATCAAAGTCTTCCCAAACTGGACCATTTTGGAAGCTGAGGAATACATAACTATGCTAAGGCTCTTACTTAGTGCTTCTCAGATCTGGATTATGATATAAACAATTTGAGATATGAAGGAGAAGACTATAAAAACAAAATAAAAGTAAAAAATAGATTATTGGTTTCACTACAGACATTTCTGGGCTATATGCTTGTTCTATTGAATTGGAGTTGCAATTTCAAAATGTGTCCAAGTAGGTTGACAACCTCAGCCCTTACTAGGCCTCTGGAATAGTATTTTTTCTACTCTATGGATGTCTTTCAAGTAAGCAGTGCTTTTTCTATTTCCAGAAAAATAATATATTATTAACCAATGTTCCATCTCCTTAAGTTTTCATTCAAGAATTGTTGATACTAATTCTGTGCCTTGTGTTCTAGTCTTCAATTTACAGCAAAGAGGAAAAAGAACATAGTATTTGGAGGAAAAACCAGGGTCTAGCCACAAAAAATCTTTCACTTATTTTTACTTTAATTCTTCTCATTTTTAAAATGGAGTGAAAGTAGGTCTCTTACAAGGCAGATGTTTGAGGATTTAATGAAACTGGACAACCCCATAGTTACCCTACAACAGACATTAAATAATAGTCTCTTTTCTCTATTGGCAACCAGAGTTACAAACATGTCAACTACTCATTCTAAGTACTAGAATAAAATAATCAGTTAGCATAATCCCTGAGTATTCTTTGAGCCAGAGATTACAGAATATTAAAATTATAGGCAATTAATTATGCACATGTTCTGGAATTTCACACTCCATCTGTGAATTTACTTAATGTTCTAAAATGTTGAGGATCTTATTCCTAGCTTCCCAAATAAGATAAAAACTAATAATAGCTGTTTTTCATAAATACTTATCATCGATATGTTTATAATGTAAATTGTCCAATTATATAAGTTGTGCAGTCTCAACTACAAAAAGACACCAAAGGTTAAGTGCCAAAAATCTTTGGCAAAGAGTTCTGTTTCACCCTAGGCATTACACACACAAAACAAAGCAATAAATCAACAACAGCAACAATAAAATAATGGCTTCGGGGGCACAAGTAAAGTTTCTATAAGTAAATTGGTCTCTCAATTAAATAAGACTTGTAAGGCACCAGGGCTTCCAGGTGGGTCAGTGGTTAAAGAATCTGCTTATGATGCAGGAGACACAGGAGATGTGGGTTTGGTCCCTGATTGGGGAAGATCTGCTGGAGGAGGACATGCAACCCACTCCAGTATTCTTGCCTGGAGAATCCCATGGACAGAGGAACCTGGTGGGCTGCAGTCTACAGGGTTGCAAAGAGTCAGACGTGACTGAACACGCATGCAGTAAGGTACCAAGTGGTGTATTCATGACTTTTTGACACATTTCAGATATGAAATACTGAGTAGAGTGCAACTGATTTTCACTTGTTATACTGTGCTTGCTAGAAAGTGCCCAGGATCATAACGTTGATACAATGGTTGGAGAAATTCTGAGTTAGTTTTGTTTTTTTGCACATTATGATGAAGTTAAGAGAGTTTATTGTTGTTAAAGAACTAGTCAAGTGACTCTTGGACTGAGAATCCGAAACATTCTCCTACAGAGTATCTCTCTTCATAACTCTGATTGATTTTTTTCCTAATATATATGACTCTTTAGTTGCCTGGAAACACATAAAATAAAAGAATTTATTCCTAGAAGAAAATAATACTTTCTATTAAAAACTGTAAACATATCATGAGTACAGAACACATTTTGTCCATTGAATCATCTCTCTGTCCAAGCAGTCCACTTTCTCTGGGTTCTGGGAATCTTAGTGATCTTTGCTTTCCTTCTTGTCTCTGCCCTGTAGCACCTAAGACATTTCTGCCGCTCTGCTACCTCTCCGTCCAGAGTCCTACCTTCATTCTAACAGTAGATATTGATCTTCTAACAGGTTGGTCTTGTGCTAAATGGGAGAATAAGTAAATCATCCTTTTTTCTTGTCCCTCAAAAATCCATAGATTTTTCTGCAGTTTTTTAGTGACTTACTCATTGGAAAAGATTCTGATGCTGGGAGGGATTGGGGGCAGGAGGAGAAGGGGACGACAGAGGATGAGATGCCTGGATGGCATCACTGACTTGATGGATGTGAGTTTGAGTGAACTCCAGGAGTTGGTGATGGACAGGGAGGCCTGGCGTGCTGCAGTTTATGGAGTCACAAAGAGTCAGACACGACTGAGTGACTGAACAGAACTGAACACATGGAATAAATGGTCCTTTCCCTCTCTAATACTTCACACTTCTCAGATAATAACTTTAGTATGGGCTGTGTGCTTAGTTGTTCAGTCATTAGTTGCAGCCTTTGGGTTGTAGCCCACCAGGCTCCTCTGTCCATGGAATTTTTCAGACAAGAACACTAGAGTGTCCCCCTCCGGGGAATCTTCCCAACAGAGGGATTGAACCTGGGTCCCCTGTGTCTCCTGCATTGTGGGTGGATTCTTTATCTGCTGTACCATCAAAAAGTCCTAACTCCTTGGTTTATTTTTCTAATCAGTGGCCTCCAGGGAGGATGGAGGACTGGGGTGGGATGGTGTGAAAGAAGAAGGGCAAAAGAACAGTATGTTCCTTGCTTTCAAGTACCTATAATTGGTTTGAAATTCTCAAAGCAGAAATTTCTCATAAAATGCATTTAGTAGTTTTTGGAAAGATCGTATACATATACAAATGTACACACACATGCACAGGGTAGAGTATTTTAGAACTGACCTATTCCAAATAATAGATTTGGGGGAACACTTAAAACTACCACCAGGTGGGTCATAAAGGAAAAATATGAGAGAAGAGAAACATGTAGCCTTTGTATTCTTTCTTACCACTACAGTACAAATCCCATAAATATTTGACTCTTTTTGTTTCTGATAAATAAAACCCTCATTTGGAATGACATTTTATTTCAGGTCCTCAAGCATTTGCCTGAGTCCCTGTAAGGAAAGGGAAAGTAAGGAAACAGTCCCAAGGTCTGTGAACCAATTTGCATGACACACACGAAAAATCTTCCAGACTGCAACTCTCCCAGGGGCTTTGTTTAGGGAAGGAGGGAGGTTCATTCATACACTTCAGAGACAGGTAGGTGAGTACAGAGCACATGTTAAGTACCCTAACAGGGAAGTTCTGAAAGCTCATCAGTTTGCTGTATTTGATAGGCTCTGTCACCATTGCCAACACAGCTGCTGGAAACGACTGCCAAAGAAAACGAGAATGAAAGAGGGATGAGACTGTAACTGTGGTAGAGATATTTCACACAACTTGGCACCATCTGCTGTTCTCTTAATCTGTGTTCAGAAGAGAAGGAATGGATGTGGATGTCGACAATGTCTCTGACAGCCAACTTTTTTTGTCAATGTAATCATTAAAAACATACTGACCTTGTTTTATTGAAAATTTAATGAGACAGTAAAGACATCCCATTTGTGGTTCTAACCTTGCTTTGGAGGAATCATAAACCAAAACAAACAAGCAAAAAACTATTATTTCAATTGTACCACTGTAATTTTCCTGGTAGTAAGAATCTAATAGTGTTAGTTGCTCAGTCGTGTCTGACTCTTTTATGACCCCATGTCTGGGGTCTGGCAGGCTCCTCTGTCCATAGAATTCTCCAGGCAAGAATATTAGAGTCAGTAGCCATCGCTCTCTCTAGGGAATCTTCCCGACATAGGGATTGAACCTATGTCTACAGCATTGCAGGCAAATTCTTTACTGTCTGAGCACCAAGGAAGTCTAATAAGGCAATGGAGGTCTATGGAAAGTAATTGGTTGGCAGAGGGGAATGGGTAATGAGTTGAGTCTATTTATAACTGGTGTGTATATGTGTGTGTGTGAAGTGAGTGGGAGATAGAAGGAAGGGGCAGATTCTGCTGACAAATTAGGATATGCTTTTGGCTTCTCATTTTCCTTCAATTGAATGAAAGATAGTGGACCTCAATGTGAATGATGCTTCTTGCTTCTGTGCTTCCTTATATATCAACTTTCTCACCACTTTCCTTTTAGTCGGTAAAGGGAATTAGGATAAAAAGACAAGTTGTTAGGGAAATGGGCACATGTGTAGTTTGAGAGGTAAATTTGAGGCTACTGGGGGCAAATGAGGATGAGGGTTAGGGGAAGTCATTGGCTTCTACAGATTAAGGGAGAGAAAGAACTGTCAGCCTGCCTTTAATTCCTACAGCAAACATATGCTTAAATCTTGACACTCAGACCCTGAGCTGGAGGAAGGAGAAGAGAAATCCCACTATTTCTCTCCCTGAGAGGGTGCAGAGTCTTAAGCAGGTCTGGACACATATATGGGGTGCCTAACACCCCTCCTACAACACTGGTCAGCTCCAAAATTGCTCCTGTTTCTCCTGGTCCCGAGGTTCTCAAGAAATGCGTCTGATGCTTTGACCTTAATGAGCTATTGAGGCTCTTATTCCAAAATCATAGGAAGTAGCCAGACTGAGTTGCCAAATGGTTGGAAGGTTATGAATCCCATCTTTCTATCTTCCGAATACATAACCTCAAGCAAATTCAACTACATCCTAGCTGCTTTCACCTCTGAAAAATGAAATTAGTAATGACATATGTTTTTTAGGAGAATATATGTATTTGCATGTCCGAGTGGGTGTTGGACATATGTGTGAATTTCATAATATGTCATGGATTTAAAAAATTAGTTTGGTACCATTATATGCCAAAGGATGAAATAAAGAATATTTGTCTGTTAATTCTGTGTATAGCAATTATCGGTAGCCTATCCCTTCTCCAGCAGATCTTCCTGACCCAGGAATTGAACCAGGGTCTCCTGCATTGCAAGCAGATTCTTTACCACCAATTATTTAAACCCACTCATATCTTCATCCAAAGTAAGATCCTTTTGTGGGACTAGTTCCTTAGCATNCCTTCTCCAGCAGATCTTCCTGACCCAGGAATTGAACCAGGGTCTCCTGCATTGCAAGCAGATTCTTTACCACCAATTATTTAAACCCACTCATATCTTCATCCAAAGTAAGATCCTTTTGTGGGACTAGTTCCTTAGCATACTCCAACGTTACCACAAGATCTGCACTGAACAACATTTTTGCACACAAATTCTGTAATGCCACAGCCCAATTTGCTTTGCTGAATTAGAGGGGTTTTAGGAAAAATAAGTGAGACTTTTAAATCAAATCTAAAGTTTAAATGCCCTAAAAAAATGTGTGATCCTGCTTGGAAAAAAGAGCTAACTAAAAAAGTTTCCTTCTCTCTCTCATTTCTCCCTTCAATGAGCATTTACTTAGTATGCATGATCTTGGTCTTCAGACTGAGGACTGAGATTGCATGCTGACAGGTTGAAAATTAGACACAGCTTCTACCGAGGACCTTGTACTATGTGGGAGTAACTGGTACTTCTCTATTTTATTGCTGCCTTGGAAAACATTTTCCCATACAGCCTGGCATGCACACATATGTGTGATTGTGTGTACTTGTGTGTGTATGTGTGTGTGTGTGTGAGCATGTCAAAACAAGCTCTGGGTGTATATACAATAAACTTCAGAAAACATTCTTGAAAACATTCATTTGGTCTTCCTCCCCAAAAATGGTTTCATTTAATTCTACAAACATCCTGACAAAGACAAACTTGTTACTCACTTTCTTCCCTCATTCTCTTCCTCTTCCTTTCTCCCTCTCTCCCTTCCTCCTTTCTTTCCTCCCTTCCTGCCTTAATTTTTTTTTCCCCAAAGGGAATTGTCCAATAACTATTTTAAAGAAGAATTGTATCAGTTTTGTAGAAAACTTTATATGATAAAATCTCAGCAACTCTGGTTAATGTGTAATATTGGTCCAAATTGTTTTAGAAATGAATCAGAAATACTTAAATGAGTTCAGCAGTAGCACACCTTTAAATGGTTTACAATAAGCCTTTCTTGAACTCTAACACAGAGGTGTTCAATCATTCTGCCTTGATTACAAAATAACTGTGTAGCAACATCATTGGTATTTTTACATAGCCTGGGATGAAATTATTTTCCGTCTTTGGCTATTAAATTTAATTGGTATATTCATAATATTTAAATGCTTTATCAACCTCATTTTTAAACAATTCTAAGGTATTTAAAATTTTAATGCCATGGAATGAGAACTAATATTGACTCATTTTTAGCTTATTTTCTAGTGTACTGTTAAAATACACAGTTTGGTTAGAATGAATAGACTGAAGCATCACCTTTTGTTTTATGATAAAACTATTCCACCTAAAACACTATGTTGTTCTGAATAGTTAATTGGTTATGTCATCAAATGTCAAATTAGTACATTCTATGGAGCTTTTATCTTGATTGAAATTTTCTTCTGAAGATAATTAAAACCTCATTCACTAGTCTTGTAATAAATTATCCAACAGTCAAACTTAAAAAACATCTCTAAACATTTCTTGTCTGAGNGGCTGGATGGCATCACCGACTCGATGGACGTGAGTTTGAGTGAACTCTGGGAGTTGGTGATGGACAGGGGGGCCTGGCGTGCTGCAATTCATGGAGTCGCAAAGAGTCAGACATGACTGAACGACTGAACTGAACTGAACTGATGTTTATCATACCTGGAGAACCAGTGGTCAGAGTTGGCTATAATGGGATGGGAAATTCAGCTTGCCTGATAGGAGAGGAGGCTGTAGGAAGGAGCTAGTGATATAGTAGCTTCAGGGCCCTCAGTTGCATGAACCATTTCTGCTGTCTTCTATAGGGCTGCCACAACAAAATTCCACAGGTTGATGGCTTAAACAACAGAAAATTGTTTTCTAGCAGTTCAGGTGGAGAAGGCGATGACACCCCACTCCCGTGTTCTTGCCTGGAAAATCCCAGGGATGGGGGAGACTGGTGGGCTGCCGTCTATGCGGTCACACAGAGTTGGACACGACTGAAGTAACTTAGCAGCAGCAGCAGCAGCAATTGAGGAGGCTGGAAGTCCAAGATCAAGGTGCCAGCCTGGGTCATGTCTCTGGAGGCCTCTCTCTTTGACCTGTGCTTGGCCACTCTCTGTCTGTGTCCTCTCATGGCCTTTTGTCCGTGTATGTGCATCCCTGGTGTGTCTCTCTCTTTTTGTAAGGACACCAGTTGTATTAGATCAAGGCCTCACACTTATGACCTCATTTGATCTTAATTAACCCCATAAAAGTCCTATCTCCAAATAAGTGTCACTGGGGATAGAGTCTCCTAACAATGTCTAAGGCTCTGAGAGGAGCCCTAGTCTTGAATCCACATGAATATATACATATGTGAAAGGTGAGGATTTTCCTTTTTTGTTGTTGTTGTATGCTTTAAGAGCAAACCTCTAGATAGGATAGGCTTCAGGGCTTTCCTTTCCTGGTGGCTCATATGGTAAAGAATCCGCCTGTAATGCAAGAGACCCGGATTTGATCCCTAGGTCAGGAAGACCTCCTGGAGAAGGGAATGGCTACCCACTCCAGTATCCTTGCCAGGAAAATCCCATGGACAGAGGAGTCTGGCAGGCTATAGTCGCAAAAAGTTGGGCACAACTGAGCANCTCAAATCATCCCACCCTCACCTTCTCTCACAGAGTCCAAAAGTCTGTTCTTTATATCTGTGTCTCTTTTGCTCCCCTGCATGTAAGATCATCATTACTGTCTTTCTAAATTCCATATGTATGCGTTATTTGTGTTTCTCTTTCTGGCTTACTTCACTGTATATAACAAGCTCCAGTTTCATCCACCACATTAGAATTGACTGACATGTGTTCCTTTTGACAGCTGAGTAACATTCCATGTGTATATATGTGTACCACAACTTCCTTATCCATTCATCTGCTGATGGACATCTAGGTTGCTTCCAGTGTCCTATTGTAATTAATGCAAATGCCACAGCAACGTGATCTAGTATGTGCTGAATCCAAATTTTGTGATTTACTACAAAAAAAAATTACATATTAGTGCAGAAGAACTATGAAAAATTTCCTTTCTTCTTTATAACCTGTTTCATTTTAGGAATATGTAAATGTCATTTGAAATGGGAAAATTATGGTTATTATCAACATCTTAATTTTTGCTATAACAATGTATAAAATTATTAAATTCAGAAGTTTATAAATGATATTAAATTACTTTGTTTTCATATTGTGGTTTAGTCTTTCTCTAACTTTTATGCATACCATATTTGTGAAGTTGAACTACTACCTAATTTGATGAGAATCATCACATAAGCTGATTTTGTGATTGATGTTAGTAAATAAGGGCATCAATTATGTTCATGTATTGCATCATGATTCATATATTGATTGATTCATATATTGATTCATATATTTCATATACTAGCTCACTTTTTTTTAATCCTAACAACTCACCTGAGATGTGTGCTTTTATTTTTTCCAACTAACTGATATTGAAACTAAGACTTGAGTGTATTACAGAGTGAATTTTCCAAAGTCACACTGAACGTGCAAAAGATGCAAATCACAGCCAGTGTGATATCAAAGTCAGCCTACTAAACAGAAACCCGAGACACCGAGTCTCTCTACTATACCGTGTTTAAGGCAATGAAGTGGGTACTATTTAAATGTTACACTCTCCTTTCTCATCTCTAAGAAATCTTACCAACAGTTTATTTCCATTGTTGTCTGATTTGTGCCTGATGCAAAGAGACTGTTTCTGTTTCTAAGACTTTGTATTTTTTTCTAGTTCTTTAGACTAAGCTTTAGACTGCCTGCTCTAGTGAAGGCTACTTTAGACTGTGTGAAGATCCTTTTTTTTTTTTTAATTGGAGTATAATTGCTTTATAATATTGTGTTCGTTTCTGCCATACAACAAGATGAGTCAGCTATGTATGTACACATATATCTCTTCTTTTTTGAGCCTCCCTGCCAGCCTCACCACCCATTGCACACCTCTAGGGTATCACAAAGAACCAAGCTCCCTGGGCTATATAAATAGCAGCTTCCCAATAACTATTTTACACATGGTAGTGTATATATGTCAATGCTAGTCTCTCAATTTTTCCCACTCTCTAAGGAGAGTGTGAGATGAATTGAATGAATTTCTTAATGTAGGGAATAAGCAAGATTTTTATTTTTTATTGTTTTTTTTTTTTAAAGCCCAGGCGAAACACTTGTTCAGTCCTTAGATACAGGAAGACATTAGGAAAACAAGTTGGCAACTTTTTTTTCTGTATATTGAAATGGACTACATTTTGAGCTTTAGAGAGGCAAAAGGAAAACATTTACAGATTGTTGCTGATCATCATAAAAACCTAAATACTTAAAATGCAAACTGGCATAATAAAAACTTTAAAAATGCAGCGCTGTCAGCAAATTAGATAAGACCACTCCAAACACGATTTTTTCATCTTTTTCTTTAACAACTTCATTGAGATATATTTCTCATAGCATGCANTGTTGCTGATCATCATAAAAACCTAAATACTTAAAATGCAAACTGGCATAATAAAAACTTTAAAAATGCAGCGCTGTCAGCAAATTAGATAAGACCACTCCAAACACGATTTTTTCATCTTTTTCTTTAACAACTTCATTGAGATATATTTCTCATAGCATGCAGTTTACCCCTGTTGGGTCAAATTTCAGGGATTTTGCTATAGTCACAGAGCTATGCAACTATCACTAAAATTAGCTGTCACCCAAAAGAGAGACTCTCATACCCATGAGCAGTCATTTCCTATACAATGAAGAATTAACCTTACCTCGAAGGGAGTCTGGCTGCTTCCCTCAGCTACAATGACAGGATCTGTAGGTCGGTTCCCACAACGTCCTACCTGTTATGAGTATCTTTGTTTGCCTGAGGACGTTGAGCACTAGATAGTCTATTGATGTGATTTATGATGGAGGATTTAGGATATGCTATATTAGTTCCAACCTCAAGGAGAATTAAAGCTTCAGGTATTATCCTGAAACTTAGGTCTGGAGAAGGAAAGGCAGGCTTACAGACAGTATGTGGTTAAGCCTTAATATAAAATTCAGATACCAAGTCATAGGTGAATTTTCCTGGTTGGGAATATTCTTTGAGTCTTACCATAAACCATAGCCAGGAGGAGCTGATGCTGTCCAGGAATCAAAAGAGAGGATGATGGAAAGCTTTATGTTTGGACCAATCCCAGACCTTACTCTATGCATCTCTTCTTTTGGCTGATGCTAATTTGTGTCCCTTTAATGAAGGATAATTGCTTTACAGAATTTTGTTGTTTTCTATCAAACCTCAACATGAATCAGCCATATATATACGTTTATTCCCTCCCTGTGAACCTCCCTCCAATCTCCCTCCGGATCCCACCCCTCTACGTTGATACAGAGCCCCTGTTAGAGTTTCCCGAACCATACAGCAAATTCCCATTGGCTATCTCTTTTACACATGGTAATGTAAGTTTCCATGTTACTCTTTCCATACATCTCACCCTCTCCTCCCCTTTCCCCATGTCCATAAGTCTATTCTCTATGTCTCTTTCTCCACTGCTGCCCTGTAAGTAAATTCTTCAGTGCCATCTTTCTATATTCTGTATATATGTGTTAGAATNGTTACTCTTTCCATACATCTCACCCTCTCCTCCCCTTTCCCCATGTCCATAAGTCTATTCTCTATGTCTCTTTCTCCACTGCTGCCCTGTAAGTAAATTCTTCAGTGCCATCTTTCTATATTCTGTATATATGTGTTAGAATACAATATTTATCTTTCTCTTTCTAACTTACTTCACTCTGTATAATAGGCTCTAGGTTCATCTACCTGATTAGAACTGACTCAAATGTGTTCCTTCTTATGGTTGAGTAATATTCCATTGTGCATATGGACCACGACTTCTTTATCCATTCATCTGTCGATGGACATCTAGGTTGCTTCCATGTTCTAGCTATTGTAAACAGTTCTGCAATGAACAATGTGATACATTTGTTCTTTTTCAGCTCTGGTTTCCTCAGGGTATATGACTAGGAGTGGGATTGCTGGGTCATATGGTGATTTTATTTCTAGTTTTTAAAGGAATCTCCTTACCATCTTCCATATTTAACATATAAATATAATCATAAATAAAGGGTGTCAGAGTTCTGTAATTCATGTTAGCAAACCATCAAACCTGAGAGTTGTGCTGGAAAACTCCAAATTTGTACCCTTTGGTCTGAAGTAAGGGTAGTTCTAAAAACTTCAAAATGTACAGCTGGTGTCTGAAATAAGGGCATTCTTGTGGGATCTATTCTTTCCAAATATGAAGTTTATCTAACTTGTTGTGCTTCACATTTCCCCATAAAGCTTTCTCCATCCGTCAGTCCTTGAAAAACCACTAATCTAGTTTTTTTGTCTTTAGAAGTTTACCCATTTTTGATATTTCATACAATAGGTGATTTTTGCATTTGGCTTATCTTGATTAGCTTAATTTTCAATGTTCATCCATATTGAAAGTGTCCATCAGTTCTTCCTGTCTTTTCATAGCTAAATAATATTCCATAGTATGGACTACTTTTGTTTATCCATTCATCAGTTTATATATATTTTTGTTGTTTAGACCTCTTTGGCTGTTGTGAATAGTGCTGATGTAAACATTCCTGTATAAAGTTTTATTTGAGGACTAATTTTCATGTCTTCTGGATATATACCTAGGATTAGAATTCCAAGATCACAGAAGAATTCTATGCTTAGCTTATTTGAGGAACTGTCAATAACTGCATGATTGTATAAATCTATTAGCAAAATGGTTTTGATTTGAATTTTCCTAACAATTAATGTATTTTGTAATTTTGGTTTCTTAATAATGTCTTTTTGAAGCAAAAAAGGTTTTAATTATGATGAAGTTTGTATTTTTTCTTTGTCACTGGTAGTTTTTCACCATATATAAGAGCCTCATATCTTAGGCTTTATTTCAATTTCTCTCATTTAGTTTTCCTATTTTTTCATATATTTTATTATATTTTAAGAATTTTATAGTTTTAGTTTCTATCTTTATATCTAGGATGCATTTTGAATTATTTTTTTATATGGTATGAAGATTTCATTCTTTTACAGATGGATAGCTAGTTGTCTTAGCACTGTTAGCTGAAAAGACTTTTCTCTCATCATAAGGTCGTCTTGGAATCATTGTTGAAAGTCAATTGACCATAATTATAAAAGTTTATTTCCAGACTCTCAATTCTGTTTCATTGATCTATATATTTTTTATTCCAGCACCATGCTATCTTGATTACTCTAGCTTTGCAGTAAGTTGTGACATAGGAATACATGAATCCAACTTTGTTCTCTTTTTAAAGAATTCTTGGCTACTCTGGATAAAACCTTAACAGTTGTGGGGTATTTATTCTGTGAATCTGTGAATGGGTGAAACATGCAGAAGACATCTTGATCTGCCACATGCATACAGCCTACCTCACTCAATTCCCATACATACTTTATCAGTTAATTGTAAATTACATGAAGAAACAGATGATTGGATGTGATTTATGTTCAGATCTACATATTTTATCTTATTCTTTTTATTATGCTGATTTGTTTATCTTTGTTTAAAGGGTTGAAATGTTATAGCCTAGTGGGAGACTATTGAACATTTCATGTAAGCAGTGATATGTCATCTGCATTTTAAAAGATTAACTGATATTTTGGTGGGATGAAGAAAGAGCTTGGGATAGAATATAGGCGTGGGGAAAAGAAAATCATTTATTTTACACTCATATTTTATTTTCGATGGGCTTCGCTGGTGGCTCAGATGGTAGTTTGCTTGCAATGCAGGAGACCTGGGTTTGATCCCTGGGTTGGGAATATACCCTAGAGGAAGAAATGGCAACCCACTCCAGTATTCTTGCCTGGAGAATTCCACGGACAGAGAGCCTGGTGGGCTACAGTCTATGGGGTTGCAAAGAGTCAGACATGACTGACTAACATTAACATTTAACTTTTGACACCAAATGTGTGGATTTTTCCACAGCAAGCAATTCTCCAGTTCTTGGCAGACACCAATAGAATGACCTACAGTTTAACTCATTATGACATTAACTACCTAGAGTTGGTGCAGACCCCACAGGTTAAGGGCTTGGTCCCCAAGATTACCCCCAACTTCACATGTCAACCACAGGTCCCAGGTTGTCAATTCTGACCAACAGGCTACAGTTGAGGGGCTCCCATGGCTCTCTTCTTGGATTCAGTAATTTGATAGAATGACTGACAGAACTCAGAAACTCTTTACTTACAGTTCTAGTTTATAGATGATATTATAAAGAAACAAGTGAACAGCCAGATGAAGAGGTATATTGAATGAGGTTCAGAAGGGAGAATTTATTTTATTAAAGAAAATTGAATATAGCTCATGACACCTATTCCATATTTTTATCATTTTAAGACTACACAGTAATTGTCAAGAAACTAAAATAAAAATGGATAGTTTGTTTTGACACTTTCGTTCCAAGAAAGGGAACATAATTAATCACCTGTGGAGGTATTTTGATGCTTGTGGACTAAGGAAGTCTGTGGCAACTGTGTATAATTTGGGGCATACCCTAAATTAACAGAAATCTATTTGTGGATATATCCTTTGTACTAAAGTAATTTCTCACTTCCTCAGTTATTTAATTGTACTTTGAACGGTTTTGGCAGTCAACTCATTATGCATTCTCCTCACTATATTTTATTTTTACTATACAAAGTCACATTGAAATGAAATGGATACATGCACCATTGACTTTAATAGGATTTTGCATTGTAAGAATAATATACAGGTACAGTGTACTGCATAGAAATATCTTGTGGGATAAGAATAACAGGATTATTGTGGAATTCCACAGCCATATAACTCAACAGGCAGTGATTCCTACAGGTTATGGTTTTCTTTGGGAGGAAGTAGAAAACTGAAGAACAAGTGGTATTAACAAGTCCACGTATATAATATTCATTTTAGAAAGCATTATCTGCAATACTTTGTAAATGTTAAATTGAAATTATATAAAGCAAGAGTGAAGAAAACCATAAAAAATGTGTACAGTATCCAAAATCATTTCTTGACAAGTGAGAAACCCATTTAATGAGGATTTCTTTGTAACTGCAGATTCTAAATTATTTTGTAATAATGCTCAGACCTCAATAAAATATCAGTTAAAAGTCTGAGACAACTGACATTCTTACGAGACTAAAAATGAATGAAAATGATCGTGATAGAATGAAACAGTTATTCTGTGAATTGGCATTTATTGTGCATCTTTTCAGCATCTATCAGGATGAACAGGTAAGAGATGATTTTTAAAAATTGTGATTAAAAATAATGTGCTACTGAGTCAGATCCCTCTGGCACCAGTCTATCGAAATGGCCTTGTGTAGATGAATTGGCCTCTTAGGGTCTTCAACTAGAAAACAGGGATAATGATAGTATATACTCAGAGTGCTAGATGAAATAAACTGATGTGAAAGGGGATTAGCATAGAGTCTGGTATATAGTAAGGTCTCCATATTTGTCACTGCTGCTGCTAAGTCCCTTCAGTCGTGTCCAACTCTGTGCGACCCCATAGAAGGCAGCCCACCAGGCTCCCCCGTCCCTGGGATACTCCAGGCAAGAACACTGGAGTGGGTTGCCATTTCCTTCTCCAATACATGAAAGTGAAAAGTGAAAGTGAAGTTGCTCAGTTATGTCTGACTCTTAGCGACCCCATGGACTGCAGGCTACCAGTTCCTCTGCCCATGGGATTTTCCAGGCAAGAGTACTGGAGTGGGTTGCCATTGCCTTCTCCAATATTTGTCCCTATAATTCCCCAAATATACACCATAGAATACTGGTGTCCCAAGATCCTAAACTGTAACAGCAAATACAAGCTGGCAAACAAATAAAAATGTAATTTCGTGGTCCAGTTGGTTTGTGAATTTTAAGGGGAGGATAGTATATGAAGGAATTTACAATCATCCAATCTACATCTCATATATAATCAGATGATAGAGACTCTGAGAATTACTGCTATCATGGGAAATGTTTACCTTTTCCTTAAAATACGGGTTTTCAGGTGGTGCTAGTGGTAAAGAACCCGTTTGTTAATGCAGGAGATGTTAGAGATGAGGGTTCAGTTCCCTCAGGAAGGTCAGGAAGATTCCCTGGAGTAGAGCATGACAATCCACTCCAGTATTCTTGTCTTGAGAATCCCATGGACAGAGGAGTCTGGGCAAGCTACAGTCAATAGGGTTGCAAAGAGTCAGACAAAACTGAAGCAACTGAGCATGTACATGCATATTAAAATACACATAAGGTAGGGGGATGGCTATTTACATATCACTTTGCTGTACATCTGGTCCCATCACTTCATGATAGATGGGAAAACAGTGAAAACAGTGTCAGACTTTATTTTGGGAGGCTCCAAAATCACTGAAGATGGTGATTGCAGCCATGAAATTAAAAGATGCTTACTCCTTGGAAGGAAAGTTATGACCCACCTAGATAGCATATTTAAAAGCAGAAACATTACTTTACCAACAAAGGTCCGTCTAGTCAAGGCTATAGTGTTTCCAGTGGTCATGTATAGATGTGAGAGTTGGACTGTGAAGAAAGCTGAGCACTGAAGAATTGATGCTTTTGAAGTGTGGTGTTGGAGAAGACTCTTGAGAGTCCCTTGGACTGCAAGGACATCCAACCAGTCCACTCTAAAGGAGATCAGCCCTGGGTGTTCTTTGGAAGGACTGATGCTAAAGCTGAAACTCCAATACTTTGACCACCTCATGTGAAGAGTTCACTCATCGGAAAAGACCCTGATGCTAGGAGGGATTGGGAGCAGGAGGAGAAGGGGACAACAGAGGGTGAGATGGCTGGATGGCATCACCCACTTGATGGACATGGGTTTTGAGTAAACTCTGGGAGTTGGTGATAGACAGGGAGGCCTGGCATGCTGCAATTCGTGGGGTCACAAAGAGTGGATGCGACTGAGCAACTGAACTCAACTGAACTTGTTATTTTTGCATGGCAAATTGCTCTTTACTTAATCTATCATTTAATGTTGTATGTGGGCTAACATTTTTCAAAAAGTGTTTCCCAGAACATTATCTTGGAGGATTGTCATAAGAAAAATGTCCACATGCTCAAAAAGTTCTGAGGGAAAGTCTAGTGAAATGAAAGTTAAGAGTTTTTGTGTTCTATTTCCCAACAGCTTCACGACTATCTCTGGACAGTGATCCTCCAGCTATAGGATCTGGTATTGAAAAAATGGAAAACAATGTATTATAGATAGAAACAGAGAAACACTTCTTTTATTGGCAATAGTTTTTCCATATGATTTGCTTCTTGTGGTGAGATACCTGTGGAATATGACTGTTGTCTTCTGAGCGATAGCCTTTCAAGAAGAAACAATCTGTTGTCAGTGGGAATTATTTTCCAGACATCAACTCACCTTTCTCCCTTTAAATTTTTTGGTATGCTTTCAGAAGAAAACCTTCTCTCTCATAGTCTCTGCCTATTGTTAGCCTTCCTGCACCACTATTCCTCTGAAACTGCTGCCATTAGTCTCCAGAGAGCCACTCAACACCAGATTCTGTGGAAATTTTTTTAAAAAATTCTCATTTAAATAGTTTATTTCATTTTATTATTTTTGGTTGCACTGGTCTTTGTTGCTATATGTGGACAAGTTGCGAGCGAGTGGGGCTACTCTTCGTTGCAATGCACAGGTGCCCCATTTAATCGTGGCTCATGGACTGTAGAGGGCAGCCCCAGTAGCTGTGGGACAAGGGCTTTGTTGCTCCATGGCATGTGGAATCCTCCCAGACCAGATATTGAACCCAGGTCCTCTGCATTGGCAGGTGGATTCTTACCTGGTGTACCACCAGGAAAGTCCCCAGTCTTCCCTTAATTTCAGTTCTCTGTCAGTCATTCCTGTTTGAATGAATCATTTGAAAATGAGTGGCAAGAAGTTTTATAGTAAACCCTGTTGCTAAAACTCATTCTTTGCTTTATGTTTAAATATCTGTGTTCCCTCAGTAATCTCCCAGTATTACTCTTCCATGTGGCTGCATTAAACTTTGATCAGTATGTAAAGGCTATTTTATCAGAATTTTGTACTGCTAAGTCTGACATTCCCTAAAGGTTAGACCTCAGTATCCACATCACATGCTTGGGGCTGGTGCACGGGAATGATCCAGAGAGACGTTGTGCGGTTGGAGGTGGGAGAGGGATTCAGGATTGGGAGCTCATGTACACCTGTGGTGGATTCATGTCGATGTATGGCAAAGCCAATAGAGTATTGTAAAGTAAAATAAAGTAAAAAAAAAAAATAAATAAATAACCAGAAGCCACACACAAAAAAGAAACTTTAAACTCCAGCTTGTCCATAGACAGGCTCACCTTCATCCCTTCTCTTCCTATTCCAGTGGCCCAAATGAAAAATCCACCACTAAGCCTGTTTTCTTCTTGTCTTTTCTTATTTGTATATCTGACCAGTGACAGAATTTTGTCATTTCTGTCTCCTTATCTCCTGGTTTCCTCTTCTCATTTTGCAAGTTGATCACTTTATTCAATTCTGGTATGAACCATGTCCCATATCTTCCTTTTAATAGTTTTATAACTATCCATCTCATTATAGAGGGTAGGACAAATTGAGAATAGCATTGACATATGGACACTAAATGGGCTTCCCTGATGGCTCAGATGGTAAAGAATCTGCCTGCAATGTGGGAGACCTGGGTTTGATCCCTGGGTCAGGAAGATCCCTGAAGAAAGGAATGGCTACTCACTCCAGGATTCTTGCCTGGAGAATACCATGGACAGAGGAGCCTGGCAGGCTTCAATCCATGGGGTCGCAAAGAGTGAGACATGACTGAAAGACTAACACTTTCCCTTCTTCACTTCTCATATGTAAAAGATACAGTTGCTGGGAAGCTGCAGATGGAACTCAACTTGGTGCTCTGTAATAATCTAAAGGGGCGGGCTCAAGGAGTAGAAAGGAAGCTTAAGAGGGAGGGAATATATGTAAATATATAGCTGATTTATTTTGCTATATAATGGAAACTAATACAACTTTGTAAAGCAATTGTACTGTAATTAAAAAAACAAAAAACACATCTCCACTCCATTACAGACATTTCTGTCAAATCTTCCTTTCTGGAAAACATACTGTATTTTACCTCCTGTTTCTTAGTGTCAGTCAGTGACTCCCCATTGTCTGCAATCTGAATATATTGCCTAAGAAAGAAGGTCTTCACTGTTTTTCTTTCTACTTCTTGATAGACCTCACCTCCAAGTTTTCTCCATATTTCTAGACTCATACCTGGTGCTCCAGCCACATTACACAGACTCTTCCACCTCTGGACCTCTGTATCTACTGTTTCTTTGCCTGGGAAAGTTTTCCACTATTTGTTCACTTGGCAAAGTTTTATTCATCTCAACATAAATTCAGTCTCCACTCTATGATTCAGAAAATTTGGCTACTTTCCTTTGCACATACTGCATAAAATACCTATACTCATGAAAATATGTTTGCCTTTATCCCTACCAGAACATAAATACTTTGAGTAAATGGAGTATTTTTTCATAGTTTCTTTAGTCTTGGAAGCTAACATGGCCTTAAAAGAAACTTTTCCAAGATGCACACAGATAGAAAATTAGAAAAATGTCCATTGAAAGAGGTATTTACACAGGTGAAAACTTTGAAGAGAGTGACAGTGACTTCTTTTTCTTTTTTTTACTGTGACTTCTAATTTGAGGTGTGAAACACACACTACTTTATATGGAGTAGAATACTTTATTTGAAGAATAATTTTCCTTGACTGTGATGAGTTCCATGTCTGTAGGGGTAATGATCAAGAAGTCAGTTGTTGAGCATGCTGTAGAGTTGATTGAAGTCTTTTCTAGTATATTAAAAATTCACTAGTTCTACAAAATATTATGTTTGATGGTACATAGATGAGAGAATTTATGCATTTTCTTGTGCAATTGCTTTATTTTATGACAAGCAATATTGGGTCTTTCTCTTACTCGAGTAATTTCAAATTTCCTTTTCATATTAATATATTTTCACATAAAAGCGAATCAATAAATTATAAATTAGTAAGGCTGCAGGTAGTTTGAGGATATAGAAAAACAAAGATTATACAAGAGTATAGGTTTGAATCACAGTGTGTCACAAATCAAAAGAAAAACACAAAAAAANCCAATACTTTGACCACCTCATGTGAAGAGTTCACTCATCGGAAAAGACCCTGATGCTAGGAGGGATTGGGAGCAGGAGGAGAAGGGGACAACAGAGGGTGAGATGGCTGGATGGCATCACCCACTTGATGGACATGGGTTTTGAGTAAACTCTGGGAGTTGGTGATAGACAGGGAGGCCTGGCATGCTGCAATTCGTGGGGTCACAAAGAGTGGATGCGACTGAGCAACTGAACTCAACTGAACTTGTTATTTTTGCATGGCAAATTGCTCTTTACTTAATCTATCATTTAATGTTGTATGTGGGCTAACATTTTTCAAAAAGTGTTTCCCAGAACATTATCTTGGAGGATTGTCATAAGAAAAATGTCCACATGCTCAAAAAGTTCTGAGGGAAAGTCTAGTGAAATGAAAGTTAAGAGTTTTTGTGTTCTATTTCCCAACAGCTTCACGACTATCTCTGGACAGTGATCCTCCAGCTATAGGATCTGGTATTGAAAAAATGGAAAACAATGTATTATAGATAGAAACAGAGAAACACTTCTTTTATTGGCAATAGTTTTTCCATATGATTTGCTTCTTGTGGTGAGATACCTGTGGAATATGACTGTTGTCTTCTGAGCGATAGCCTTTCAAGAAGAAACAATCTGTTGTCAGTGGGAATTATTTTCCAGACATCAACTCACCTTTCTCCCTTTAAATTTTTTGGTATGCTTTCAGAAGAAAACCTTCTCTCTCATAGTCTCTGCCTATTGTTAGCCTTCCTGCACCACTATTCCTCTGAAACTGCTGCCATTAGTCTCCAGAGAGCCACTCAACACCAGATTCTGTGGAAATTTTTTTAAAAAATTCTCATTTAAATAGTTTATTTCATTTTATTATTTTTGGTTGCACTGGTCTTTGTTGCTATATGTGGACAAGTTGCGAGCGAGTGGGGCTACTCTTCGTTGCAATGCACAGGTGCCCCATTTAATCGTGGCTCATGGACTGTAGAGGGCAGCCCCAGTAGCTGTGGGACAAGGGCTTTGTTGCTCCATGGCATGTGGAATCCTCCCAGACCAGATATTGAACCCAGGTCCTCTGCATTGGCAGGTGGATTCTTACCTGGTGTACCACCAGGAAAGTCCCCAGTCTTCCCTTAATTTCAGTTCTCTGTCAGTCATTCCTGTTTGAATGAATCATTTGAAAATGAGTGGCAAGAAGTTTTATAGTAAACCCTGTTGCTAAAACTCATTCTTTGCTTTATGTTTAAATATCTGTGTTCCCTCAGTAATCTCCCAGTATTACTCTTCCATGTGGCTGCATTAAACTTTGATCAGTATGTAAAGGCTATTTTATCAGAATTTTGTACTGCTAAGTCTGACATTCCCTAAAGGTTAGACCTCAGTATCCACATCACATGCTTGGGGCTGGTGCACGGGAATGATCCAGAGAGACGTTGTGCGGTTGGAGGTGGGAGAGGGATTCAGGATTGGGAGCTCATGTACACCTGTGGTGGATTCATGTCGATGTATGGCAAAGCCAATAGAGTATTGTAAAGTAAAATAAAGTAAAAAAAAAAAATAAATAAATAACCAGAAGCCACACACAAAAAAGAAACTTTAAACTCCAGCTTGTCCATAGACAGGCTCACCTTCATCCCTTCTCTTCCTATTCCAGTGGCCCAAATGAAAAATCCACCACTAAGCCTGTTTTCTTCTTGTCTTTTCTTATTTGTATATCTGACCAGTGACAGAATTTTGTCATTTCTGTCTCCTTATCTCCTGGTTTCCTCTTCTCATTTTGCAAGTTGATCACTTTATTCAATTCTGGTATGAACCATGTCCCATATCTTCCTTTTAATAGTTTTATAACTATCCATCTCATTATAGAGGGTAGGACAAATTGAGAATAGCATTGACATATGGACACTAAATGGGCTTCCCTGATGGCTCAGATGGTAAAGAATCTGCCTGCAATGTGGGAGACCTGGGTTTGATCCCTGGGTCAGGAAGATCCCTGAAGAAAGGAATGGCTACTCACTCCAGGATTCTTGCCTGGAGAATACCATGGACAGAGGAGCCTGGCAGGCTTCAATCCATGGGGTCGCAAAGAGTGAGACATGACTGAAAGACTAACACTTTCCCTTCTTCACTTCTCATATGTAAAAGATACAGTTGCTGGGAAGCTGCAGATGGAACTCAACTTGGTGCTCTGTAATAATCTAAAGGGGCGGGCTCAAGGAGTAGAAAGGAAGCTTAAGAGGGAGGGAATATATGTAAATATATAGCTGATTTATTTTGCTATATAATGGAAACTAATACAACTTTGTAAAGCAATTGTACTGTAATTAAAAAAACAAAAAACACATCTCCACTCCATTACAGACATTTCTGTCAAATCTTCCTTTCTGGAAAACATACTGTATTTTACCTCCTGTTTCTTAGTGTCAGTCAGTGACTCCCCATTGTCTGCAATCTGAATATGTTGCCTAAGAAAGAAGGTCTTCACTGTTTTTCTTTCTACTTCTTGATAGACCTCACCTCCAAGTTTTCTCCATATTTCTAGACTCATACCTGGTGCTCCAGCCACATTACACAGACTCTTCCACCTCTGGACCTCTGTATCTACTGTTTCTTTGCCTGGGAAAGTTTTCCACTATTTGTTCACTTGGCAAAGTTTTATTCATCTCAACATAAATTCAGTCTCCACTCTATGATTCAGAAAATTTGGCTACTTTCCTTTGCACATACTGCATAAAATACCTATACTCATGAAAATATGTTTGCCTTTATCCCTACCAGAACATAAATACTTTGAGTAAATGGAGTATTTTTTCATAGTTTCTTTAGTCTTGGAAGCTAACATGGCCTTAAAAGAAACTTTTCCAAGATGCACACAGATAGAAAATTAGAAAAATGTCCATTGAAAGAGGTATTTACACAGGTGAAAACTTTGAAGAGAGTGACAGTGACTTCTTTTTCTTTTTTTTACTGTGACTTCTAATTTGAGGTGTGAAACACACACTACTTTATATGGAGTAGAATACTTTATTTGAAGAATAATTTTCCTTGACTGTGATGAGTTCCATGTCTGTAGGGGTAATGATCAAGAAGTCAGTTGTTGAGCATGCTGTAGAGTTGATTGAAGTCTTTTCTAGTATATTAAAAATTCACTAGTTCTACAAAATATTATGTTTGATGGTACATAGATGAGAGAATTTATGCATTTTCTTGTGCAATTGCTTTATTTTATGACAAGCAATATTGGGTCTTTCTCTTACTCGAGTAATTTCAAATTTCCTTTTCATATTAATATATTTTCACATAAAAGCGAATCAATAAATTATAAATTAGTAAGGCTGCAGGTAGTTTGAGGATATAGAAAAACAAAGATTATACAAGAGTATAGGTTTGAATCACAGTGTGTCACAAATCAAAAGAAAAACACAAAAAAAAATGACTTCTGAAGACACTTAAACTGTTCTGTAATTTTAAACTTAACCTTTTTCTTTTAATAGAAAGCTTAACACCCTATTTTAGAAGTAGAAATCCAATGTCAATATGAATATTAAGATCACCAGGTTACCTGAGTCAACCCTTAGTTTCTAACATCTTTCATTTGAATGGCTAATACCTACATTAAGATAATTTGTCTTGGGCCCTCACTGATTCAATTAATATTTAGTAAGAAGGGAAAAAAAGAAAGTATTTTTTTTATGATTTTCCTATTGTTTAGTTATTTCTGTGCCTAGGAATATAAATACTCTTGGAAGTTGCATATGTATGAAAATGCATGTGAAAGGTTATGTGTGTGTGCATGTGTGTACTTATTTATTTGAAAAGAAGTAATCTTGCAGCAGTTGTCATAGCAACATGGCATTGTTTCCCAAAGACCAGAGTGAATATGTACTTTTCACATGACACACACAATTGTCTTGACACTGACATTTCCCCCTATAGCAATACCTTTAATCAATAAAGTATTTCAGTATCAGGGAAAAGAGTTTAATGATTTATGCACTTTTGAGGTATGAGCCCCTCTCCACAAAAACACTTGATTATATTTCCAAAGTATAGGAAATGTGATCCACTGGAGAAGGGAATGGCAAACCCTTCAGTATTCTTGCATTGAGAACCCCAGGAACAGTATGCAAAGGTAAAAAGATATGACACTGAAAGATTAACTCCCCAGGATGGTAAGTGCCCAATATGCTACAATATGCTACTGGAAAGGAGTGGAGAAATAACTCCAGAAAGAATGAACAGATGGAGCCAAAGCAAAAACAATGCCCAGTTCTGGATGTGACTGGTGATGGAAGTAAAATCTGATACTGTAAGGAAAAATATTGCATAGGAACCTGGAAAGTTAGGTATAGGAATCAGAGTAAATTGAAAGTGGTCAAACAGGAGATGGCAAGAATGAATATCAACATTTTAGAAATCTGAACTAAAATGGACCAGAATGGATGAATTTAATTCAGCTGACTGTTATATCTACTACTGTGGACAAGAATTTTAGAAGAAATGGAGTAGCCCTTATAGTCAACAAAAGAGTCTGAAATGCAGTATTAGGGGATAGTCTAAAACAACAGAATGATCTCTGTTCAATTCCAAGGCAAACAATTCAGTATCACAGGAATCCATGTCTATGCCCCAACCACTAATGTTGAAGAAGCTGAAGTTAAATGGTTCTGTGAAGACCTACAAGATCTTCTAGAACTAAGACCAAAAAATGATGTCCTTTTCATCATAGAAGTCTGGAATTCAAAAGTAGGAAGTCAAGAGATACCTGAAGTAGCAGGCAAATTTGCCCTTGAAGTACAAAATAAAGCAGGGCAAAGGCTAACAGAGTTTTGCCAAGAGAATGCACTGGTCATAGCAAACACCCACTTCCATCAACACAAGGGATGACTCTACACGTGGACATCACTAGATGGTCAATACTGAAATCAGATTGATTATATTCTTTGCAATCAAAGGTGAAGAAGCTCTATACAGTCAGCAAAAATAAGACTGGGAGCTGACTGATGTTCAGATCATGAACTCCTTATTGCAAAATTCAAACTTAAATTGAGGAAAGTAGGGAAAACCACTAGACCATTCAGTCAAGACTATCCCTAAGGAAAAGAAATGCAAAAAGGAAAAGGCCTACTGTCTGAGGAGGCCTTATAAATAGCTGAGAAGAGAAGAGAAGCTAAAGGCAGAGGAGAAAATGAAAGAATGCACGGTTCTGAATGCACGGTTCCAAAGAATAGCAAGGAGACATAAGAAAGCCTTCCTCATTTATCAAAGCAAGGAAATAGAGGAAATCAATAGAATAGGAAAGACTAGAGATCTCGTCAAGAAAATTAGAGATGCCAAGGGAACATTTCATGAAAAGATGGGCACAATAATGGACAGTAATGGTATGGGCCTAAAGGAAGCAGAAGACATTAAGAAAAGGTGGCAAGATACATAGAAGAATTATGCAAAGAGAGATCTTCATGACCCAGATAGCACGATGATATCAACACTCATTTAGAGCCAGACATCCTGGAATGTGAAGTCAAGTGGGCCTTAGGAAGCATCACTATGAACAAAGCTAGTGGAGGTGATGAAATTCCAGTTGAGCGATTTCAAATCCTAAAAGATGATGCTGTGAAAGTGCTGTACTCAGTATGCCAGCAAATTTGGAAAACTCAGCAGTGGCCACAGGACTGGAAAGGTCAGTTTTCATTTCAATCCCAAAGAAAGGGAATGTCAAAGAATGTTCAGGTGAAGTGAAGTGAAGTGAAGTCTCTCGGTCATGTCCAGCACTTTGCGACCCCAGGGTCTGTAGCCTACCAGGCTTCTCTGTCCATGGAATTTTCCCGGCAATAGTCCTCGAGTGGATTGCCATTTCCTTCTCCAGGGGATCTTCCCAACCCAGGGATTGAACCCAGGTCTCCCACACTGTAGACAGACGCTTTACCATCTGAGTCACCAGGGAAGTCCACCAGGGAAGAATGTTCAAACTACTGCACAATTGCACTCGTCTCACACGTTAACAAAATAATACTCAAAATTCTCCAAGCCAGGCTTCAACATTACATGAACCGTGAACTTCCAGATGTTCAGGCTGGATTTTGAAAAGGCAGAAGAATCAGAGATCAAATTGCCAACATCTGTTAGATCATAGAAAAAGCAAGAAAATTCCAGAAAAATATCTACTATTGCCTTATTGATTACATCAAAGCCTTTGACTGTATAGATCACAACAAAGTGGATAATTCTTCAAGAGATGGGAATACCAGCCCACCTGACCTGCCTCCTGAGAAATCTGTATGCAGTACAAGAAGCAACAGTTAAGACCAGACATGGAAAAACAGACTGGTTCCCAATTGGGAAAAGAGTATGTCAAGGCTGTAATTGTCACCCTGCTTATTTACCTATGCAGAATATATCATGCTAAATATCAGTCTAGATGAAGCACATGCTGGAATCAAGATTGCTGGGAGAAATACCAATACATCAGATATGCAGATGACACCACCTTTATGGCAGAAGCAAAGAGGAACTAAAGAGCCTCTTGATGAAAGTGAAAGAGGAGAGTGAAAAAGCTGGCTTAAAATTCAACATTCAAAAAAATGAAGATAACGGCATCTGGTCCCATCACTTCATGGCAAAAAGATGGGGAAACATTGGAAACAGTGACAACTTTATTTTCTTCGGTTCCAAAATCTCTGTAGATGGTGACTGCAGCCATGAAATAAAAAGACATCTGTTCCTCAGAAGAAAAGTTATGATCAACCTAGACAACATATTAAAAAGCAGAGATGTTACTTTGCTGACAAAGGTCCATCTACTCAAAGCTATGGTTTTTCTAGTAGTCATGTATGGATGTGAGAGTTGGACTATAAACAATGCTGAACGCAGAATTGATGCTTTTGAACTGTGGTATTGGAGAAGACTCTTGAGAGTCCCTTGGACTGCAAGGAGATCCAACCAGTTAATCCTAAAGGGAATCAGTCATAAATATTCATGTAAAGGACTGAAGTTGAAGCTCTAATACTTTGGCCACCTAATGTGAAGAACTGACTCATTGAAAAAGACCCTGTTGCTGGGAAAGATTGAAGGCAGGAGGGGAAGGGGATAGCAGAAAATGAGATGTTTGGACGGCATCACCGACTCAATGGACATGAGTTTGAGCAACCTCTGGGAGTTGGTGATGAGCATCATGCCAGGCTTCTCTGTCCATCACTATGAATTAGGCAATATATGTTTCAGTTCAGTTCAGTTGCTCAGTTCTTCCAACTTTTTGCAACCCACCCCATGTACTGCAGCATGCCAGGCTTCCCTGTCCAACACCAACTCCCAGAGCTTGCTCAGACTCATGTCCATCGAGTCGGTGATGCCATCCAACAATCTCATCTTCTGTTATCCCCTTCTCCTCCTGTGACTGAACTGATACTCTAAAGAAGAGAATTCTGTACTTAAATATGCCGCTGCTACTTAAATTCTGGAAAAAAAAAAAAAAGCTTTTGACAAACAAGGTCAATAAGGTCATTATAACTCATTCTTTAAATCTTTGATATTTTCATGGATCTTTATATGAAAGTGCCAATCAAATGATAGCTACTACTCTTTATAATACCTCTCCTTTTCTCCTTTGACTTACAAGTCACTTAGATTATCAAAACATTGATATGAGACAAATTAAAATATGTAAACAAATAATATCAAACTGTGTTTTAAAAACAAAGAGGCATCTTTTTTTTTTCCCTAAAACCAACAGAAAGTTGCCAAAGAATCATTTTCCTCTTTAGTTTACTTATCAATATAATATACATTTTATCTAATTTTTATTTTTTCCTAGAATCTTTATACAGTTTAGAAAACACCATGTCTTTAACCCAAGCACTTTACTAATGAGTTAATAAAATAATGTGTGTGATATATGTGCTAATCTGATAGTTATTTGAACTCTGCTGCATCTTTTTTTTTTTTTTTCCCAGTGACTAATTGCTATTTGGGCACTCTAAAGCATTTTCTAGAGAGTTTAACTAGCTGTTGTAAATTAAACTATGAGGCCATGCCCTCTTAATTGAAGTGAGAGAGCAAATGATTGACCTTAAACTTAAATACTTCACGTGCAAGTAAGGGCATCCTAGTCTAGCAACATAGAAAAAGTAGCTCTCCAGTATACAGCTTACAGAAAGCTTAGAAGGGAATATATAAACACAGGCCATATGAATGATATTTAGTTCACTTCCCCTGAAAAATAGCACAACTTCTTATGTATCCATTACAATATTGTCATAGAATTCAGTTCAGTTCAGTCGCTCAGTCATTTCTGATTCTGCGATCCCATGGGCTGCAGGATAGAATAGAATAGTCATAGAATAGTAGGATATTTATCTACTTATTGATTTCTCTTCCCGAGCAAATAATAACCATTGATAACTACTTTCTAAAACATATTTTATAATTGTTTGCCCTAATAAAACCCCAAAGTTTTGCTGAAAGCATATTGTAAGTCTTTGGGCAGAAAACTTTCAATTAAAAGTGCCATTTCAAAGTGTAACTGCTATAATTATTTATATATTTTGGTTACTCAGAATGGGTCTGTTGATAACTCTGAAAGTATATCTATTTAAATAGTGATCCTGGGCCTTTAGAGTGCTTGATAAACAAAGCAGTTGTATTGCTACTTTATTAAACTGTTGTTAATTTCAACTGACTATTTCAGTTTCTATTAAAGAGGAAGCTCGTTATACTCAAGAGCATTACTTTTCCTGTTTGCTTGCTTTCCTTCCTTCTTTCCTTCCTTCCTCCTTCCCTATCTACATCCCTCATTACCTATCTACCTCCTTTTCCATTTTTCTTTCTTTTTAGTTAACTCAACTAGTACAACTCAAAATATGCTTCAGGGACCAATTTTTTTGTTGTTGTTGTTTAGTCTCTAAATTGTGTCCAACTCTTCTGTGGCCCTGTGGGCTGTAGCCTGCCAGGATCCTCTGTCCATGGAATTTCCCAAGCAAGAATACTGCAGTGAGTAGCCTTTACCTTCTCCAGGGGATCTTATCAACCCAGCGTTCCAACCTATATTTCCTGCTTTGCGAGGAGGATTGTTTACAACTGAGCCACTACTACATAAATTCTTTGTTATCAGGATGCAATGAGTTAAGAACACAAATGAGAGTAAGAGTTTAGAAACTTCTAGAGCAATTTGACCTTGCTGTGACACCTTGGGAAGTGATCAATGGTCTACATTTTATTTTGTCACCTGTGCTTTAGTTGTTGTGTATAAGCTTTGTCTAAGCGAAAGTCAAGAAGAATCACTCCTAAGTTTTCTTCTAAGTGTCCTATAGTTAGGTTAGTTTTAGACCTTACATTTAGGGCAGTCATACAGTTTGAATTAGTTTCTATGTAGAGTCTGAGTAAGAGGTCCAATTTTATTCTTACACATGTGGATAAACAGCTATGGCAGCACCATTTGTTGAAAACATTGTTCTTTCCTTGTTTAAATGATTTTGGCTCCTTTGTCAAAAATCAGTTGGCTATAGGTGAATGGGTTCATTTTTAGACTTTCAAATCTATTCCATTAATATGTGTTTCTGTACTAATTCTAGTACTACAATGTTTTGATTACTGTTGTTTTGCAGTAAATTAGGAAATTGGAAAGTGTGAATCCTCCAACTTTGTTCTTTTTCAAGATTATGTTGTCTGTTATGGATCTCTTGAATTTCTGGATGAGACTAAGGTTCATCTTGTCAGTTTATGAAAAAAAAACAGCTGAAATTTTGCTAGGAATGGTGTTGAGTTAGATACATTTGCTTAATACTGTCATCCCAACTGTATTAAATCTTCTAATTGATAAACACAAGATGTCTTTTCCATTTACTGTACCCTTTACTGTCTTTCAATAATGTTTTGTAGTTTCACTGTACAAATCTTTGTTTTGTTGAGTTTATTTCTGTGTATTTCTTTCTGATGCTATTGTAAATGAAATTGTTTCATTAATTTTACTTTGGATGGTTAATTGATAATGTCTAAAAATATATTTGACATTTTTATATTAATTTGTATCCTGCAAATTTTCTTCAAGAAAATTATAGATACCAAGAGAACATTTCATGCAGAGATGGGCACAATAAAGGACAGAAGTGGTATGACCTAACAGAAGCAGAAGACATTAAGAAGAGGTGGCAAGAATACACAGAAGAACTGTACAAAAAAGATCTTCATGACCCAGATAATCGTGATGGTGTGATCACTCACCTAGAGCCAGACATCCTGAAATGCGAACTCAAATGGGCCTTAGGAAGCAATACTATCAACAAAGCTGGTGGAGGTGATGGAATTCAGTTGAGATATTTCAATTCCTAAAAGGTGATGCTCTGAAAGTGCTGCCCTGAATGTGCCAGCAAATTTGGAAAACTCAGCAGTGGCCACAGGACTGGAAAGGTCAGTTTTCATTCCAATACGAAAGAAAAGCAGTACCAAAGAATGCTCAAACTACTGCACAACTGCACTCATCTCACATGCTAGTAAAGTCATGCTCAAAATTCTCCGAGCCAGGCTTCAACATTATGTGAACTGTGAAATTTCAGATGTTCAAGCTGGCTTTAGAAAATGCAGAGGAACCAGAGACCAAATAGCCAACATCCATTGGATCATTGATAAAGCAAGAAAATTCCAGAAAAACATCTACTTCTGGTTTATTGACTATGACAGAGCCTTTCAATGTGTGAATCAAGGCATACTGTGGAAAATTCTTCAAGAGATGGGAATACCAGATCACCTGACCTGCCTCCTGAGAAATCTGTATGCAGGTAAGGAAGCAACAGTTAGAACTGGACATGGAACAACAGACTGGTTTCAAATAAGGAAAGGTGTACTTCAAAGCTGTATATTGTCACCCTGCTTATTTAACTTATATGCAGAGTAAATCATGAGAAATGCTGGGCTGGAAGAAGCACAAGCTGGAATCAAGATTGCTGGGAGAAATATCAATAACCTCAGATAAGCAGATAATGCAATCCTGATGGCAGAAAGGGAAGAAGAAATAAAGAGCCTCTTGAAGAAAGTGAAAGGAGAGTGAAAAAGCTGGCTTAAAACTCAACATTCAGAAAACTAAGATCGTGGTATCTGGTCCCATCACTTCATGAGAAATAGATGGGGAAACAGTGGCAGACTTTATTTACTTATTGGCCTCCAAAATCACTGCAGATGGTGACTGCAGCCATGGAATTAAAACACACTTACTCTTTGGATGAAATGTTATGATCAACCTAGACAGCATATTAAAAAGCAAAGATGTTACTTTGCTGACAAAGTCCATCCAGTCAAAGCTATGGTTTTTCCAGTAGTCATGTATGGATGTGATACTCGGATTATAAAGAAAGCCGAGTGCCAAAGAATTGATGCTTTTGAACTGCAGTGTTGGACAAGACTTGAAAGTCACTCAGACTGCAAGGAGATCCAACCAGTCCATCATAAAGGAAATCAGTCCTGAATATTCATTGGAAGGACTGATGTTGAAGCTGAAGCTTCAATACTTTGGCCACATGATGGGAAGAACTGACTCATTTGAAAAGACCCTGATGCTGGGAAAGATTGAGGTGGGAGGAAAAGGGGAGACAGAGGATGAGATGGTTGGATGGCATCAGTGACTCGATGGACATGAGTTTGAGTAAACCTGGGAGCAGGAGATAGACCTGGAGACATGGCGTGCTGTAGTCCATGAGGTCCCAAAGAGTCGGACACGNGTGGGAGGAAAAGGGGAGACAGAGGATGAGATGGTTGGATGGCATCAGTGACTCGATGGACATGAGTTTGAGTAAACCTGGGAGCAGGAGATAGACCTGGAGACATGGCGTGCTGTAGTCCATGAGGTCCCAAAGAGTCGGACACGACTGAGCATTGAACTGAACTGAACTGATGGTGCAAATTTGCTCAAGTTTTTGGTTTTATTAGATCTCCCAACCACACAGCTACACACCTTTTTTTGGTGGATTTCTTAGGACTTTTTTGATGTAAGAAAGTTCCAGAAAAACACCTATTTCTGCTTTGTGGACTATGCCAAAGCCTTTGACTGTGTGGATCACAAAAAACTATGGAAAATTCTGAAAGAATGGACATATCAGACCACCTGACCTGCCTCTTGAGAAACCTGTATGCATGTCAGGAATTAACAGTTAGAACTGGACATGGAACAACAGACTGGTTACAAATAGGAAATGGAGTACATCAAGGCTGTATATTGTCACCCTGCTTATTTAACTTATTTGCAGGGTACATCATGAGAAAAACCAGGCTGGAGGAAGAACAAGCTGGAATCAAGATTTCCAGGAGAAATATCAANATATATATATATATATAGTGTGCTTGCTCAGTCACTTCAGTCATATCCAGTTCTTTGTAACCCTATGGCCTGTAGTGTGCCAGCCTTCTATTTCCATAGGATTCTCCAAGCAAGAATACTGGAGTGAGTTGCCGTGCCCTGCTCCAGGGAATCTTCCCAACTCAGTGATCAAACCCACATATCTTATGTCTCCTGCATTGACAGGCAGGTTCTTTAGGACTTAGCACCACCTGGGAAGCCCATAATGAACTCAGCTTTATTAATAACTATACTTCTACTTCCTTAATTTCATCCTAATCTCCAATCATTTTGAATGATTTTTATCATGGTATTTGCTACCTCTGCCCACCTTTATGTTGAAAGTTTCTGCACTTTCTTATGGACTCTTATTTGCTCTTTCAGAGGTAGGATGGTCAAGTAAGTGAAAATCTCATACTCTATAATCCAAGTTCCACCATTTATTATTAATAGCTGTGTGATCTTGACTAGCTTACTGGATCTGCCTAAGCTCGAATATCCTCATTGATGTGTTGGTAAATTTTACTTAAGATTGGTATGATAAACAACTGTAAATTCATTTAAAGTCTTTAGCAAGATCACGAAAATAGTAACCTACATTAAAATACAATAAAATAAATAAATTAATTAAATAAAAACTACATTAAGAAAAAAAAAAAGAAGACAACACTACTTATTAAGTTTCTTTAGGAACTATTCCATGATCTGTCATCCATCCTGAGTACCAACGTGTGCTTCTTTATTAGTTGATAGTCTCTCAGAAAATACTATTTTAAAAAAACAAAACAAACTATACTTACACATAAAGAAATGGAATTGTAACATCAAATGAACTCCCCCAGTCTCTGACATGGGCTTTAGGTTACATTAAATTCAGCCTTAAACTTTCAGAGCCACGTACAGATACCTATATAAATTAGTAATTTTCATATCATCTTCAATAAGCAGATTTTGTACTAAACCAAGTCAAAAGAGATATCAAGCTCTTCTCATCCTATATATTTTATCTACAAATTTACTTGAGTTCTATTGTAGAGACATTTTTACAAGTAGTTTACTATCGTGATCTTGGAAATGAAAGATTTTCAAGCCCTAAACTTGACTGTTTCAAATATGTTCTTAAATTCAAATACACATACAATATACTAGGTGGCTCTAGTATATTGAATATAGATGTTTATGTGATTTTACGTTTTTAATTTTTTGAGACAAAATGGAAAATCAAGGTCAGAATGTTTATATGGGTTAGTTGGATAGACTAAACATAAAATATATGTACTTGTTTAGATTGTAACTATTTTCTGCGCTGTGCTTAGTCGCTCAGTCATGTCCAACTCTTCATGGACTGTAGCCCACCAGGCTCTTCTGTCCATGGGGATTCTCCAGCCAAGAATACTGGAGTGGGTTGTCATGCCCTCCTCCAAGGGATCTTCCCAACTCAGGAATTAAACCCACTTCTCCCACACTGCAGGTGGATTTTTTATCATCTAATTCAGCAGGGGAGCCTTATTTTTCTGTAAGTCAGCTAAAAATTACTGAACTAGAAGGTCAAATTCATTAGTAACTAGGGAACCAAAGCTTTATGTACTTTACAAAAGTTGTTTTTTTTAATTTGTTGAGAAGATTTATTTTATGATACACTAGAATAGATGGTTAAGAAAAAATGAGAGTCCAAGTTTGGCACTGCTTTTTTAAAACATGTTTGATATGTTTGCTGAGATAATAGGAAAATATAATAATGAATTCTAATGAGTAGTATTATCTTACTATTATATCAGTAAAATAATTATTTGTAAAAGTATTTACTGTGGTTAACAAATATTTGTTTCTGATGTTACCCTTCTGATAGGGGAATATTTATTGATTGCATTTATTCTGGGAAGAATTTTAATCACAGATCTACTGAAGAAGTGTGACTGTCAGAAAAGCTCTGATTTATCACTGGGTAATTCTCCTTCTATTATATTAATTTAGGATATTTATTTCCATCACAGTTTACGTCTTGTTTGACAGAAAATTACACGCTGTAAAAGGCATGTGGCTGTCATTGGTGCTATTTCCACATATATTCCAGTTATTCACCTCTTTTAGGTTTATAGCAGTAACACATTTTCCTATCCTTTTGATCATTTACATGATGACTTTGTCTGATAATAAAATTCCAGCTAAAGCAATGTATGTTGCTTCTGAATGAATGTATCAAGAATCTGTGGCATGAAATAATATATACTCTTCCTTTTGTAGGATAGAGAAAGCACATATTTAGATAAGGTTTTCTATGCAGGTTACAAATTATCATGCACTTACTGGATTAAAAAAAGCACACATTTGTTATCTCACAGTTTCTGTGAGTCAGGAGTCTGAACTTGGCTTTACTGAGTCCTCTGCTTAGAATCTGGGTAGTCTGCAATCAAGGTTTCAGCTGCACTCTATTCTCATGTGGAGGTTTGAGTGGGGAGAATCCAGTTCCAAATTCAATTGCGTTGTTGGCTGAATATATTTTCTTTGCAGCTGTGGGACTGAAAGTCTAGGCTTCCTGTTGGGTGTTGATTAGAAGTCATCTTCAGCTCCTAGAGGCTGCCCACAGCCCCTTGTCCTGGGGTCTGTCCCAACATGGACACATGTTGCCTCACACATGATAGAAATGTTCTTCTTGGTATTGTAAAATTTATTTGCAAATTAAACCTGTCAAGTGTCATAATGACAGCACTAACTTCAGTTACCATACAACTGTACTGGGTAAGTCAAATTTGGCTATGATGCAATTAGTTACACTGACAGACTTGATGCAAAAAAGCCTGCAAAAGTCTTTGTGTGTACTAGAGAGTGCTGTTTATGATTTCAGCAGTTCACTTACTGAGTCTGGCTTGGGTGGCTACTAATGGACAAACACGCTAATCATATAGAAGAATTTTTATTTTCACCATCAGGAATAATTTACCCAGAATGTAGCTCTGTGCTGTTTTTCTGTTTGTTTGTTTGTTTTCCCATAATACCAACTGTAAATGTTATAGCTAATCCATATTATGTCAATGGTATGACTGTTAGAAATGATTTAATGATTAATTTTTGACCAGCTTTGAGTAAGTTTACCTTCTTTGTGTAGCACAATCACCTTATCCAAGCTCCATCTTTGTTAGTCAAGCTTCTACTTTATTGCTCTTGTTTATTTTAAAATAAATTTTATCTTACTGTGTTGAATAAATCTTTGCTATGAGAAGGAAGTAAGGCAGTTTAGAAAGAGTGATAAAGTACATATAGATAGATAGATAAGCAGACAAGCATATGTAATAGCACTTGATAAACATTTATTGAGTTATTCAGAAAATTTACTTATTCACAGCTACAGTGACAAAACAGAATAAGAACAAGTATTTGTGTGTTGAGAAAAATAGAGACCCTAGAAATAAACAGACCTGGATTTCAGTTTCAGTTTTGCTGATAGTGAGTCAAGTTAATTTGGAATTCTTTCTCTAAACTTTTTGTTTAATCTGTGAAATGAGAATATTTCTAATTTAAAGATGTGTTTTGAGAAAGGAATATACTAACATGGTAGTTAATATACTGTCTGACAAGTACAAGATAAGAAATGGTATATTTTGCCTCCAGATATTACCATTGTGAACTTGTTTACTATAGTAGAAACATAGAACAAAATTTTGTACTTAAAATTACTTTGTAGTTTTGAAGAATATCACAGCTCTATTTCAATTAAGCAGATGATTATTTATTTAACAATCTGGATTTTCTCATTGAAAAGAAAGTAGAAAAATTATTCCTGATNTAACTCTTGCTTCCTGGCCTGCATACAGATTTCTCAAGAGGCAGGTCAGGTGGTCTGGTATTCCCATCTAAATTACCTTAAATTTTCTTAATGATGGGATAAATGAGTCTTTTGTTTGTTAATGAGGTGACTTTTGAAACTCACCTAAGGTTCAGAGCTGGTTGCCAGTGGTGCCAACCAAGTGTTTAGAGGGTGAGAACTTTCAGTCCCACCTCTTACTGTCCTCTGGGGCGAGGGGAAAAGTGCTGGAGATTGAATCAGTCGCAGATTGCTGGAGATTTAATCAATCATGCCTTCCTGTGAGATAGTGTTTCTTTTGAGTTTGTATAGCTTGGTCAGTTAATAAGTATAATTCAGTGTATAAAACATTAAATTCAGTAGGTATAACTTATTAAATGATATTCATTTGGTCTGCTGGTCAATATTTTAAAAATAGCTCTGCTGCTGCTTGCTGCTGTGCCATTTCATTCGTGTCCAACTCTATGTGACCCCATAGACAGCAGCCCACTAGGCTCCCTCATTCCTGGGATTGTCCAGGCAAGAACACTGGAATGGGTTGCCATTTCTGTCTCCAACGCATGAAAGTGAAAAGTGAAAGTGAAGTCTCTCAGTCATGTCCAACTCTTCACAACCCATGGACTGCAGCCCACCAGGCTCCTTTGTCCATGGGATTTTCCAGGCAAGTGTACTGGAGTGAGGTGCCATTGCCTTCTCCGAAAAATAGTTCTAGCCTTTGTTTAAATTTACAGTATTGTAATATAGTAGTAATGTGTTAGACTGTAAAGTTTTAAAACAAAGTCATATCATTGTGTTCTTAAAACACATATATATGCACAAACTGTACAGTTCATGCCTCTTCATAAGGGCAAGGAAATTAGAAATAAACATATCATAAAGTTGAATCCAAAAACAAAAAATTAATCGTGCCTATGTAGTATATCCCCCACAAAAAACCTAGAAACAACTGAGTTCAGAGAACTTCTGGTTTGGCAAATTCTTAAGAGGTTCTGGGAGAGGGCATGGAAGGTCCGTGCTCCTTCCCCTCAACCTTGCCTTATGCATCCATTCTATCTGGATATTCATCTGTATCCTTTATCACACCCTTTTATAATAAACTCAAGTTAACAAATGATTATAGAAAACAATTTAGGTGATATGAACTTTATTTAACACCTTATGACGTGAAGAAAAGTTATAACCAAACTAGACAGCATATTAAAAAGCAGAGACATTATTATGCCAACAAAGGTTCACCTAGTTAAGGCTATGGTTTTTCCAGTAGTCATGTATGGATGTGATAGTTGGACTATAAAGAAAGCTGAGTGCCAAAGAATTGATGCTTTTGAACTATGGTGTTGAAGATTCTTGAAAGTCCCTTGGACTGCAAGGAGATCCAGTCCATTCTAAAGGAAATCAGTCCTGGGTGTTCATTGGAAGGACTGATGCTGAAGCTGAAACTCCAATAATTTGGTCACCTGATGCAAAGAGCTGACTCATTGGAAAAGACCCTAATGCTAGGAAAGATTGAGGGTGGGAGGAGAAGGGGGCAACAGAGGATGAGATGGTTGGATGGCATCACTGACTCGATGGATATGAGTTCAGGTAAACTCCGGGAGTTGGTGATGGACAGGGAGGCCTGGCGTGGTGCAGTCCATGGGGTTGCCAAGAGTTGGAAAGGACTGAGTGACTGAACTGAACTATGAAGCATACCATCTCCTTTCAAAGAACTGCAAAATGAGGGAGAAGAAAGGATACATTTATAGCATAAAGAAAAAAATAGGAGACAAATAGAAAATATCTCATTGGCTAGGTCCACATAGTAAACTGTTTGGGGTGAGGATATCCACAATTGACTTGGTATTTGGGGAATGGCTGCTTGGACATCCTGTGTTTCTGGTCAAAGGGAGCTTTTGCAAGGATATGAAAATGCTGTTTCTGTTTTCTGATGTGGCACCCAGGACTGGAGCAGTTCCATACTGGGCCTAGAAATTCATGTCAACACTGGTAAATGTAAGTAAACTGTGTCCATGAGTTCTGTGAGCTGTTCTGGAAAGCTAATCAAACCCAAGGAGACAGTCATTGGAGCCTCTAGTCAGTAGCCAGTTGGTAGGAAGCAAAGGTGACTACATAGGCTTGCAGTTGGCGTCTGAGGTGGGACAGATTGGAGGAGGGGAGAGGAAGTCTTGGGGGGAATGAGCCTTTAAACTGTGGAGTCCCCGACTGTCTCCAGATAGAGAGTGTCAAACTGAGTTAAATTAATGGATCCCCAGCTGGGATCTTGGAGAACTGGCAGGTTTGAGGAAAACCCAACACCCTTGGGCTGGAAGTAAAGTGTTGCTATGAGAATAGTGTTCTTTGTGAGTAAAAAGATGAGACAACACAGGACAGAAAGACTCACAGGCTTTCTCCAGTTCAGCCTGGATTGTAATGAATGTTGAATAAACATTGAATGGATGGGATGAAGAAAGGCTAGATGGTTAACTTGGGTCCAGTAACAGAAAACCATGATTCCCTAGCTCTTCTATTTTGATTTTAACATTTCAACTAAATATTCCTAAAATTCTCTCATTATTTTTCTTTCTTATCAGACAGTGAGTCTTGCATTTTAGTTCTGATCTTGAAGGTGCATATTAGTGATAAAATGTGAATATTTAATTTATTACTTCAAATTGAAAGGGAATAACAGCCTTTTAAATATGAAGGATAAAATTATTTATAAACACCCCCCTCATGCACACATGTTGGACGGCTTATTTCTCAAAGTTCTGACTTATTTTTTTCAGAAGTAAGATAAACATTCTTACTTTGTTAACAAATATTGGATTGGGATTTTATTTTATCCAAACTAAGATTTAGTAGCATGAAATAATTATAAGCGTATTTTGAAGGTACCCTGCTAGCAATCTTTCTTTAGTACATGGACCTAGAAGTTTCCAACAGGCATATCTTGAGAACATAATTAAAAGAATATCTATGGGGAAAAATGACTTCTCCAATGAAATGAGTATTTTTTCCATTGGCCATATGCTCCCACAGCTTGGTGACTTCAGGAAAATGAAGATGGCACAAACTTAGTGTAAATTAATACCAGAAAAGAGAGGATCTAGGTAAGATATTTTCCTTTCAAAGTATAGCTTTGCCTACAGTTCTGCCCTCTTGCTTTGCAGAAGCATGGGGTCCCCCCTGCCATGGTTTTGAGGATGCTAAGAGAGGAATGTAGTTTGGAAGAGAGAGGTGCTGAGCCTGGCACAGCTCAGCACCATCTGCTCACTCTTGGAATCCACAGATGTTCTATACCAAAAAAACTGTGTAAGTTAAGAATTAACATGCTCAGTGGGCACTCAGAGCCCCACCTGGTGGAACATCTCTGTGGGCAGGTTGTGGAAGAGTGACAAGGAAGACAGCCCCCCTGCTGGTCCTGATGCAGGGGGGACTTTGAAAAGGAAAGAGTCTCTCACTTCCTTGAACAGTCTACTTTGCCAGTGAGCACATCTGAATGACTTGAGCTAAGAAGCAAATTGTGCACCATGGAGAGAGTAAAGTATGGTGGAATGAGCATTGGACAATGAATCCAAAATATTTGGCCACTGTTCCTGGCTCTGTCACTAACTCTCTTTGTGACCTTGAGGAGGTCATATAACTTCTCTATGCTTTCACTTTTCTCTCTAAAAAATCACCAGTCTTTTTAATCTTCTGTACTTTCCAGAAGAATTTTTTTTTTCTTTATCTTTTGGACCTTCAATTGTGTAATCTCTTCGTCTAGAATGTCTTGGGGGTCTGATAAGCCCCACATCCCATGATAAGAAATAAATAGAAATAGCTAGTGTCATAATTTTGGTAAAACTAGTTTTGTTCTGATCTCTGTTCAGAAGGCTTTCTTTAAAAGAAAGCATATCATCTATGATGTTTTGATAACAATAAATGCAATGAAAGCTGAAATATTTGGTACTCTAAAATATAAATATGTGTGTATGTTAGTTGCTTAGTCATGTCCGACTCTTTGTGATCTCATGGACTGTAGCCTGCCAAGCTCCTCATTCCTTGGAATTCTCCAGGTGAGGACACTGGAATGGGTTGCCATTTCCTCCTCCAGGGGATCTTCCCAACCCATGGATGAAACCCAGGTCTCCTGCATTGCAGGTAGATTCTTTAGTATTTGAACTACCTTGGAAGCCCTAAAATATAGATATAATAAAAATAATTTACTATGTATATTTTATTCTCACTATAAATAAGTGATTTTTTTTTAAACTAGTTCATCATTTCTTGAATCTAGTGTTTACAATAATAGAATGAAATAGAAAGCAAGCAACACAGCCTGTCCCCTCTTCTGGTTATATTTGTGTCCTGTACCAAAACATTCACTGAGTGAAAGACAGCCTCAACTATCTTGGTTATTTAGTTTAAATTTTCTTACATGTGTATGCTGGCACTCTAGCTATTGATTTAGTCATATTTTAATATATAAAGGAAGGCCATGAATTGTTAAAGACGAATCCTGACTTAGAGTTGTGAGGAATCAAAATGAGGTTCTATTAGAAGCCTTTACTGCATTGTCATATATGGAATGGATTCACATTGGCAGTAGAGAGGTGATACAGCAAGAGGCAATCTTGATTCTGATTCTTCCTGAGATCATGTATATCTGACTGATAGGTTGGTTGGTCTGCAACCAACTAATTATAGAGGATGGCAGTAGAAGCTGTCCTGGGAAAACATGTAGGATAAGTGTAATATTTTACCCTTATTGTAAAATAAACTGAGTTTCAGAAGTTGTGCAATATTGCTAATTTTACTAACGTCTCATCACACTTTGCCTTCTTACTTCAAAAATTGGAATAAATAGTATGCCAGCACCAGAAAGCTTGTTGTGATGATTTTTAAAATGAGATCATTCCTTAAAGTGCTTACCATAGTGCTACCTAAAAATTAACTTTGTGGTACTGATTGTCGGCTAGATTGCTAAAAGAATCTTTTCTGACTTCCTATGACGTATTGTCTAAGTAACTCACTGTTTGATTAAGCACTTATTACAATGACTTGAAAGGGATTCCCACAAAATTAAGATGCTGAGATACAGATTGAGTGCAAGTCACTGATTTGATAAATCATTTCTAAAGCACCAGGAGGAGAATGGGGAAGTTAGACAGGGAAGAAAAAGAAATCAATGTAGAGTTTGTTAATGGGCAGGTACACTTATGGGCAACTGGGGCTCATTCCCATCGCCTACTTCTAGTAGATCTTATGGTGTGCTCCTCAGAGGTATCCCTTGTAGTGAGTAAATATGCCTTTGGCTTCCCTTTTCTCAATGACAAAGGGCTGATGCCTGGGTGGTTAACTTCTAGGCACTTCCATCCAGGAGGATACCTTGGCCAGTTGAGTGCCATGGCTCCATGCTGTGGTTGGCACTTACTTCCAGGATGAATGTATCCATTAAATCAACTCCTGTGAAAGGAAGGAATCCTTTTACAATGCACCAAATCACAATGTACCAAATCATATTATACACTCCAAATATCTTGCAGTTTTATTTGTCCATTCAGTTCAGTTCAGTTCAGTCGCTTAGTCGTGTCTGACTGTCTGCGACACCATGGACTACAGCACGCCAGGCTTCCCTGTCCATCACCAACTCCCAGAGTTGGCTCAAACTCATATGCACCGAATTGGTGATACCATCCAGCCATCTCATCCCCTTCTGCTCCTGCCTTCAAACTTTCCCAGCATCAGGGATTTTCCAGTGAGTCAGTTCTTCACATCAGGTAGCCAAAGTANTCCCCATCTATTTGCCATGAAGTGATGGTACCAGATGCCATGATCTTCATTTTCTGAATGTTGAGCTTTGAGCCAACTTTTTCACTCTTCTCTTTCACTTTCATGAAGAGGCTTTTTAGTTCCTCTTCACTTTCTGCCATAAGGGTGGTGTCAACTGCGTATCTGAGGTGATTGATATTTCTCCCGGCAATCTTGATTCCAGCTTGTTCATCTGTCTGTGTTGTATCTTTTTTGCCTTTTCCTACTATTCATGTGATTCTTATACCTCAATAAAAGTGGAGAAATAATTTTTTAATATCTCATTAAATTTTTGTAATAGACTTTATTTTTACAGCAATTTTAGGTTCACAGCAACATTGACTGGAAAGTATGGAGATTTTCCACATACTTCCTTTCCCTACACATGCAGATCCTCTTCATTAACATTCACGAAAGTGCTACATTTTGCTGATGAACCTACACTGACATGCCATTATCCTCCATAGTCCATAGTTTACACTATCATTCATTCTTGGTGGTGTACATTCTATGTGTTTTGAAAAATACATCAAGACAGGCATCCATCTTTATGGTATCACAGAGAATAGTTTCACTTGCCTAAGACTCCTCCTCTGCCTTTTTATCCACCCCTCCCCACTAACCCTGAAAGCCACAAACTTTTTTTTTTTACTGTCTTCATTGTTTTGCCTTTTCCAGAATGTCATAGAGTTGGAATCATATAGTATATATAACCTTTTCGGATTGCCTCCTTTCACTTAGTAGCATGCATTTAAGTTTCTTACATGTCTTTTTTTTTTTTAAACATTGATCACTCATTTTGTGTGTGTGTTGAATAATATTCCATCATTCTCTTTCTCTCTCTACATACATACACATATTTGTTTGCTTGAACATAAGTTTTCAGCCCTTTTAGATAAATATCAATTAGCACAACTGCTGGGGACATACAGCAGAAGTAGACATAGTTTTGTAAGAAACCACCTGACTCTCTTGTGAAGTAGCTATACCACTCACTTTGCATTCCCTGTAGCAGTGGATGAGAGATACTGTTGCTTATTGTTCTTACCAGCATTTGGTGATGTCAGTATTTTGAGTTTTGGTCATTCTAGATGTGTGTATGTGTTAAGTTGCTTCAGCTGTGTCCAACTCTGTGCGATCCTATGGACTCCGGCCTGCCAGGCTCCTCTGTGCATGGAATTCTCCAGGCAAGAATACTGAAGTGGGTTGCCATGTCCTCCTCCAGGGGATATTTCCAACCAAGGGATTGAACCCATGTCTCTTATGTCTCCTGCATTGGCAGGCAGGGTCTTTACCACTAACATCACCTGGGACGCCCACTATAGATGTGTAATGGTATAGAATGGTTCTTTTAATTTTACCTGATAAAATTCCCTTGCATGCTCGCATCTCTCCCTCAGCTCTGGCAGAAGCAGTCCCTTCCTTCCAGGGTCTCTGCCCTGTCCCACCTTATGAGCCCCATGGGAAGTGGATGGTGAGAAGTTGGATTCCTGGGCTGGGAAGGGAGAGGAAGAACTGTGCTGGGGGAGGGGCCTGGGGTCAGACCATGCATGGGGAGTGACAGCCAAATCCTCCCCCACACTGTCTCTCGGGGGGGAATTGGCAAGAGAGAGAACAGTCCAGGCCTCCCGGGCAAAGTGCTTGATATCCACATCTTGGTTCTGGGTCAGCTTCTCTAGGATGGACTTGACCTGGCTCTGGAGGTGCACTGTTGTCCATGCTGGGCCCTGTCTTCTGTAGGGACTTGATCACATTGAAGCTGACAGATGTGATACATCTTTTCTTAGGCTTATTTGACACATCTGTATATTTTCTTTGCTGAGGTATTTGTTAATACCTTTCACCCATTTTTAAAATTGGATTGCTTGCTTTTTTATTGTTGAATTCTAATAGTCATTTATATATTTTCACTAAACAATTGTTTTAGCAGATATACTTTTGAAAATATTTTCTTTCAATAATTTAATTTTTATAGCAATTCTGTCATACAGATTTCTAATGTTCTTTTATCAAGGTCCTACAATTAAAAAGTAGCAGAATTAGAATTTGAAGCCATATCTATACCCTGGTCAAATGAACCAGGATGAAATGAAGTAAAACAGAGTTATTTTAACAACTCTCCAAAAATGATGTAAATAGATACAATTAAACATAACTGCTTTCTAAAATGATATCTAGTCTTACATTTTCAATATGTGAAAATCTGCCATTTGATAAAGGTATATTTTAAATATATAATAAAATGCATTTTAAAATATCTTTGAAGGAGGAAAAAGGACTCTATGAACTGAAAGTCCTAAGAATGCAAGAACACAATTTTATGTGATTATAGCAATTAAAGGAGACTAACAGAATGGCATTTAAATGTAAAATCACATTTTAATATGACTGGAGGGGAATCTGTGTGCTGTTGGTACATGGGAGCCAGTGGTGATTTATAGATAGTGCCATGATCCTTGAACGTCTGGTCCCACTTCAGTACAGCTAACATCAAGGTTCAATATCAGCTTTATTTGCTTGTTTAAAAAAACTAATTAGATTCACAGCATAAAGCAGCTTAGTGTTGGAACCCAAGATGCTTAAGAAAATATAGTGGTAGAGGTGAGATACAGCCACTATGTGCTTTTCAGCTCTGCTTGTTCAATCTGGAAAACAAATAAAGGGAAAATTTCTCTATTACTACGACAGGACCCATTAAATAGACAAAAAAAAAAAAAAAAAAAAAGGTGGGGAGAACCCTCAAGAAACCATAAGCTGTTCAATAGTTAGATCTGACTCAATGTCAGTCACTTCAGAGCTTAGCACATTACAAGGCAGCTTGGCAAATTGCTCATGGAAACACATACACACACATACAGGCATGCAAACACCCCTAACATTGTGCCACAAACATATGGCCATTGAATGAAACTGAATAATATCTTTGAAAAGCCAATAAAATTTGAGCTGGAGGCAAGTAACTGAAACCAAAATAGGAATGAACCTCTCACCTGGAAATTGAGAAAAAAATAATTTTAAATAAAGGGGCTGAAACTGTAGCCCAAAGAACCTTTCCTGGGAACATCTTGACACAAATAATGAAGTAAGGATTACAACAATAATAACTAAAGAGAATTTAAAAGAATATCCCCCAAAAGAAGAAAGAGATGTCAGGTAACCAAATTATATTTTTCTTATTTTTATATAAACAGTATAATATTGTAGTAGATTAATGGAGGCTACAAATTCTTTGGCAGTCCATCTACTGCCACAGATTCACTCTCCTCTTGAATCTGCAGTGAAGGAGATCCAGGTAATTCTGTGCCAACTTTAGATGTGTCAATGACCTTGGGCCTCTGCAGCACAAGTAGAAACCAAAAAGGCTGGGGAGAAGCTATTAATGAGGACTAGAGCAGTGAGGGAATTGTTATGCCAGGACTTCAGTGTTCCTTTCATTTCACCTTTTGGGAATAAGATTACCTACTTCAATCTTGCAAACATCTTTTGCATTCCTTACTACTCTATATTGGTATGCAAGTGGCAAATTATATGTCCCTTCATGTCACTGGTCTATAGGTCAACTGATGCCGTAACCAAAGCGTTGCATTTCAAAATTGGATCTTAGGTAATCTTATCTTAGACGTTGAGCCTGAGTTGATATTATAATGAGATAAGAATTTGGCTCAGAGGTTAAAGCGTTTGCCTGCAAGGCGGGAGACCTGGATTCAATCCCTGGGTCAGAAAGATCCCCTAGAGAAGGAAATGGCAACCCACTCCAGTATTCTTGCCTGGAAAATCCCATGGACAGAGGAGCCTGGTAGGTTACAGTCCACGGGGTCGCAAAGAGTCGGACACGACTGAGCGACTTCACTTCACTTCACTTCACTTCACTTCACAGGAAATAAATATATTTTGCATGTGGTGGGAATATAAATGCTTTGTTGCCATAGGGAAGACTGAAATGAATAAAAGATGGATGGAATTTGTTTTTGTAATCCTTCCATTGACATGTTTTGTCTTCTATCCCTACCTGTAAATTTGATCTAGACTTGTAACTTGCTTTACCAGTATAACACTGCAGAAATGACACTCTGGGACATCTCAGACTAGGTGATGAGGGTACTATGGCTTTTATGGAGGTCTCCTAAAACATTGTTTGGGCAGTTCTGAGACTCCAAAGGCTAAAGAGACTTTGTGTAGGGGCCCTTACATAGAGAAGAACCCAGGTGAGTCAAGCTTTCCCAGTGATCTCTGTCAAAGTGCTAGGCATGTGAGTGAAGTAATCTTCAACTCTCTTAACGATTCACCTGCCAGTCTTTGAATGATGCCAGTTGACACCTTGAATGTACAAGAATCATCTTCCTGTGTCCTACATGAATTCTTTAAAAAAATTAGGTGAAGTGAAGTGGTTGTTGTTTTCATTTGTTAAGCTTTGGAATGGTTTATTATATAGCAATCTACAATAGCTAACAGAATAATCATTCATTTTCCATTCTCCAATGCGTTTTCTGAGTGAGTGGAGAAAGGCAAATCCCCCTGAAGTCTCCAATGAGGGAAGATGTNGAAACCAAAAAGGCTGGGGAGAAGCTATTAATGAGGACTAGAGCAGTGAGGGAATTGTTATGCCAGGACTTCAGTGTTCCTTTCATTTCACCTTTTGGGAATAAGATTACCTACTTCAATCTTGCAAACATCTTTTGCATTCCTTACTACTCTATATTGGTATGCAAGTGGCAAATAATATGAGTGTAATGTAAGGCAGCATGTTTTGGCTACAAGAATGAAAAAAAAGTAAGAGATAGAAGAGTGAATGAATTAAAAATCAGATTGGTTTGGGATTCAGGTCTCAATTCTACCACTAATTACTTGTAATCACTGGTTTAGCCAATAAAATTGGACCTCCTTGCCAAGATTTAGCAATGATCCTCTCACTATCCTTGTCCCATCAAAAAGTCTCCATTGTTCTGTGAACAAAGGGCCTCCATTGTTCTGGGTTTCATTAAGTAAGGATTAGTACACCCGCTTTGGAGCAGGAGGGAAAAAAGAAGGCATACATTTCTTAGTTTTCCTTTAGTCTGGTTCTTTTTACTCATTTATGCTTATAACCTGTTTGCCAAATGGTAGAAGGTAAATGTCCTGAAGCCAAAGGTTGTGAGAATCCCTTAGTTTTAAGAGCTTATACAGGAGCTTGCACAGTCCCCCATTTCAGGTGTAGAATTAATCACAAGCCCATGGATAGTCATCTTGCTCATCATGCTAACATGCTACCAGTCGATCCTCTGAGTGGAGACCTAGGTCTCTAAGATACCACCTTCCTGATGAGTTCACATCATCCATACGTCTGTTTCTTTGCCTCTCTTTTCCAGCAGCTTCTCAGTCCCTGCAAACAAAAGAATGGGGTGGGCTCACTGTGAAGCTTCTGCCATGAGTTGGAGAGGAGCCACCTCTGACTTGTAGATCCTTATCCAGTTTCATCAGTTCAGGCAGTGCCCTCATTTTATACTGGTGTTGAGAGGCATATGGGCTGCATCAGCTTAGCTGGGACACTGCAGGAAAATACATCATTACTTAATTTATTGGGTTTCAGTTTTAGTTTTCCTGCTAAAAATATAAATAAATACATATCGCATAATTTTTTTATTGGAGTATAGTTGATTTACAATTTTTTGTTAGTTTCTGGTGTACAGCAAAGTAATTAAAATGTTATATATCTATGTGTATATATATGTATGTATGTATGTATACGGTGCTGTGCTTAGTAGCTCAGTCATGTCCAACTCTTTGCAACCCTATGAACTGTAGCCTGCCAGGCTCCTCTGTCCATGGGTATTCTCCAGGCAAGAATACTGGAGCGGGTTGCCATGCCCTCCTCCATATATGTATGTATACACACACATATATACATTCCTTTTCATGTTCATTTCCATTATGGTTTACTATGGATTATTGAATATAGTTTTTTGTGCTATATACTGGAACCTTCTTATTTATCTCTTTTATATGTAATAGTTTGTATCTGCTAACCCCAAACTCCTAATTTGTCCCTCCNACCTTCCTGATGAGTTCACATCAGCCATACGTCTGTTTCTTTGCCTCTCTTTTCCAGCAGCTTCTCAGTCCCTGCAAACAAAAGAATGGGGTGGGCTCACTGTGAAGCTTCTGCCATGAGTTGGAGAGGAGCCACCTCTGACTTGTAGATCCCCTTCTCCTTTTCCCTTTGGTAAACATAAGTTTTTTCTGTATCATCACAGAATTTTTATTATGATTAAGATAGTGTAGAAAGCGGTTACTTGTACACACACGGCACTCATGTTGCAATAGGAGAATTACAGCAGAGGATACTTGTTGTGATAATGAAGGTAATCTTAATGTCAGTACTGATTCTATGCTTTTTCTGTTGCACTGTTCTAAGTACCAGGTATATATTAACTCATTTAGATTTTATAGTAATAGTGTGGAGTTACTCTTATTATTATGTTGAGTATACTATGAGAAAATATGTGCATATACAAATTAAACAACACACCCAGGAGCTGCTGCTGGTGGTATCTAGGATGGAGGTGAAGGGAATAAGTAAGGAGAGAAAAGGGAAAGAAAAAAGGAGATGAAGGAGACAGGAAAGAATGAAAGGGAACTAGGATGCACAGTGTCAATCATCAACTGTATTTCTAGACTCACAGAATAGGAATCTCTATTTCAACAGTTAATGAAATTAAAAAAGATACAAAAGTTTATTTTGGCTTCTATTTTTTAATTGGCTTTTATTGGAGTATAGTTGTATTAAAGTGTTGCGTTAGTTTCTGCTATGCAGCAAAATGAGTCAACCATACATAAATGTATATACTTTTTTGTATTTCCTTCTCATTTAGGTCACCACAATGCATCAAGTTCCCTGTGCTATATGGTATGTTCTAATTAGTTATCCATTTTATATATAGTAATATATAGTATCACTATCAGGGCTTCCCTGATAGTTCAGTTGGTAAAGAATCTGCCTACAATGCAGGAGACCCTGGTTCAATTCTTGGGTCAGAAAGATCTGCTGAAGAAGGGATAAGCTACCCACTTCAGTATCCTTGGGCTTCCCTTGTGGCTCAGCTGGTACAGAATCCACCTGCAATGTGGTAGACCTGGGTTCTATCCTTGGGTTGGGAAGATCCTCTGGAGAAGAGAAAGGCTACCCACTCCAGTATTCTGTCCTAGAGAATTCCATGGACTGTATAGTCCATGGGGTCGCAAAAAGTTAGATACGACTGAGTGACTTTCACATTCAGTGTATGTGTATCAATCTTAATCTCCCAATTCCTCCCACTACCCCTTCCCTCTTGGTATCCATATATTTGTTCTCTACATCTGTGTCTTTATTTCTGCTTTTTATATAAGATAATCTATACCATTTCCTAAACTCAAAATATATGTGTTAAACATACAATATTTGTCAGCTTCTAGCTTTGAAAACAAAGATAAGGGGTGAGGATATATACCCCTATGGTTAGAGGTCTTGCTTTACAAATATTCGAGCATGCTAACATTGTTCTGGTTTATCAGAATTCATTTGGACAAACAGGAAATGTAACCAAGTAACCACAGGAAATCAAAGAAATCACATTTAGAATTTGGTAAGGAGTGGAATGAATTTGAATGTTCTTTGCTGCTGGAGCTGTAATTATAGGTTTTAACTACCTGCTGGAGGTTACAAAGGTGAAGAGAATGAAATGGTTCAGCATGAGATTAAAAAAAAAATTATCATTGAGCAGGGTGCCAGAAATGTTTATATGAGAAACAATCATTCTTATTAACTTTCATCTGAGGCAGTTTCATAACTGATCTCAATAATATAAGTGATAAAATAATGTTTGCACTTCTCCAGGAAGGAAAACCCCCTTTAAGAACAGTGATCTCTGTAATTTGTCATGAGGAAAACTCTCCCCCAACCATCATCCCCTCTCTGCACTATTACAAAGAAAATCAAACTATTATAAGCATTGCAAAAGCTATCTTTTTTTGTTAGAACAAAATTTCCTAAAATTAATTCAGCAGGTTAATTATGTCAGTAAGAATCATTTAGGGATATAAATATCACATTATAAATAAAAGATTCTCATATTCCAACAAAGATGGCTACATAGAAATCTGGTTTTGCATCCCAAGGATCTGCATTTTTAGTAAGTAGTCCAGGGTATTTTATTTTGTTCAGTAAAATGTGAGAATCAAATTAACACAATGCATTTTTCTAGGGTAATCAAAGCTTTTTTTTTTTTTAATTTCAGTGCAGCTTTCTGAACATAATTGTGACTTTCCAAATGGTTATCACTAATGAACTGAGATTATTTCCCTATCTTAGAAACACTGTCTTTCCACTACAAGGTAATCTTTAAGGTTTGAGAACAAGTCAGTTTTCTTAACTTCTCCATGTTGGGAACAAATGTTTAGAAACTCTTGGAACAAGAAACAGGGATATTGATACTTCTAGACTTGGGTTCAAAGCACATTTGAATATCTCCTGAACACCAGCAAAGATCTGCTTCCCCCAAAGAACTAAACAAGTTTTATCTACAAAGATAATCAAGTTTAATCACCTTGCTTCTGAATCAGAAGTATGTTTCCCTAAATCACTAAATCCAGAGAAGTAGGAATCTGAGTTTATGTTAATATTGTATAAAACTACAATTTATATTTTATATGTTAATATTTTCTCTTTCCTCACTAGATCTAGAAACATCCTATAACTTCTGGAAAGAAAAATTATGAATATAAATTTACTTTCATTTTATTCGCAAGGACACTCTTTTTTAAGTGAGATGGTAGATATCATCATGATATGGTCTTGAATGACACGTGTTAGTTGCTCAATCATGTGCAACTCTTTGTGATCCCATGACTGTAGCCTGCCAGGTTCCTCTGTTCATGGGGTTCTTCAGGCAAGAATACTGGAGTGGGTTACCATTCTTTTCTCCAGGGGATCTTCCTGACCCAGGAATTGAACCCGGGTCTTCTGCATATCAGGCTGATTCTTTGCAGTCTGAGCCACTAGGGAAGCCCAAAGAAGAACTGACATAAATAACATAATAAGGCTTGAATATTGAGGAGGGGGCCAGATAAATGGGTTGAAGTTACATAAAGGTAGATTTTAGATTCAGTGAAAGGAAGAGAAGTCCAGAAGTCTAAAGTGACAAATACTAGAATGAGCTGTGATAGTTACTGAAATTATAGTCCTTTAAAATCAAAGACAACTATAGAACAAAGAAGTGATGTTAGAATGCTGTTATATGATGTAAAAACAGGTACTGTACCTCGTAGTTATTACCCAACCAGTCATGCTATTTCCTTTACCTCATCGGGTAAAGCAGAAGCCAGATAGCATCTCCTCTCCAATAAGGTAATGGAAATAACATGCTTGGTTGGGCAACAGCTAAGAGGGTATCTGTTTTTACATCATATAACAGCATTCTAATGCCACTTCCTCGTTCTATAGTTGTCTTTTCTCTAATTAATTTTTATTGGAGTATATTTTATTTACAATCTTGTGTTAGTTTCTGCTATATAGCAAAGTGATTCAGTTATACATGTACATATATCCACTGTTTTAAAGATTCTATTCCTACATAGGTCATTAGAGTATTGAGTAGAATTCCTTGTAGGATACAGTATGTTCCTATTATTTATTTATATATAGTAGTTTTGCTCAGTCCAACTCTTTGCAACCACATGAACTGCAGTACACCATGCTTCCCCATCCTTCACCATCTCCCTGAGTTTGCTCCAACTCATGTCCATTGAGTCAGTGATGCCATCCAGCCATCTCATCCCCTCTTGCCCCCTTCTCCTCTTGCCTCAATCTTTCCCAGCATCAGATTCTTTTCCAGTGAGTTGGCTTTTCACGTCAGGTGGCCCAAATATTGCAACTTCAGCATCAGTCCTTCTAAAGAATATTCAGGTATTTCCTTTAGGATTGACTGGTTTGATCTCCTTGCTATCCAAGGGACTCTCAAGAGCCTTCTGCAACACCACAGGTCAAAGGCATCAATTCTTCAGCACTCAGCCTTCTTTATGGTCCAACACTTACATCCACACATGACTAGTGGAAAAACAATAGCTTTGACTATATGGACCTTTGCTGGTAAACTGATGTCTCTGCTTTTTAATACACTGTCTAGGTTTGTCATAGCTTTTCCTCTAAAGGGCAAGTGACATGTCAGTCCTAGTCTCCAGATTTATCCCTCCCACCTTCCCCTTTCCCCTTTAGTAACCATAATTTTATTTTCTATGTCTGTGACTCTATTTCTGTTTTTAAAATAGGTTTGCTTGTATGGCTTTTTGATTCTACATAATGGCTGTCTTAAAAAAATACACAATTGTTTGCCATCTCCTTCTACTTTTTGTGGGTCTGAGCTTTAGAGGGTAAGCTTCAGAGATTTGATGAACACATTGGGACAGAGGTGAAAAATGTTTGCTACATTTCTTGATAGCTTATGTATCGTTCACCAGCTGTGGCATTTTAATAAATCTCAGTCCCTTCACAGGCACTCACTCAGTTCAGTTTCTCAGTCATGTCCAACTCTTTGCAACCCCATGAATTGCAGCACGCCAGGCCTCCATGTCCATCACCAACTCCCAGAGTTGACTCAAACTCACATCCATCGAGTTGGTGATGCCATCCAGTCATCTTATCCTCTGTCATCCCCTTCTCCTCCTGCCCCCAGTCCCTCCCAGCATCAGAGTCTTTTCCAATGAGTAAACTCTTCACATGAGGTGGCCAACGTATTGGAGTTTCGGCTTTAGCATCAGTCCTTCAAAAGAACACGCAGGACTGATCTCCTTTAGGATGGACTGGTCAGATCTCCTTGTAGTCCAAGGGACTCTCAAGAGTCTTCTCCAACACTACACTTCAAAANATTTATTTATTTATTTTTAAATTTAACTTTACAATACTCTATTGGGTTTGCCATACATCGACATGAATCCACCACAGGTACACACAAGCTCCCAATCCCGAATCTCCCTCCAGGATTTTAAAAAACAACCTAGTAAGAACAATTGCTAGTTTAGGTTACTCCAAAGGGAATTTTCTTGCACCTTATTGAAATAAGATATTCTTCAGAGAATTTTTTAATGTTTTGAACATTTTGTGAAATAAGAAGTACATTTGAGTAAACACTATTTTTAAAGAGCCAAAATTTCCACTTGTATCCATGTCCTGAAGGTAGGGGATATCTCATTTTACAATCTGGATTCCCAAAAATGTGTAACTAGATATATCGTTTTTGTATTTTTTAACCTTATAATTTTTAAGAGACAAAGTTATTTTACACTCTGTCAAATATATATGAATGATATACACAGTCTGATTCTGGAGCAGTATAATGGGGTGTGTGTGTATTTGTGTGTGTGTGTTTTAGCAATTCAAACTTCTGAGCTCTTTACTTTTCAATATGAATTATTTGCTACTATTTTTACTAGCTCATAATGTGAATAAGTTCATGCTTACAAAAATCTGTACACACAGACTCAAGATCTCCTTTCTTAAATATTATCAGCTTTTAAAGGTTTAAGGCTATATCATAACATGTTCTATTCTTTTTCTCTAGAACCTGTGGTCTAATTTTTTCTGCTAATGAGATGGATGAAACTGGAGCCTATTATACAGAGTGAAGTAAGCCAGAAAGAAAAACACCAATACAGCATACTGACACATATATACGGAATTTAGAATGATAGTAAGGACGACCCTGTATGTGTGACAACAAAAGGACACAGACATAGACAATGGACTTTTGGCCTCAGAGGGAGTAGGAGAGGGCGGGATGATCTGGGAGAATGGCACTGAAGCATATATACTGTTATGTAAGAAACGAATCACCAGTCTCTATTTGATACAGGATGCAGGATGCTTGGGGCTGGTGTACGGGGATGATCCAGAGAGACGTTGGGGGGTGGGAGGTGGGAGGGAGATTCGGGATTGGGAGCTTGTGTGTACCTGTGGTGGATTCATGTCGATGTATGGCAAACCCAATAGAGTATTGTAAAGTTAAATTTAAAAATAAATAAATAAATAAATTTAAAAAAAAAAGAATTTTTCAAAAATAAAAATAAAACCCCTCCCACTCTCATTTAAAATAAATATTATATTATAAAATTTATTACCTTAAAAATAATTTTATATCAAAAATAAATCAAATTAATATAGAAGAGATTGTATAATGAAACTCCATTTCCTATTACTCCATTTTGATAAGTATACGAGCATTTCCCCATATTCTTAAACTACTTTATTTTTGCTTTCTTTTTAGAAAACTTTTTTTCAGTATTTGAAATTCAGTTCAAGCATCTTAGCATTTAACTCCTACTTAACTAGAGTACATATCTGTTTATATATGAAATATTAATCTATTTATTATCTATCATATGTATTATTAAACTTGAACAGAAATGTTGTTATACAACAAAAATGCCATTATGACACCTAATATACTTAATAACTCCACTATTGGGGGTCTTTGGTTCAACAAGATACATTTACAAGAACTCAATAGTTATAATTAGTATGGACAGATATAAGGAGAGAAAGCATAACGTGCTAGCAGGGCAGAAGTCCTCACAGCAGTCCATACAGTGTCAGGAGCTACTCTCTGTGCCCTGCCCTAAGTGTCCTCTAGCATATGAGACTACACTGGTGGGAACTGGAGCCATACGAAGAAGCTCTGTATACCAAGGGATCCCAGCTAAAAGACGCTTCACTCAAGCAAAACCAAAGCTCTGCTTTCCCACAAGCTATTAACAATTGACTCGTAGATCTCTTAGATGAGATGCAGTCTACCAATCTCTGTGTGACTTTGCCAAAACAGAACTGATATTTCATTTTTCCTGGGCTTCCAGGAAAGTAGAGCTAGAAGTATCTTGAGCAAAGGTCAATTTTTTCATGTAAAAGGGTAAAAGGATTTGGTGACCCTTTACTCAAAGTCCACCTCCAAACACTAATCCCTTTGACATATAAAAACTGAGTTAATACACATTTGACATCACGATTTGAACTATGTAAAAGGTATTAGTATCTTCTCCATCCCCTAATCACTCAGATTGTTTGTGGGGAGGGATAATTTATATTATAGAACCTTTTATATCCTGATGTTTATAAGGAAATTTTACATTAAAAGTTAAAGTGTAGAATACAGCAAGCAGACTAAAACAAATCTTTTTGTTTTAGTCTCTTCAGCAAATGTCTTTCAAATGTACCAGGGATAAATCTGATGTTTCATCAAATCTGAAGGCACACCGATAGCCCCATCAAAACAAAACTGCTGTTCTTCTGGTTCGGCACTTTTGTTTTGATGGGGCTATCAGTTCTGCAGCCTTCTTGGCATCTCGCTCCAGCACACTGAACTTCTGCTTCCATTTACTGATCCTTAGCCCTGAAGGGCTCACCGACATGTCTCAGTATAAAGTGGAGCCTATGTGCAATCATGACTGCCCTGACCCCGCGACCTGACTGCAGTCACAGTCACAGCCGGTGGGGGTTTTCTGCAGACGTGTGTGTCTGCTTCGGCTCCTCATTGAGGTGTCAGTGCATGGTTTCTTACGTATCTACTATAATCTCCACAAACGGCACTGGCCCATTTGCACCAGTCCAGTAGCAGAATTACACCTTCCACATAAACTGTCACTGAATTACTGGTCAAGACAGCATCAAGGTTGATTGGGGGAAGTGGGCAGCATTTCTTCTCGTAAAAAAATTGCCTCACTTCTGTTCTCCGTCAATACTCAAAGTAGGAAAGTATATTATTTGTCCCGTGTTGTAAGAATTTTATTATTGATAATAGATGGATTGACTCCCAATCTTGGCATCAGTCTTATAAAAGTTTCCAGTATATTTTTTGCTAATTATATTATTTCTTAACCAAACTTGGGCAGATGTCTGAAAATCGAACTCACTGCTGATATTTCTCAGTGGTATGATTCACTCTGGGTAGCCTTGGCTCAGTTAGACAGTCAAACTCAAAAATATCAAGTGGGCCCATGGACAGAACCACAGTATAATAGTAATGAAAGCCCTTCGATCAAAATGGATTAATGAGAGTTTCTTCAGTGGTTGTTCTCAAGAGTAAAAACCATTTTTAAGGGGCTGTTTTCTTTGCCTCTTGCTTTGTAAAAGCACAAGTGAAAGGGGGCAATTTACACTAATGGAAACAAAAGCTACCTGCTTAGAAATCCCATGTTCCAAATATAAGATAATTTTGTAACATTTTACATATGCAAGCCCTAGAGTCCTGAAAAAGAAAATATCCAGTCACAAGAGTAATCTTATTTGAGGAATTTTGAAGTCTCTCTGTGGGTGTTTATACTTCATTCACAGTCTTTCCTGTTCATGTAAAGACTCTTTACCATGTGTAATTTTTAGCAGAAGAAATGTTGCCTAGAAATACAGCTGACATTCTATCTTCATCCAGTTTTCAAGACAACAGAACTAGAAACACCTTAACCCAGGGTAACATTTTCATTTTAATGAAGATAATTTTGTAAGGCATTTCACAAAGCAGTTCATTTCTTAAAATTTTGTATCCAGGCCATAATAATTATTTTTTCCTCTTTGTCTCAGGAAGACAAGTAAAACCAAGTTTCCTACTGCAGAATTACAGACTATAAACTTTTATGATTTCTCAAGAACTGCTTTAACTTTTGCTCCTCCTTGTTAATTGGTAGCCCACTATCTTACCATGATAGAGAGAATGAAGAACAATGTTATACTGATAAAATAATGTTGAACCTAGAACTGAAGAATAACCCCTGACACCACGCCACTTCTAGTTATTGCAGAATTTAAATTCTGCTGCATAAAATGGCCATTTATTTCATTTGTCAGTCCCCACATTCAATATAAATATTAGCTTCTCTAATCTCTAGAGTCCTATGAGGAATTGCTTTTTACTAAAGTCAGCTATTAACTGTACTTTTTAAAATTGAATATACTTCACATAGAATATTATATTAGTGTACTGCATAATGATGACATATTTGCATACATTATGAAATGATCACCGTGAGGGGTCTAGTAACCATCTGTCCCCATAGAAAGTTGTTATACTACCTATCATGTTCCTTATGTTGTGTATTACATCCCCATGAGTTATTTATTCTCTGTGTGGTGGTTTTACCTCTTAATTCCCTTTATGTATTTCACCTCCTACTCTCCTCCACTCTGGCAACCACCAATTTGTTCTTTGTATCTATGAGTCTGTTCTTGTTTTGTTTCTCAGATTCCACATGTAAGTGAATTTATATGGTATTTGTCTTTGTCTGACTTACTTCCCCTAGGATAATACCTTCTAGATTCATCTATATTGTTGCAAATGACAAAGATTCCATTTCTTAATGGCTGAGTAATATTCTATTGTGTATATATACCACAGCATCTTTATTCATTTATCGATTGGTGAACATTTAGATTGTTTTCATTCTTGGCTGTTGAAAGTAATATGATAGTGAACATTTATGTGCAAATATCTTTTTAGCTATTTTTTTTCTTTGAGTAAATACCCAGAAGTGAAATTGCTAGCAGTTCTATTTTTAATTTTTTGAAGAACCTCCATACTGTTTTACCATAGTGGCTACACCAATTTACACTCCTACAAAGAATGCATTATCACCAACACTTATTTGTTGTCTTTTATTTGTTGTTACTTTTTGTCATTCTGATAGATATGAGGTGAAATCTACATTGTTAGTGTTATTTCTCTGATAAGCAATGATCATGAGCATTTTTTATGGGCCTGTTGGCAATCTGCATAACTTTTTTTTTAAAAAGTATTCAACTTCTCCACCCTTTGAAATTTTTTGAATGTTAAGTTATATGAGTTATTTTTATTTTGAATATTAACTGCTTAATGGGTACCTCCTTTGTAGATGTCTATTCCCATTCAGTAGACAGATTTTTCATTTTGTTTCTTTCACTGTGTGAAAGTTTTTTAGTTTGATGTAGTCATATTTGTTTGCTTTTGCTTTTGCTTTTGTTTCCCTTGCCTAAGGAGGCAGATCCAAAAAGTATTGGTAAGATCAATGTCAAAGAGCATACTACTTGTGTTTCTATCTAGGAACTTTATGGTTTTGAGATTTAACATTTAAGACAATCCATTTTTATGTTATTTTGGCTTATGGTATAAGAGAGTAGTCTACTTTGACTCTTTTGCAGGTAACTGTCTGGTTTTTCTAATACCATTTATTGAAGGGACTATCTTTTCCACATTGCATATTCTTGTCTCCTTAATTGTATTAATAGATTAACTGATCATGTAAGCATGGGTTTATTTCTGGATTTTTTTTTAAATGAATTCTTTATTCTATTCCCCTGATCTGTGTGTCCATTTTTTGTGCCTATACCATACTGTTTTGATGACTATAGCTTTGTAATATGGTTTGAAGTCAACACATGTGATACTTTCAGCTCTGTTTTTATTTCTCAAGATAGCTTTGACTATTTGAAGTTTTTCCTGGTTCTGTAAAAATTTTGGAAATATGTGTTCTAGTTCTGTAAAAAAAATCACTAATATTTTGACAGGATGCATTGACTGTATAGATTGTTTGGATAGTACAGTCATTTTTATATTAATTCTTACAATCCATGAGTACAGTATATCTTCCCATCTGCTTGTGACATCTTCAATTTCTTTTGTTGCTACTGCTAAGTTACTTCAGTCGTGTCCGACTCTGTGCGACCCCATAGATGGCAGCCCACCAGGCTCCCCCATCTCTGGGATTCTCTAGGCAAGAACACTGGAGTGGGTTGCCATTTCCTTCTCCAATGCATGAAAGTGAAAAGTGAAAGGGAAGTTGCTCTGTCGTATCCGACTCTTAGCGACCCCATGGACCGCAGCCTATCAGGCTCGTTCGTTCATAGGATTTTCCAGGCAAGAGCACTGGAGTGGGGTGCCATTGCCTACACTGCTGAATATTTTCTAAGTATTGATCATTTACTTCATTAGTAGAATTTATTCCCCTCCTATCTCGTTCTGATTCAATCTGTATGTTTCTAGTTGTGCAAAATCTTTTCTGCTAGTCTTAAGGTTCTTCTCATAGACAGTTTGAGCTCTGTAAGTAATTGTAATTTTGGTATGTCTATGGGTAGAGGTGAATTTAAGGTCTTCTTTAACATCTTGGCTATCTTTCTTTTCCCATTGAATTCTTGACAGCAAATGGAATCTAAAATTTATTGAGGTATGTGTGTGAGTGTGTGTGTGTGTGTGAGTGTGTGAGCATGTGATTTTTTTCCCCCCTCTTCCTTAGGACTGTATTAGATGTCCAGAATTGAGGTAAGTGGTGGAGGTATAAAAGTGGCTTAATAGGACTTATTCTCTGCACTTATGTATTGTAGAACTTAATGAAGTAATGCAAAATTGAGTGGCATTTTACTCATGAGAGTTAAGGGGCTATCTGGAAAGTTTTCTTCTTTTCTATCTTTTGAGATTTCCATTATCATAATTTTGTGTGCTTTGTTTTTTTAACCACATTTCTTTTTGAGAAAACTAATTATCTTTGTGTTGCCTCCCTACTATTTGACCTAGTAGACTAAACTGTTATCTCTTTTGATGATTTTGTTTTCCACTTTAACTTTGAGAGAGATCCTCTCTGTGTTACTCATTTTACTCTTTGTGACATCCATATTAACTATGACATTCTTTCATTTATATATCATCTGTTTAATTTCTTATTACCTCAAAAATTACTTTTATATTCCTTGTCTCCTTTTTTCACACTAATTTATTGTTCTCAATTTTGACTTTATTGTGTCAAATAAATGACTTTGTGTATGAAGTAGTTCAGTTGTATCTGACTCTTTGCGACCCTGTGGACTCTACAGGCTCTTCCCTCCATGGGATTCTCCAGGCAAGAGTACTGGAGTGGGTTGCCATTTCCTTCTCCAGGGTATCTTCCCAACCCAGGGATCAAACCCAGGACTCCTGCATTGCAGGCAGANCCCAGAAGTGAAATTGCTAGCAGTTCTATTTTTAATTTTTTGAAGAACCTCCATACTGTTTTACCATAGTGGCTACACCAATTTACACTCCTACAAAGAATGCATTATCACCAACACTTGTTTGTTGTCTTTTGTTGTTACTTTTTGTCATTCTGATAGATATGAGGTGAAATCTACATTGTTAGTGTTATTTCTCTGATAAGCAATGATCATGAGCATTTTTTATGGGCCTGTTGGCAATCTGTATAACTTTTTTTTAAAAAAGTATTCAACTTCTCCACCCTTTGAAATTTTTTGAATGTTAAGTTGTATGAGTTATTTTTATTTTGAATATTAACTGCTTAATGGGTACCTCCTTTGTAGATGTCTATTCCCATTCAGTAGACAGATTTTTCATTTTGTTTCTTTCACTGTGTGAAAGTTTTTTAGTTTGATGTAGTCATATTTGTTTGCTTTTGCTTTTGCTTTTGTTTCCCTTGCCTAAGGAGGCAGATCCAAAAAGTATTGGTAAGATCAATGTCAAAGAGCATACTACTTGTGTTTCTATCTAGGAACTTTATGGTTTTGAGATTTAACATTTAAGACAATCCATTTTTATGTTATTTTGGCTTATGGTATAAGAGAGTAGTCTACTTTGACTCTTTTGCAGGTAACTGTCTGGTTTTTCTAATACCATTTATTGAAGGGACTATCTTTTCCACATTGCATATTCTTGTCTCCTTAATTGTATTAATAGATTAACTGATCATGTAAGCATGGGTTTATTTCTGGATTTTTTTTTAAATGAATTCTTTATTCTATTCCCCTGATCTGTGTGTCCATTTTTTGTGCCTATACCATACTGTTTTGATGACTATAGCTTTGTAATATGGTTTGAAGTCAACACATGTGATACTTTCAGCTCTGTTTTTATTTCTCAAGATAGCTTTGACTATTTGAAGTTTTTCCTGGTTCTGTAAAAATTTTGGAAATATGTGTTCTAGTTCTGTAAAAAAAATCACTAATATTTTGACAGGATGCATTGACTGTATAGATTGTTTGGATAGTACAGTCATTTTTATATTAATTCTTACAATCCATGAGTATAGTATATCTTCCCATCTGCTTGTGACATCTTCAATTTCTTTTGTTGCTACTGNTCACTAATATTTTGACAGGATGCATTGACTGTATAGATTGTTTGGATAGTACAGTCATTTTTATATTAATTCTTACAATCCATGAGTATAGTATATCTTCCCATCTGCTTGTGACATCTTCAATTTCTTTTGTTGCTACTGCTAAGTTACTTCAGTCGTGTCCGACTCTGTGCGACCCCATAGATGGCAGCCCACCAGGCTCCCCCATCTCTGGGATTCTCTAGGCAAGAACACTGGAGTGGGTTGCCATTTCCTTCTCCAATGCATGAAAGTGAAAAGTGAAAGGGAAGTTTCTCTGTCGTATCCGACTCTTAGCAACCCCATGGACCGCAGCCTACCAGGCTCGTTCGTTCATAGGATTTTCCAGGCAAGAGCACTGGAGTGGGGTGCCATTGCCTACACTGCTGAATATTTTCTAAGTATTGATCATTTACTTCATTAGTAGAATTTATTCCCCTCCTATCTTGTTCTGATTCAATCTGTATGTTTCTAGTTGTGCAAAATCTTTTCTGCTAGTCTTAAGGTTCTTCTCATAGACAGTTTGAGCTCTGTAAGTAATTGTAATTTTGGTATGTCTATGGGTAGAGGTGAATTTAAGGTCTTCTTTAACATCTTGGCTATCTTTCTTTTCCCATTGAATTCTTGACAGCAAATGGAATCTAAAATTTATTGAGGTATGTGTGAGTGTGTGTGTGTGTGTGTGAGTGTGTGAGCATGTGATTTTTTTCCCCCCTCTTCCTTAGGACTGTATTAGATGTCCAGAATTGAGGTAAGTGGTGGAGGTATAAAAGTGGCTTAATAGGACTTATTCTCTGCACTTATGTATTGTAGAACTTAATGAAGTAATGCAAAATTGAGTGGCATTTTACTCATGAGAGTTAAGGGGCTATCTGGAAAGTTTTCTTCTTTTCTATCTTTTGAGATTTCCATTATCATAATTTTGTGTGCTTTGTGTTTTTAACCACATTTCTTTTTGAGAAAACTAATTATCTTTGTGTTGCCTCCCTACTATTTGACCTAGTAGACTAAACTGTTATCTCTTTTGATGATTTTATTTTCCACTTTAACTTTGAGAGAGATCCTCTCTGTGTTACTCATTTTACTCTTTGTGACATCCATATTAACTATGACATTCTTTCATTTATATATCATCTGTTTAATTTCTTATTACCTCAAAAATTACTTTTATATTCCTTGTCTCCTTTTTTCACACTAATTTATTGTTCTCAATTTTGACTTTATTGTGTCAAATAAATGACTTTGTGTATGAAGTAGTTCAGTTGTATCTGACTCTTTGCGACCCTGTGGACTCTACAGGCTCTTCCCTCCATGGGATTCTCCAGGCAAGAGTACTGGAGTGGGTTGCCATTTCCTTCTCCAGGGTATCTTCCCAACCCAGGGATCAAACCCAGGACTCCTGCATTGCAGGCAGATGCTTTAACCTCTGAGCCAGCAGCTCACAATTACTTTTATATTCCTTGTCTCCTTTTTTCACAGTAATTTATTGTTTGTTTTCAGTTTTGACTTTATTGTGGTGCTTTTAGCCTGTCCTGTTCTAGAGAATAGAACTATTGTTTTCTACCTCTTTTCTTAGCTGTCATATTTGCCTCTGAACATTTGAGAATGTTGAGAGTTCTCACACTTGATTTCTGAATCTCAAGATATATTATTCTCTGAATCTCCTCAACATACTTTTCTTCTTAATTCTGCAGAACTGCTCAAAAGAGCCATAGAAAGTCCAGGTTCAGTGCTTTCAGTTTTATGAGTGGATCATTGGTTTCTGTTCTGAAAGTTTTTTGAGACATTCAGTACCTGGTCTTATCTCTGGAAATTAAATTAGTGTACAAGTCTCTCTAATAAACTTTCTGTTAATATCCTTCTTGTAATCTTTATTTTTACTATAAAGTTTCTCACTGGACAACCTCATCTACTTTCATGGACTACATTTGTACCTTCATGTTAATGGCTTCTAACTTTCATCACTATTCTTTTCTAGAAGTATAAATGCACTGTTAAATATCTCCACAGGGATGTTCTCAAAACAAACACAGGTTGAAATAGAAATATGATCCACTTTCACAAATTGTCTCATCTTCCAATATTCTGTGTCACAGTCATGAAGCTACCATCCACTCTTCCCTATTATTGTTTATCTTCATTGTGTGATTCTGAATATTGTGCACAGTAATTAGGATGTTTTTTATTTTTGTAAATAATCGTTCACTCACTTCATGTACACTGAGGGTCATGACAAAAAAGCTTTCATTTAAAATAATTTTATTAGATTTACAAAATGTAATATACTATATTAATTTGTATTTTGCCTTAACAGAAAATTCAGTATAATTGGAGTGTCATATAATTTTGAATAGTCTCAAGTACAAATGAAATACATAAAATAAGTTTCAAAATCACTAGCTGAGTGAGATCAAAAGTAGTATTACTTTATACATAGAAACAATGAGAAAATTGCAGTTGGGAGGAAAGTTAAATGTGTATTTGTAAAAACTGCAAAATTTGAATAATATATTAAAAATAGAAATTTTCAGGAAATTAATTATTTTTTCCTTTGAATCAACTGTATGTTGTCCTAAAATTTAACTAAATCTCATTCTTAAAATACATAATCATTCCAGGTAAGTGCAGTCATGAGCTATGTTAGCTTCAGAATATTTAATCACATGTTATCAAAATATATTGTCATGAGAGACAAAAATGAAATGATAACAAGGGAACAGTGCCACTTTTAGTTGCTATTTACATACATTATGAAAATAATTAAAATGTAATGGCAAGATATAGGTCTTTTAAGGCTTTTCTTAAATATCACCCCTCAGATTTCTCTTTTCTCCCCATCTTCTCCATTCCAGATATGAATATCTTTCTTCTCTTTGAGTTTAATTGTAATTTGTATAAGATTTAAAACACACACACAAATATAAATACAAAAAAATGATTAACATAATTATTTTCTCTATTATAAAAGTTGACTTATTTGAGAGCAAATCATTTATTAAAATTTCCATTCCTATAGCATTTAACTTATAGCTAACTCCATTTTGGATTATTCTCTTATGTTAGTCTGTAATATGTGTCTATTCTTTGATTTCTCTCTTCCTTGCTTTTTTAATATGAACTAGTTGGTAGCTATTAAAATACAGTTTAGCTTTGTCTTCTACTGTGTGATGCAATCCAGATTTAAACAGCTTTGTCATTCTCAGCCTGAACCTCCATATTTTAGGGGCTTTTTAAAATTTTGAACTATAGGGATTACTCAATCTCATTTTACATTAAAAAATGTGAGAACTAGAGGGATATTATAACTTTCTAAAGGCCACACAATTTATTAACTAACGTAGCTTATAATCTTTCACTTTTTCTCATATCTTCCATAGTAATTAATGTGATGTTTTAATTATCCTTCTTGCTGCATAAATGTGTCAGATGACTACAAGAATGATTTCTGCTTTTAAATTATAAAGATTTTTAGCTGATTTGTTATATTGTTCTGGTTATTTGTCCTGTAAGGTAATAAGGTTAATTAGTGTTCTGTTCTTAGAGGGAAAAAATTTCACTTAAGATTAATTTAGTTGGAAAAAGCACAGGATTTAAGCTTAAATTTCAACCAGTCTTTAGATTGGTATTAATCTTACACTTCATTTTAAAGTTTCTTTTTTTTTTTAATTTAAATTTTACTTTACAATACTCTATTGGCTTTGCCATACATCGACATGAATCCACCACAGGTGTACACAAGCTCCTAAAGTTTATTTTCCCTCTAAGTTAATTCTGCAGTTTAGTGTTAATAACCAAAATAATGGTGGCTCAATGTGTTTACTACTTTTCTATAAACCTTCACTAATGTAATATGCTTATTTAAATACCTGTGTTTCACCTTTAAAAAAAATCTGCAACAAATGACACTCTAATACATCCTTCCAAATAAATCACACTCTACCGCTTTGACCACTTGTCACCTCTTATGTGAAACCAAAAAGTATCTTTTGGACAATTACTTTTCACAGTGACTCAGGCTAACAACTTATTAGTGTAGATGAATTCTTGAATACAAAATTCAGGCAGTGATGATGTAAAGGAAGGGAAAGAAAGAACACTTGTGAAGTAGAATTTTTTCTAGAGGCTAAAATAGAGGATTTGTTTGAATTTTTTCCTTAAGTGAGGGTGTTTTTATTTATTCTGTGTAGACTTGTTGTGCATTCAGTTCCATATTATTTTAAATAATTTAGTATTTTTTGAAGTGCAGAGTGAATTGGAAAGTGAGTGTTAGTCATTTAGTCTTGTCTGACTCTTTGCGATCCCTTGGACTGTAACCTACCAGGCTTCTCTGTCCATGGAATTCTCCAGGCAAGAATACTGGAGTGGGTAGCCATTCCTTTCTCTAGGGCATCTTTCCAATCCAGGGATCAAACCCAGGTCTTCTGAATTGCAGGTGGATTCCTTACCACCTGAACCACCAGGTTATGCATCTGTCTTTTGAATCATGTACAAAAAGATAAAAATCAATAATGAAATGAAAATACAATAATACTCAATTTATGTATCTAATATAAATCAAATATTATTGTAATAATTATAAGATTATATAACTAAATATAAATCTAGTGTTATTACCTGATTTTTATCCTTTTTTGCATGATTCAAAAGACAAATGTATAACATACTACTTATGAATCTATGTTAAAGTACATACAAATATACAGATGCAATTTATGACAATATAAGGAAGCTGTGGTTTATAAAGCAAGTTTTTACACCATTTTAACTGTTAATATTAATTTAAATTAATTATACAAATTAAGATATTAAGTGTAATTCCCTGATTAGCCCTAGGAAAATAACTTAAAATATATATAGTAAATTATATAGAAACAAAATCAAAANAGGAGATCTTCCCAACCCAGGAACTGAATAGGTTTCCTGCATTGCAGATGGACTCTTTACCAGCTGAGCCACCAGGGAAGCCATATATACCTATACATACATATGTACATATACATATATATGTTGTTCAGTTGCCCAGTCGTGTCCGACTCTGCAACCTCATGGACTGCTGCACTCCAGGCCTCCCTGTTCCTCACAATCTCACAGAGTTTGCCCAAGTTCATGTCCATTGCATCAGTGATGCTATCCAGCCATCTCATCCTTTGACACCCTCTTCTCCTTCTGCCCTCAACCTTTCCCAGTATCAGGGTCTTTTCCAGTGATCTGGCTGTTTGCATCAGATAGCCAAAATATTGGAACTTCAGCTTCAGTGTCAGTCTTTCCAGTGAGTATTACATTAATTGGTTTGATCTTCTTGCTGTCCAAGGGACACTCAGGAATCTTCTCTAGTACAATATGAAATGAGCTATGCTGTGTAGGGTCACCCAAGATAAATGGGTCATAGTGGAGAGTTCTGACAAACATGATCCACTGAAAGAGGGAATGGCAAACCACCCTAGTATTCTTGCCATGAGAACCTTAAGAACTGTATAAAAAGACAGAAAGATATATATATATATATATGTACATATATATGTGTGTGTTTAATATACATATTTAGTTTATATAGCATATAAACTTTATAGAGATTATATATAAAATAGTATACACTATATTATGTGTATAATATATTTAATAAAAAATGTTCATCATTAACCAAAAGCTTTAAATCTCTTCCTTTAAGCTCTCCACAAATAAATTATTTAGAAGGCTATTAACTAAGGAAAAATAAAATGTTGAAAATGAACATTTACATAGGAAAATAATCAAAATTTTAAACACCCAGAAAGAATTATGAAAAATGTTAATCTTAAATTGCCAGAAGAAATCAGAAGGGCCACATTTGAAAGCCTATAATTGAAAGATTATATTTATCAAGAACAAATACTTTTTCTAATGCAACAAATTAAATAATGTCAGTGTTCCTTATTACTTAGCCATTATCTCAGATTTTTCCAAAAAGAATTGCTTCAGAAGTTCTTACCAAGTAGAATTGAAATCAATAATAAATTTCATGTTGAAAATATTTTAGTGGAAATGTTTGACTGCAGAGATATTTGAAAGCAACATACTCAATCCTAAAGGAAAAAATCATGGCTAATACTGCAAGTTTTGGAAGTAATAGTAAAATGAGAAGTATGTGTGTGTATAGCATTTCATTTTAAGTTTTTAAGAAACGAGGCGCCGGTCTATGTTCGATGCAGGATGCGGGATGCTTGGGGCTGGTGCACGGGGATGATCCAGAGAGNAGTTCCTCTTTACTTTCTTAAGAGTGGTGTCATCTGCATATCTGAGGTTATTGATATTTCTCCCAGCAATCTTGATTTCAGCTTGTGCTTCTTCCAGCCCAGTGTTTCTCATGATATACTCTGCATGGAAGTTATATAAGCAGGGTGACAATATACAGCCTTGACGTACTCCTTTTCCTATTTGGAACCAGTCTGTTGTTCCATGTCCAGTTCTAACTGTTGCTTCCTGACCTGCATATAGGTTTCTCAAAAGGCAGGTCAGGTAGTCTGATAGATATTCCCATCTCTTGCAGAATTTTCCACAGTTTATTGTGACCCACACAGTCAAAGGCTTTGGCATAGTCAATAAGCAGAAATAAATGTTTTTCTGGAACTCTTTTACTTTTTCCATGAGCCAGTGGATGTTGGCAATTTGATCTCTGGTTCCTTTGCCTTTTCTAAAACCAGCTTGAACATCTGGAAGTTCACGGTTCATGTATTGCTGAAGCCTGGCTTGGAGAATTTTGACTATTGCTTTACTAGCTCTAAGAAGCTCTAAGGGGACATAATTTCTAACAGTCCATTAATGAGGAACAAGAAACAGGAAGTGAAGGAAGGATCAGATATTATGTAAATTTGGAGCAGTGACAGGAAATGGCTTATAAGCCAGACTGCCAAATTCAAGTGAGAGGCTTCAAAGATCTTATGTGTTATCAAGACTGCAGTTTGCTGAATACATTCTTAGTGGGTATTCTTTTTGTGTGTGTGTGTTCTTTTTGTGTGTTCTTTTTGTGTACACATCATATGTATGTGTACAGATGAAGCAGACAGGGCCAAAATTTTTAAAATTTAGGGCAGTTTTGTCACATATGAAATTGAGGGGATGGGGCAGTAATTAAGTTAACTCATGCCCTAATTTCTTAGTTATGTTCTTTAATAACTCTGTAGTTTCTCCAACAAATAAATAGCTATAAATATTCTTTTTACCATGTAGTGCTACACATTTAGAAAACTTACAGCTGTCTTAACATGCATTACCAACAGAAAGATACTCACATACATTCACATACACAGATGTACATTCTTTTATTTTTTTTCTTGAAATGTAATTGAGAGTGTTAACATGTAACTTTGCTTGATTTGTGATTGTTTTATGCACCACTGACCAGAAAAAGAGTCAATAGAAATATGAAATAAAGCATGGATTCTATACCTTCTCTTAGTACAAAAAAACAAAAAACAAAACACAAAAGCTATTGTTCTAGCACTTCCGAATGTTCATAAAGCAACCGCCACAATTCTACTTTTTACCAAAAGATATATTGGCATTTATAAGCTCTCTCCATATGACCCAGAATGTATTCCCTAACCTTCATACATGCAATTAATAAGGGAATAAAGTGATTAAAGAGTCTATTAAAAATAACATAAAACAAGAGCAAAAGAAAATTTTCAGTAATTTGTAAATCTACCTAGTGTCTAAGGAATATACAAAGCAATTCCATATAAGGCACTGTGATTGTGATATTAGGGGATTTGGATGTAAATTTTACACTAGTCTATTATTCTATACCAATTTTCTGGGAACTCTTAGATGTCCAAAGCCACCTTCTATCAATTGGCAGATGAACCAACCCTCTTCAGTTCCTGGTTTGTTTTTTGTTTTTGTTTTTGTTGGCCATGCCCTCTAGAATCTCTTGACACTTCTGAAAATTTTGCTCCAGCACAATTTTTTGCCGGCAGTTTTTTACTTCCTGTTTTTTAAGCCTCTGAAAATGTTATTTCAGGCATTCTGTTCATTAAAATCTCTATATGAAGTTCAGAAATTGATGACTCAAAAGGTGTATAAATTAGTCATAAATGGTGAGGAAGCATTTCCTTGTCCACTCTCCTTTCTTTAGGTTAATTATTGATTTTGGAAATAAACAATCGATTTTTAGATCAATGCTTTTATCAAGGTATATTTATAAAGCTGTGGAAAGAAAGGAAAGAAAAAGTCTGTCAGTGTAGAATTTTATAGCAAGAATATGAATCTTGAGAAAAAAAGTGAGATTTCAGTTTTAGCTCCAACATGTTAAAAAACTTAGATGTCTTCTCTCCCATCCTTCAAATAAGAAAACCTGAACAAACTGAAATCTTGTGACTTTTACTAGACCCATCATAGGACAAACTAATACCCTGAAATATGGAGAGACAGAGTATTCAGAGAGATATAGCAACTGGTATCTGCTTACCTTGATCAGAAGTTGTTAGAGCCATAAAAATGTTAAGATCAATTAAATGGTGATTTTCAACAATTGCTAAGAGCTGAATGTTGACTAGAGGTGACAGTGAGAATTTCCTGGGGGAACTGGTTTAGCACAGCCTCCACCCTTCTGTGGATTTTATCTCCAGGAACCACTCCAGGACCTCACAGTGGAGAACCAGGGGAGACTCCCTTGGGGTCCTGGCACCATGATGGGAAGAGTAATCCTTGTAAGATGTATTCAAAGCTTTCTCACAACGGCTCATTCTTCCACCAAAAGACTTAGCCAGAACCCAGAGTTCTCCACTGGGGAACTGGATTTCCTCCTAGTCCTGATCCCTTTCGCTTTCATGTCTCATCAAACAGGGTAAGCCAGTCAACTATTGTTAGGGCTTCAAGAAGCTATGATGGAAACATTGCAGTGAGTAAAGGGAGTAGAGAGCAAGGAAAACAAACAAACCAAAACTTGTCATGCAGAAGAAGCGTCTGTGATGGTTGTAACCTGAAACACAGGCTCATTAGAGAACTCAGACTTAATTGGAGGATTATATAATGCTACTGATCCCCATACTTTTCCAGCATACCAGCCCAGCTTCAATGTAATAGCAGAGTGTTTCAGGGGATAGGCTGCAAGACACAGAATCTCTTTGGGAGGAGAACTTCAGGAAAAATCAAAAACTCCGCAGTCAAGACTAGGAATACAACAAGCATGTAAGAGAAATCGAAGCATTTGTCATTTATAGCTATAGCAGACAGCCTAGCTTATAGCCAGACTAAAATAAATACATAAATCCTCACATTAAAGGACTATTTGCTTCAGTTCCTGTTTCCTAATACAGTATGTATGGTTTTCTGTGTGTATCTCTCGCTCTCTTTCCCTGTCTCACACAGATACATACATACACACAGGATATTGCAGCAAGCAAATCTCAGAGTCAGAGTCTGATATGACAATGTTAGAATGATCAGATAGGAGATTTAAAGTTACTATAATATGTTAAGTGTTATAATGGCAAAAGTAGACACTATTCAAGAACAGATGATGGAAAATATGAGAGGAAAAAAAAAACATCAAAAGGAAACGGTAAAAGCAAAACCACTAAAACAAATAATGGTTTCAATTGGTTTGTCAGTAGAGACAGCATTACTTAGGAAAAAATCCGTGAGCTCGAGGATAGATCGGGAAGAGTGTCCAAACTCAAGTGAGAAAAAAGAAAAAAGTTTAGAAACACTAGCAGAATAAATACTATATAGCTAGCTGGCTAGATATATTTAAACTGCAGACAACAAAAGACAAAGAGATAATCTTGAAAGAAATCAGGGATGCATTAATGTAACTCCTTATTTATAGAAGAACAAGGACAAGAATAATAAGCATTGTGCAAACAAAAAGAGTAGAATAACATATTTAAAGTGTGGGGCAAACATTAGTATGGAATTCTATATCCAGCAAAATTATGGTCACTAGTTCATTGCCAGCAGAACTACTTGTAATAAATGTTAGAAGTTCTTAAGGCAAAGGAAAATTATATGGGTCAGAAACCTGGACCTACATAAATAAAGGGAGACTGTTAGAGAAGAAATAAATGAATGTAAAATAAAATATTCATTTTTTTCTCTCTTTAATAGATGTAAAATAGGCCTGCTAAAAGATATAAGAATAGCAATGTTTTGGGTAACTATAGAATATGAATAAGTTAAATAAATCTTACCAAATCACAGAGGCTATCAGACAGAAAGGGAATGCTCTGTGTGTGTGTTAGTCACTCAGTCATATCCAACTCTCTGTGACCCCTTGGACTATAGCGAGCCCTCCAGGCTCCTCTGTCCATAGGATTCTCCGGGCAAGAATACTAGAGTGGGTTGCCATTCCTTCTCCAGAGGATCTTCCTGACCCAGGGATCAAGCCAGGTCTCAGGCATTGCAGGCAGATTCTCTACCATCTGAGCCACCAGATAAGGTACCTGCACTTTGTTCGAAACAGTGTGGTATTATTTGCAGTTGAAGTTAGGTTAAAAAATGTATATGGTAACTCTAATGAAAAAGTTTGCAGGAAAACAACAACAACAACAACAACTGTAATTGATCTTCTAAGAGAGGAGATAAAATGGAATCATGTCAATCTCAAAGCAGAAAGGGAAGAAAAAGAGATAAAAAAGTACAATTAGTCAAACATGGTAGATATTAATTTGACTATACTAATAATCACTTTAAATATGAATGGTCTAGGGAATTCCCTGGCAGTCCAGTGTTTAGGACTCTATTTTTCAACCACGCATAGTTTCGACCCCTGATAGATGCCTGGTCAGGGAATCAGAGCACTAATTTCCTGCATGCTCTGTGGCACAGCCCAGAAAAAAAAAAAAAAAAAGATGAATAATCCAAATCCTTGAAATGAAAGTCAGAGCAGAGATTTTGCAGTAGATTTTTAAAAAAATATTCAAAATGTGTTGTCTATAAAAAATATACTTCAAGTATAGAGACTCAGATTAAACATACAGAAGCATCATATTCCTGTTGATAAAAATGTTCCCATGAGGATATAGTTAACAATTTTGACATTCTGCATATGTAATGGAATTAAGCAAAAAAATTAGGTATCCTTGGTACCAGCCAGGTTTCTCACTGTTAGAGTTGGGGGTTGCAGACAAGCAAAGGGAGGAGGATAGGGTGACTAACATGGTAATGAATTAGAGCTGGAGACTCTATGGACTTGCCATTGCCTTACTATAGATTACAGTGGTTACAAATAGAACTGTTTATAGTTATGTCTATGTATGCCGGTTAGTGTGCACATATTCATTTTCTTGCTCTGCTTGCTAAGAGAGACTAGAGGAAGCTCAATGACTGAAGCGTGGCCTTTCTACTGGTACCTAGTCAATCACAAGGTATTTCTAATTTTGCAATAGGCACTGCTTCTGATTCTGTGTGTGTACCAGGTAAGTTTCTTCTAGTCCTTTCAAAGAGGTTCCCTTGTATCTGAGTCAAACCTTGCACAAATGTTCTAATGAGAGCCTGCTACATTCTTAAATCCTTTGCAGAGCTCTTTCCTCCAGTACTCTGCTCTGCATATGCCCCAGCTTTCTTGAGCTTCCCAATCTATCAGCCTAATATCCCGAGCTCAGGGAATCTTCTGGGCTTTGTCTGAGTTTCCTCTTACTGTACTCCAGCTTGGAAAGTCCAGAGTTCAAACTGAGGTCATCTTAAATCTTACTTCATTTATTTTCTTATGTTTCAAAGATTTTAATTTTGTGAATTTTGTCTGTTAACCTTGATTGTTATCAAATGTTATTCAAGAAAAAACAAAACTTAAAATTTGGTTTTTTGAAAACTTTTTATTGGCCTATATTTGCTTTACATATTGTGATAGATTCAGATATACAGCAAAGTGAATCAGTTGTACATACAAATATATCCACTTTTTTTTTTTTTTAATAGTCTTTCCCTGGTGGCTCAGACGGGAAAGCATCTGTCTACAATGAGGGAGACCTGGGTTCGATTCCTGGGTCGGAAAGATCTCCTGGAGAACGAAATGGCAATCCACTCCAGTACTATTGCCTGGAAAATCCCCTGGACAGAGAAGCCTGGTAGGCTACAGTCCATGGGGTGGCAAAGAGTCGAACACGACTGAGCCACTTCACTTTCACTTTCACTTTCCCATATAGGCCATTACAGAGTATTGAGTAGAGTTCCCTGTGGTATACAGCAGGTTCTTACTAGTTATCTGTTTTATATATAGTACTATGTATATGTCAGTCCCAATCTCCCAGTTCATCCCTCCTCTCTTATCCCCTGGTAATCACAAATTTGTTTTCTACATCTGTGACTCTATTTTTTTTTTTTTTTTGTAAATAAATTCACTTTACCTTTTCTTAAGATTCCACATATGAACAGTATCATACAATAGTTGTCATTCTGTGTCTGACTTACTTCGCTCAGTATGGCAATCTCTTGGTCCATCCATGTTGTTGCAAATGGCATTATTTTGCTGTTTTTTTTATGGCTGAGTAATACTCTGTTTTATACATGTACTTCATCTTCTTTATCCATTCCTCTGTTGATGGACATCTAGGTTGCTTCCATGTCCTAGCTGTTGTAAATAGTGCTGGAGTGAACATGAGATGTATGTATCTTTTTGAATCATGATTTTCTCTAGGTTTGTGTCCAGGATTGGGGTTGCTGGGTCATCAGTTCAGTTCTGTCACTTAGTCATATGAGACTTTGTCACCCCATGGACTGCAGCATGCCAGGCTTCCCTGTCCATCACCAGCTCCCAGAGCTTGCTCAAACTCAATGTCCATAGAGTCAGTGATACCATCCAACCATCTCATCCTCTGTCGTTCCCTTCTCCTCCTGCCTTCAATCTTTCCCAACATCAGGGTCTTTTCCAGTGAGTCAGTTCTTCACATCAAGTGGCCAAATTATTGGAGCTTCAGCTTTAGCATGGGTCATATAGTAGTCCTATTTTTAGTCTTTTTAAGGAAANCAACCATCTCATCCTCTGTCGTTCCCTTCTCCTCCTGCCTTCAATCTTTCCCAACATCAGGGTCTTTTCCAGTGAGTCAGTTCTTCACATCAAGTGGCCAAATTATTGGAGCTTCAGCTTTAGCATGGGTCATATAGTAGTCCTATTTTTAGTCTTTTTAAGGAAACTCCATAGTGTTCTCCATAATGGCTTTACCAATTTACATTCCCATTAACAGTGTAGGAGAGTTCCCTTTTATCTATGTCTTTTCCTGCAGTTATTGTTCGTAAGTTTTCTGATAATGGCTATTGTGAATGGTGTGAGGTGATACCTCATTGTAGTTTTGATTTGCATTTTTCTAATAATCAGTGATGTTGAGCATCTTTTCATGTGCTTTTTTTTTTTACCACATGTATGTCTTTTTTTAGAGAAATATCTATTTAGGTCTTACACTTATTTTTTGATTGAGTTGTCTTTTTGATATTGAGCTGCATGAGCTGTTTGTATATTTTGGAGACTAATCTCTATTTGTTGCTTTGTTTGCCAATATTTTCTCCCATTGTGAGAAATGTCTTTTTAGTTTGTTTATGGTTTCCTTTGCTGTGCAAAAGCTTTTAAGTTTAATTAGAAACCAATTCTTTATTTCTGTTTTTATTTTATTTACTCTAGAGGTGAATCAAAAAAGATCTTGCTGCAGCTTATGTCAAAGAGTGTTCTGCCTATGTTTTTCTCTAAGAGTTTTATAGTATCCACTCTTACATTTGGGTCTTTAATCCATTTTGAGTTTTTGCATATAATGTTAAGGAGTGATCTAATTTTATTTGTTTACATGTAAGTGTCCAGTTTTGTTAAGAATTACTTGACATACAAAATGTTTTCTTTTTAATTTACACATATTTAAAAAAACTAATATGCATAATGCCTGCTATTAATGAGTTCATTTATTTATAGGACACTAGGAACACAATAAATGAAAACATAATAAATGAAAAGCACTCCTTCTTACAGTTATGTGTCCTTTTGTTCCAAAGGTCTATGAAATACAACATATTTTGGCAAGATTAATAAATATTTATTGGGATCTAGCTTATGAAATATTTTTTGTGTATGAAAAAAAATCAGCAAAAGTAAAAGCTCCATTGAACTCTGAAGTGGCTTAGTACTGAATTTTTTTTTTCAGCCTTTCTGGGAACACACAATTTAATAGGTTAGTGGCAGGAGACACACCAATATCTTTATCAAGTAATTTTAACAGTAATACCGAGTAATACCTTGCTGGTTCCCTGTGAATAAGTAGGGGAAAAAAGGAGTAACCAGCTGTGCTCTGGGGCCATTACCTATCTGATTTCAGTCCATCTTCAAAATCTTCAGTTGCCTTTGGTTTGGGGGCCTCATTAAGGATCATGCTCCCCACAGGGAGGTTTGAAGCAAATCTACCCAGTTTATCTTCTGTCTACAAGAGCTGGCTGCTTCACAGTGTGAGACTGATGACCTTTACCAGGAGTTCTTGAACTTCTCTGTGAGAATGTGGGTGATAACACTCTGCTTGGCCTCCTCTTTCCCCTAGAGATTTTATGAAGCAATTTGCTTAAGATCCCTGCAGGTGAGGTAAGAGAAGAACTCAGCCCCAATTTCAGTTTCCAGGCTTTGTCTTTGACAGTTTCTGACAGCTCATAAATGGATTTGGTGTTAAGACTTTCCTTAGAGGCTTTTTTTTTTTTTTAAAAGGAGCAATTGTGGATGTTTGATGAATTCTTATTACTGGGGCTTCCTTTCCCCGGACGTGTTGTACAGTCATGCAGTCAACAGTAAAATATATAAGTGCACATAAATGATCCCTGTATTGTGCAAATTGCAGCCAAGACAAGCAATTATGTGGGGGAGTACATTAGGTAATACTGTTTTGCTTAGTTTCAGAGCCTCGGCTTTATTTCTGGTGTTGAACTCAATTTCCATATTACTCAGAAGACATTGATCATTACTAGCCTAAGTAAATATTCGTTTTGATTGTCTCAGCAGGCAATCTCAGTGGTCATATTTCAACTCCTCATGCAGGCAGAAAGGAAACCTTTGATAGATATTTTGGTTGGTCTCTGCCATTACAAAATATGCCCAAGCAGGTGTAGAATAATAATAACATGAAAAAAGGCCTTGTAAACACGAACCTGCATTGCAGAAGTAATGCAGTGGGTTGATCTCATCTGATCATCCAAAGAACACACAGAAGTAAAATCATTATACCCTCACTAGGGGTTGGTAAACAAAAGCGCAGAGACTGTGAGACTTGTCTACATTCCTGTGGCTAATAAGTTCAGCATCAACTTGAACTGAGAAACCTAATATACTTAGTACAGTGATGATCCAAATACAAGTTAGACAAATTATTCATTCCCTCTCTCTCTCCTGGTCTTATCCATTCCACTTTGATATCACAGTCTCCCTAATTTTCTCTCTCTTTTTCTCTTGCTCTCACTCAACAGATGAAGAGAAAGCCACAGAGAAAATAAAAAGCTCCTTATTCAAATCTTTTATTTTTAATTTTTTGAGAAACCTTCACACTGTTTTCTACAGTGCCTATGCCATTTTATGGGTTTCCCTGGTAGCTCAGGTGGTAAAGAATCTGTATGCAATGCAAGAGACCAGGTTCAATCCCTGGGTCAGGAATGTCCCATGAAGAAGGGAATGGCAATCCACTCCAGTATTCTTGCCTGAGAATCCCAAGGACAGAGGAGCCTGGTGAACTACAGTCCATGGGGTCGCAGAGTCCTGCCATTTTACATTATTTTCACAAGAAATTGGAAACAAGCTAATTCCCTTCAACTCACGAATGGAAAAAGAAAATGTGGTATTTACATACAACTGAATTAATTGTTCAGCTCTAAAAAGAAGGAAATCCTGCCTATGCATATGGGTCAGTCTTGAGGACTTCATGCTAGGTGAAATAAGACAGCCACAGAAAGGCATATAATGTGTGATTCCACTTATGTGAGATTATCTGAAAATAGTCACTTTCTTGGAAGCAGAGAGTAGAATAGTGCTTGCCAGGGGTTGGGGGATGGCAAAGGAACAGAAAGATGTTTTGCTAGGGGTATAAAGTTTCAGTTCTGAAAGGTGAATAAGTTCTAGAAAGCTCAGCAACAGTGTCCCTATCATTAACAATACTATATTCAACACTTATAAATTTAGGAGGCTAGATCTCATGTTAAGTGTTTTTAACCCATGTACACACAGACACACAATTACACTTTAAAGCCTGCTCCAACCTATTGTCAGCCTCCATACCACCCACATACACCTATTTGTTCAAGCCCAGTTTTCAAGGTTTGCCAGAACACCAGGATATTTCCTAAGCTGGTCACAACACAATGATGTCTCCTTGTAATACGTGTTCTCCTCTGGATAATTCTGAATTCTGTTCCCTGTCTTGAAAATTGTTGTTGTTGTTTAGTTACTAAGTCATGTCTGGCTCTACCTAGTTTTTGATTGCATCCTCTTCAAAAGTCCTCTGCTGTATGCTCTCATAGCAATTTGGTCATGAGTATTTTTTTAACTTGTTATACTACTACATATTGAATTTTCCAGAAAACTCTGAGCTTCTACAAGGCAACCATAAACCTTTTAAATCTCCCCCCTCCCACCCTTGGCATTTATTTATTAAGCATCTCATGAATTCAAGAGGTTCGTTTCCATGGACTCTCTCACAGGCACTTTTAAATCCACTCTTGAACTCAGACTTCCTGAAAAATTTCCAAAAACTAGAGATATATAGAATGAAAATGGCATATACCTAAACATACACAAACAAGATTAAACAACTAGTATTAGTATGCTCATTTTAAACAACCAGTCTTAGCATACTCATTTTACAGATGGGAAAAAATAGGCTTTAGAGAAATAATGTTATTCACATAATTCATACACAGTGAAAGCTGGAAGCTGCTGCTGCTAAGTCGCTTCAGTCATGTCCTACTCTGTGCGACCCCACAGACGGCAGCCCATTGGGCTCCGTCATCCCTGGGATTCTCCAGGCAAGAACACTGGAGTGGGTTGCCATTTCCTTCTGCAATGCATGAAAGTGAAAAGTGAAAGTGAAGTCGCTCAGTCGAGTCTGACTCAGCGACCCCATGGACTGCAGCCTACCAGGCTCCTGCATCCATGGGAGTTTCCAGGCAAGAGTACTGGGGTGGGATGCCATTGCCTTCTCCGAGCTGGAGGCTCATCAGGCTGATTCAGAGCATGAAGCATACTCACATGTACATGCTTTCAATCTTTAAGCATAGCTATTTTCCATCTATTGTTTTAATTTATATAGAACTTACTAAATCAGATACGTTCACTTTCACTTTCTTCTTTATTATTCCAAACAAGGATGATATTTTTACAAATTAAGACTTGGGAAGTGAAATAACTTGTTCAAACTCATATTCCTAGTAACTAGTGGTGGAACCACAATTTGAATTTTACCCGTGTACATGCAAAGACTTGCAATATCTTCATCAAGGAGCATGTTATTGTCCAAAGCTTCATGATTAATAAAAATGTGAACATAATATACTGCTTATTCAAACAGAGCTCACATGCAGTAGATCTGTATACAATCAAGTTTATTGTGAACACAATGAACATATGTGTCTTTATGTGATTGTTTAGAGTGGCAATTATTTTCTTCAGTATAGGAAGTTGATGCCTTTAATTTGCTACAAACAAGAGATGCCAAATTGTTGCCCCTGTACAGTATTTTCAAGTGATTTCTTCTATTTTCCATGTCCCATTTTCAGATCCTTTCTCAATTCCTATCAGAATTACTGTCCTTTAATGAAATAGTATTCTCTTGGGTATTCTGGTCTACGAGTTTTTCCTAGCAGCCATCCAAATGGTTCTACCAAGTGTCACATTTCACCTAAATTGATACTAAAGCCGTTTAGCATAGGCTAATTAAAATTTGGATGTCCTTCCTAAACATGCCACATTACTGATGACACGGAGCTCTGTCACCATTACAAAGTACATTGCTTTTGTAGATGTGCATTATAAGGTATCCTGGAGTTATTTATTATGTTTTCATAAGCATTAGGGTAATTCATTTTTTCTACTGAAGAAGAATATTGATTTTAATAATATTAAAATAACAGGATTTTGAACTCCAGTCTACATCCTTCTCTAACTTTCTCTCCTCCCACTTATCTCTTAGTTTTTCTGTTTTCTTCTTCTCAGAGTATAGAAAGCATGGACCATTTACTGGCAATGAGATAACACTGGCCAAACAAATTTACTATGTCGGTAAGACTTAAGAGCAGTGTTGAGGTAAATTTCAACTTATTATGTTCTTATTTTTAAGATAATTATATTCATTATATTATTAATCTCAGTTAAAGATATCACAAATTACTCAAATGAGATGTTATTTTCTAATGAATTTGCTCAGGAATATTTGCTGGAGACAAGGCTTTAGAGTTTAAATTAGAAGATTGTTTTTCATACAGTAATAGTTTTCCATCCCCCCCCAGCTTTGCAAGTACATGATTGGAAATCCATGCAAGTGAGTTAAAGANTGTTATTTTCTAATGAATTTGCTCAGGAATATTTGCTGGAGACAAGGCTTTAGAGTTTAAATTAGAAGATTGTTTTTCATACAGTAATAGTTTTCCATCCCCCCCCAGCTTTGCAAGTACATGATTGGAAATCCATGCAAGTGAGTTAAAGACAAACTTGGTTTTTGGTTTTGTGAAATAATTAGTCAAAATTACTCAGACTCTTCCTAGAACAATTTATTAATTTGTTGCCTGGGATGACTGTATAATAAAATTAGGGGGAAAAAAGATAGGCTGTGGAGTCAAATGTGGCTTTAGTTTAGTCATGCATAAAATAAAGATAATAATAGTATCAACTCCTAGAAATATTTTAAGGATTCAATAAGATAATGCCTGTGAAGGTCTTGGACTTCCCTAATGGCTCAGACAGTAAAGTATCTGCCTACAATGTGGGAGACCTGGGTTCAATCCCTTGGTCGGGAAGATCTCCTGGAGAAGGAAACGGCAATCCACTCCAATATTCTTTCCTGGAAAATCCCATGGATGGAGGAGCCTGGTAGGCTATAGTCCATGGGGTCGCAAAGAGATGGACATGACTGAGCGACTTCACATACATATGAAGGTCTTAGAAAAATTCCTAGAACATAATAGTGTTAACTAAATGAAAAGAATGATGTTGAAGGTAGACAGGAAGTCAAAACATTGCATAACATATTCTCTGCAGTTCTTGGCTTAGGCTAATGTGCTATGTAGTAAGGCTAAGAACAGGCTAGCCAGTCCTCACTAATGGTCTGTCTGCTTTGTACACAGTTGCAAAGGCATGAGCAAGTCTTTTCTAGGTTTCTGAAAAGTCCATTAAAACAGAGCCATCTCTGCAGCTTTTACTCTAAGAAGTCCCCTTTGTCTCCTCAATTCACCACTGTTTCTTAACTACCAAAGTGATTAAGAATCTGTCCATCAAATCTATGAAGATTAATTGTTATGCAAATGAACAACAGGTTTTTTGGTTTTTGTTTTTTCAATTCTAACCCCTTTCATGGAAAAAAGAAAAAGGAGTAGCAAATGGATTTACTTCCCAAGGGCTTCCTGGGTGGCACTAGTGATAAAGAATAAAGGCATCAGAGACACAGGTTCCATCCTTGGATGGGGAAGATCCCCTGGAGGAGGGCATGGCAACCCACTCTGGTATTCTTTTCTGGGAAATCCCATGAATAGAGGAGACTGGCAGACTACAATCCATAGGGTCACACAGAGTTGGACATGACTGAAGGGACTTATCACACACTCACAAATGGATAGATAAATATTATGGGCAGAAATATAATTTAGGAAACTGTTGAGTAGCCCAGATTATGGATATTGAGTAGCAGCAATAAATGAAAAAGAAAAAAAAAACATAATTTAGAGAGACTGGGTTGAGAAAATTGAAAGGACTTAGGTTTAAATCTGATATATAGCATGTTTACATTAAAAATTCTTTTTTAATATTTGTTTATTTATTTTAATTTTTTTATTTTTTATACTTTATTTTACTTTACAATACTCTATTGGCTTTGCCATACATCGACATGAATCCACCACAGGTGTACAAGAGCTCCCAATCCTGANTCCAAGAGACTCTCAAGACTCTTCTCCAACACCACAGTTCAAAAGCATCAATTCTTCAGTGCTCAGCTTTCTTTATAGTCCAAATCTCACATCCATACATGCCTAGAGGAAAAACCTTAGCCTTGTGGCCATAGACTGGGCACCAAAAGGATTATTGCAGGAATAATGATATATTGAAATTAACTTTTAAATTTCCTTGATTCTATGAAGCAATTTATCAGATTTTTGCCAAATGATCTCTTAAATCTATCCTCCCTTTGATACCTAATTGTCACTGTAACCAGGTCTTTCAACTCTATTCACTTGGAATGTTGCTACATCCCCCTTTTGACAATCCCTAAGCTTCTAGTTGATAGGTTTAGCTACTATAGTTTAATACAGTCATAGCATTTGGCATGAATATCTATGCTTAGGAGGCAAGAGGGCTTTTTATTGCCTCCCAGATGAAACCCAAACTCCTTGATCTGACCTTTATCAAAGATGTAATGAGAAGCCACGATATGCTAATTCTGGAGTTAATAATAGAAAATATGAATACCATACTAGATAACTATTTTCAGTTCCAACATGTGGGGAAAATGCTTCTAGTTTTCCCTTGAACCTTCTATTGCATCCCCCAACAATCCTATGATCTGGGCCCAGTTTTTATGCTACTGTTACAGATGGAAAACTGAGGCACAGAAAAGTTACTCCAGATCAAGCTGCTTACTATCACTATTCAAATGCTCATTAGTAGATTCCTAAATCCAGTTGCCTTTTGCCTAAGACACCAGTTTTCACTGAAGAGAAAATCAGGAAGCAAGCAACCATTTGCTATTGCTTATTAGTTTTTAATGAATATTAAGGATACAAACTCTTAAAAAAAAAAAAAAAACCTGAGAAAATACGAAATCCAAATAAATATCCCTCTGTGGCATTTACAGTCTTGAGTACATCGTTGAAAATGGCAGGAAGGAAGTTACTAATGACAAGTAATAGAGATTGTGTTTGCAGCTGGGTATATTATGTTATGGCAAAATATCTTCTCAACTATTTTGCCTGGTTATTTTCATTTCTTCCAAGAAATCAATGCTGTTGGAGATGGATGACAGCAGTGAGCTGGCAAGTATGATTGCACTGTGAGTAGCAAGCTCTTTCCATAGATGTGCTTTTACAAACTGCAATTTCCTCTCCAAGAACAAAGGTCATGCAATTCTCTGAATTGCCAGGCAAAAGCCAGGGCATGTTGGCTGATGCTCCTCCTCCTACTCATTTGCATAAACTAGGAAGTTGTTGGAGACAGGTGCTACTGGAAGTTTAGCAATTACTTCACTAGCATAATTCCCTTTAAATTAGAAACTAATGTGATTCCTTCTGCAGTGTTATGTAGATCTATCTGCAGGTGGAGGAAGATGGGTCACAAAGGAAATTTGATTTCAGTTCAGTTGTTCAGTCGTGTCCAACTCTATGCAACCCCAAGGACTGCAGCATGCCAGGCTTACCTGTCCATCACCAACTCCCAGAGCTTTCTCAAACTCATGTCCATTGAGTCAGTGATGCCATCCAACGTTCTTATCCTCTGTCATCCCCTTCTCCTCCTGCCTTCAATCTTTCCCAGTATCAGGGTCTTTTCCAATGAGTTGGTTCCTCGAATCAGGTGGCCAAAGTATTAGAGCTTCAGCTTCAGCATCAGTCCTTCCATTGAATATTCAGGACTGATTTCCTTTAGGATGGGCTGGTTGTATCTCCTTGCTATCCAAGGGACTCTCAAGAGTAGTCTCCAATACCACAGTTCAAAAGCATCAATTCTTAAGTGCTCAACTTTCTTTATAGTCCCACTCTCACATCGATACATGACTATTGAAAAACTATAACTTTGACTGGATAGACCTTTGTTGGCAAAGTAATGTTTCTGCTTTTTAATATGCTGTCTTTGTTTGTCATAGCTTTTCTTCCAAGGAGCAACCATCTTTTAATTTAAAGCTCTTTTTAAAATTTTAAGCTCTTTTTTATTTTCCATAATTTTCCTTTTTGTAAAAGGCAACATTCCTCCTTTATCAGTCCAACAACAAAAAATGATTATTTATTTCAGATGCATTGATCGCAACATGCTTTGTACAGACTTATTGTGAGTCTATAAGGGGAGATAAATCTGTGTTCTATATCTAAAATGCAACGTTTCTAAAGCCTGACAATAAAAATTCATCTTAAGAGAAATGATGTTACCCAGGATTGTTCTTAATATGACCATAACCCTGTGCACTCAATCACTTAATCATTTCCCGACTCTTTGTGGCTCCAGGGACTGTAGCCTTCCAGGCTCCTCTTCCCATGGAATTTTCAGGCAAGAATACTGGAGTGGGTTGCCATTTCCTTCTCCTGGGGATCTTTCTGACCCAGGCCTTAAACCTGCCTCTCTTAAGTCACCTGCATTGACAGACAGATTCTTTATCCCTAGCACCACCTGAGAAGCCGATCCTAACCCTAACCCTAGAATCTTGTCAGACTGGATGGTGGATATACACACACACAGTCATGACCTGGCAAAGTAGCTTAATATTTTCAGTTGCCTCTTCTACATTTTTTCACGGTACTTCACTACTTCTAGCCTTCATAGTCTTTCACAGTAACTATCATAATAGATCCCAAATTGAATTTTTGCCTTTGCTTCTGTTATGTACCAATGTTTTCTCCACACCTCCATTGGAGAGGTGTTTCTAAAGCCACAGACTGATCATGCCAGTCCTCAGCTGAAAGTCACTCAGAATTTCCATGTTGGTAACAGGCTATATTTCTCATTTTTAAGAATGGCAATTGAAGTCCTTTATCATCTGGTCCTGGTCCATGTCTCTAGTTTCATCTCTTAACATCATATCTTGCTCTCCAGCCACTGTGTATATTCTGCCTTTTCCAGGACACAATGTTATCTTTTGAAAATGTCATGCTTCTTCATGAAACTTATTTCTATTATTACATTGTCAAGAAATGAAAGTCAAGTTAGTGTAAGGAAACAGAGGTTCTCATCAGAAAGATTCTAGAGTTTCGGAGAGAACTGAATGTTCAATAAGCAAATCATACAGAGGGCAAAAGTATTGATACTACTTTTCCCAGAGATGAGAATCCAGCCAGATCTCTCTCTGGCATAAGTCTCTGCCTCCCCTGTCTGCTGGCATTATCCTCTCTCACTGAACACTGGCTTCTCCCTCTGTGGTGTGTTGAGAAGCAGAGCTGCCAAAACATGCAGAAGAACATCACAGTCTTAAGCTTCTGTTACTAGAAATGGTGAAGTCTCTTTTATAGTTCTATTTTTAAAACCCCAAAAAGTATTTGAATTGACCCATTTGGATCAGTAGGCTATTGACTGCTAGATTGTCAGTGAGGGAGGTCAGTCATGTCTCTTTGTGACTCCATGGACTGAATCATGCCAGGCTTCCCTGTCCATCACCAACTCCTGGAGCTTGCTCAGACTCAAGTCCATCGAGTCAGTGATGCCATCCAACCATCTCATCCTCTGTCGTCCCCTTCTCCTCTCAACTTCAATCTTTCCCAGCATCAGGGTCTTTTTCAATGAGTCAGTTCTTCCCATCAGTTGGCCAAAGCACTGGAGTTTCAGCTTCAGCATCAGTCATTCCAATGAATATTTGGGATTGATTTCCTTTAGGATCGACTGGTTTGCTCTTCTTGCAGTCCAGGGGGCTCTCAGAGTCTTCTCCAATACCACCACTGTTCAAAAGTATCAATTTCATCTTTTTGTAATGGCTTCAAGTATGCATAGATTAGCTGTTATATTTTTATTTTTACCCTTCTATGCTACAGTTGGTGCCATAAATGACGAAGGCAGCACTTACATCAAAGGGAGGTCAAGATCTTATTAAAAGAAATATAGGTGTTTCAGCTGAAAACTTTTGGTCGAAGTGAGAGAGGAACAGTTTACCAAAGACAAGAGAGGATGAGCAGTGGGGAAGAGAAATAAAGGCTTATACCTCAAAGAGATATCTTCTTCTTTTACATCAACACCCTCTCTAGGTGTCACCCCAAACAGATGCCTTTTTCATGTTTCAGTCTGTCTGGCTAGCTTGTCTGGCGAGCTTAAATCTCTCTTCTTTTATACATGCATAATTATCTATTTTGTAACCACTTGGTAACTTCTGTTTTCTAACAATAGAACACATTTTTGGAATGGAGAGAGAAAAAGAAACTGGGTTACAACATTTCTTTTTTTCAATTCATATATATGTGTGCACATTCCTGAGCATATATGCAGAGTGATGGTCTGAGAGGAGGATGACACCAAATTTGCAGCAGTGTAGTGGGAAAAGTTTACTTTTGCCTGGAAAATCCCATGGACGGAAAAGCCTGGTGGGCTGCAGTCCATGAGGTCGCTAAGAGTCAGACACGACTGAGCGACTTCACTTTGACTTTTCACTTTCATGCATTGCAGAAGGAAATGGCAACCCACTCCACTGCTCTTGCGTGGAGAATCCCAGGGATGGGGGAGCCTGGTGGGCTGCCGTCTATGGGGTCGAACAGAGTCGGACACGACTGAAGTGACTTGGCAGCAGCAGCAGCAGCAGCAGTGGGAAACGTTTATTTTTTGCATCTCTTTGTAATGGCTTTAAGTATGCATAGATGAGCTGGTATATTTTTATTTTTACCCTTTTTTGCTACAGTTGGTACCATAAATTAAGCATTCTATGCTGTTAAATGGCTTCTCTGGTACCTCAGATGGTAAAGAATCTGCCTGTAATGCAGGAGACCCGGGTTCAATCCCTGGGTCGGGAAGACCCCTACAGAAGAGAGTGGCAGCCCACTCCAGTATTCTTGCCTGGAGAATTCCAGGGACAGAGGAGCCTGGCTGGCTACAGTCTATGAGGTTGCAAAGAGTTGAACATGACTGAGTGACTAACACTTTCATTTTTCACTTCATGCTATTAAAATTTTTTGTGAATATTTTTAATGACTGCATAATATCCTACAGTATAGTATGCTTAAACTACCCCCAGTTGCTGAGCATTTATTTATACTTCATCATGCAAACATTTTGGGATCAAGGAATTACAATATATAAGCTTTTTCCCTGTACATAAATTTCTAGAGCTGGAATTACAGGGCCAAAATATGTGCACATTTTAATGTTTTTCATTTATAATGACTAATTATTTTCTAATATACAATCTTGACCATAGTATATAAAGGTATTTGTTTTAGGATAGACTTGCCAGATTTTTATGTTATTTTTTTAAGCATTGATCTGATAGGAAAAAAATGAGTGTCATGTTTTTAAATTTGCATTTACTTATTTTTATAAAGTTTTCCATACATTTGTGAAGCACTCACTTCTTATCTCAGAGAAGGCAATGGCACCCCGTTCTAGTACTCTTGCCTGGAAAGTCCCATGGGTGGAAGAGCCTGGTGGGCTGCAGTCCATGGGGTCTGTAAGAGTTGGACACGACTGAGCAACTTCACTTTCACTTTCACTCTCATGCATTGGAGAAGGAAATGGCAACCCACTCCAGTGTTCTTGCCTGGAGAATCCCAGGGACGGGGGAGCCTGGTTGGCTGCCGTCTATGGGGTCGGACATGACTGAAGTGCCTTAGCAGCAGCAGCAGCAGCACTTCTTACCTTTTGAGTTGTGCAAGTCAATAACCATTTCAAATGGGATTTCATACAAATGGGATTGTCATACAAATCATTAGCACAAACATTAAGAATATTAATTGTATCCAAAATTAGTTATTAATTTATTAATAGCTTTAGTGATTATATAAATTTCATTGCTGTTTTGTATAAAGGTTTGACCACTTCTAAACTTTAGAAAAATTTCTTCTGTACATATGTGTTCTAATTTAAAGGGGAAAAAATGCCAAATTTATCCATCCTTCAGTTATAACTATTACACCCAAGAATCATTTTATGCATTTGGAGAATGAAAGAGTATACTGCTATGTTTGGATTTTGCCCACAGATTTCTATTTTAAAAACTTGAGAGATTGGAAGAGCCAAAGAAACAGTCTATTAAAGGAAAGAGCACAAGCGTGAGAGCAGGAAGAAAGGAAATCTTTTCCTATCCCGATCTTTGACTCTTGAGAAGTTACTGCTTTCCTCAGGACTAAAATCCTTCATAACAAGAACAAATTAGTCATGATGACCACGAGTGTGTTCCTTTCAGCTCAGACGTTTATAATTCTATAGCACTCTCTGGTAAGTATGTGGGGCAGAAAAATACTCAAGGAAACATAACAAATACGGTGATTGTCTGAAATGGTCACCATACTGGGACATATGTCCAAGTGTTTTCTTAAGAAATTTTGCAGACCTCTGGTATTCATTTCCTACATGCCCGTAATTACAAAGTACCACAAACTGGCTGATTGTAAAATATGGAAATTCATTCATTCTGTCATACATCCAGAGGTGACGTGTCCGAGCTCAAGGTGTTAGTGGGGTCCTGCTCCTTCTGAAGCTCTGCAGGTCAAGTCCTACTGAGCCTCTTCCCAGCTTCTACTGGTAGTCATTGACCTTTGATCTTTCTCTGCCTCTGTCATCACATGAAATCCTCCTTTTGTGTCTTTTCCCTTCTTGTGAGAACACCAGTCATCTTTGGATTTGAGCTCACCCAAATGACCTCATCTTAAATTGAATGTGTGTCTGAAGACCCTTTTTCCAAAATACAGTCACATTCACAGATACCAGTGGTTAAGATTTCAGTATATCTTTTGGGGGGACACAATGAAACCCATAATACCCCCCCCACACACACACTTTTATTTTTATTGAGTTAAAGATGCCCTGTTGTCTCAGTTCCAAAGAGATGAGCAAGGACCAAGTCTGAAAGGTTACACACAATGACTCCTGCTTGGCATTGCTGCTGCTACTGCTAAGTCACTTCAGTCCTGTCCGACTCTTCGTGACCCCCTGGACTGCAGCCCACAGGCTCCTCCATCCATGGGGTTTTCAAGGCAAGAGTGCTGAAGTGGGGTGCCATTGCCTTCTCCAGGAATAAGAGCTGAGTTCTGTGTAAATGACTCCCCACGCCCTTTACACGTATAGGGATCACCTCTATTATGGCGGTGTTTACTAAGATCTTACCTGTGTCTGAAGGCTTTGCCACGTTCGTCACATTGGTAGGGTTTCCCCCCAGTGTGGATTCTCTGATGCTGAATAAGGCTGATGATTCCTCAGAAGGCATTCCTACACCCATCGCATTTATAGGGCCTCTCTCTGGTGTGCATTTTCTGATGTTCCTTGAGGACTGGTCTTTGAGTGAAAGCCTTCCCACACTTATCACATTTATAGGGTCTCTCTCCAGTGTGAATTCATTGGTGTTCTGTAAGACTCGTTCTCTGAATAAAGGCTTTTCTACATACATCAGAACTGTAGGGTTTCTCTCCATTGTGGATTCTCTGATGCTGCTCTGAAGGCTGCTCTGACTGAAGGACTTCCCAGATTACTTACACTAATAGCAGTTTTCTTTGTGGTGGACCGCTCCATTTTCATCACATGTAGGTTCTTTATCTTCCCTTGAATATTCAGAAGACTCTCCTGTTTTTTCTTCAGGTTCTTATGTTTTTTCATACCTACCTGTTTGAGACATTTCATTTTCAAATTTGCTAGCTTTAAATTCCTATACTCATTTCCAGTCTCAATATCTTGCTTCTGTTGGGCTTCAAGTTCTGCAGATTCACACTTTGGCTGGGCTTGCACAGATGGAAGATGGAAGGCACATTCTGGGTTCTTGTTCTGTGTAGAGGTACAGTCTCCTAAGAACATTTCCTGTTCCTCAGTGCGGACTGAGACCTGATATCTGGCTCATCCAACTCTCTCTCTAAATCCTCCAGCACAGTCACCACCTCTTCCCCACTCTCTGGATGCTGTTCCTGGACCCAGGCTTGGAGCTCATCAGGCAAGATGGTCAGGAACTGCTCCAGCACCAGCAGTTCCAGAATCTACTCTTTGGTGTGGGTCTCTGGCTTCAGCCACTGATGGCAAAGTTCCTGGAGTCAGCTCAAAGCCTCATAAGGCCCAGATGTTTCCTGGTAGGAGAAGTGCCTGACGTACCATCGGAAGACATCCCTGCTGACGTTGTTGTTCTTTTGCAGGTTCTGATCCTGAGTAGTGGCATATTTATGTTCCTCCTCCAGCTCCTCTTCCTCTATCTTTACTTCCAAAAGTTCTTCCCGGTCCTTCTTTGCCTGGGCAAGTGAGCACCAGAGGACACCCCACTCCAACCTGGCCCAATGATGGCCAGCAGCCCACCCGCCATGTCCACAGCAAAAGCTCACTCAACTGCAGCCCAAGGAGGCCAGCAGAAGTTTCCCTACCAGATTCAAGGGGATGAAATGCTTGGCATTGCAAACCATCAAATGCACAAGTGTTCATCCTTGGCCCACATGTCATACACAGAGATCTCATGGATGAGAGAGGGATGAGAATGAAGACAGAACTGAGAAGAGAAAATATGTCCAGAGGGAAATAGAGAGCTTAGGGATTGACGTCAAGTTCCATGCATTTCATCGTTACTGAGAAATCAACTATTTTCTGGAAAAAAAGAAAAATTGGTCAATGTCTTAGGGCTTATAAAAGGTACAGTTTAGTTCAGTTCAGTTCCGTCACTCAGTCGTGTCCAACACTTCGCAACCCCATGAATCACAGCATGCCAGGCCTCCCTGTCCATCATCAACTCCTGGAGTTCACTCAGACTCAAGTTCATTGAATCAGTGATGCCATCCAGCTATCTCATCCTCTGTCGTCTCCTTCTCCTCC